>RQOL01000729.1:2164485-2465535 GCA_013076295.1 Sanderia malayensis
CGTACTAATGCTGAAAGCTTTCCGTTCTAAATGAACATATTGGCGGATGAAACTGTCTGAAGAAACATACCGCAAATCCTCAAATAAGCGCCTCTTGTGAAAGCGCCCACCCTCAAACAAGCGCCCATCACTTCCACCCCAAAAGAAACCGGCATTTATTCAAAATTTTAACAAAACAAGTTTCTGAAGCGCAAATTTTGGTCTGTCGGGAATGGGGAAGGTAGTTAGACAAAGTTTTGCTCTTGCTTGGATTGCTTTGGCATCCAAAAAGATCAAATGAGCGCCCCTCTAAATAAGCGTCCCGTCTGATGCGCTAAAAAATAAGCGCTTAATCTAGGATTTACGGTACTTCGAGTCGGGTATAGCTATTTAAATATATGGACTGACGTGGTAATCTCTTTGACGATATAAACAGCTGTGTACATTTTTCTTAAAACGTAAACTGGCGCTTATATAGCTCTCTAAAGATATGTGCTGTCGCATAAAGCTCTCTGGAGACATAATGACGCATTAGCTCTCTGATCATATATACTGACAGTCAAACTTTCTAAAGACATGCTGACGCATTAAAATCTCTAAGATTTATTCCGTGATTTAAGCTTGAAAAGCAACTACTTTCGAAAGAAAAGCAATGCTTTCGAAGCATTGGAAAGCAATTGTATGACGCATGCAAGAGACGCCTGGCATTGCACCAAAATATCAATTATGCAGGTAATTGATAGCGATAATTGTAAAAAGTAGATTAACAGATATTTTCAAGATAAGAATAAAAAACAATCGTTGTTGTGGCTGGTTGGAATGAAAGGCAATGCTGTTTGATTCAGCGAAAGATATAGCAATCTGATTGGGCTATTTATCCTGGCAAAACAGATGCGAAAGGTCAATACTGACCTGGCGTTGTTTGGCTGTATCGAAACTGTAAGAAGGAAAATGGCGGAAGAAAATAAGGTTACTTTCCAAACATGTGAATTTGAAAGTAAGAATCTGAAAAACAAATAAACAAAGTGTCACGCAAAACATAAGAAAGACAGATGCAGAGCTTCTGACTGGTCGTCGTGAAATGCCAAAGGCCGTGCCCTGATAACAATAATTGTCTTTGTAAGTACGTAGTTCTTTTATAAGAATATGGACTATAAGAATGTTAAGACTCAAAATCTCTGAAACTCCAGAGTAATATAAGAATAAAGCCAGGCGAAGGCGTCACCAGGACTAAGACATCTTAGTTAACTTCTTCTCGTGAAACAAAACAAAGGTTGGTTAAAAATAAATTGAGAATGTTTTAAAGCTCGAAATCGAGATTTGTTAACAATATTGAGGCCGGGCAAAATTTTAGCATTATCATAAAAAAGTTTGTATTGATTTTAAGCACAATTAAACCATATTAACCACCTTGACCAAAAGAGGGTGGTCATCAGGAGTGTAAGTGGAGAAGGGAAAATCAAGTCAAACTTGAAATAAATTGTAATGGTGCTTTGAAAATTGAATTTTTCGTGTATGAGGAGCTCAAGTCGCACTCATGCATCAAACATTGGTCAAAATGAGGCACTTCGTTTAAGAGAGGTCACGACTGCCTTGGGGAAAAGGAAACGAAGGAATTAAAAAGTATGAATCAGAACCATCAATAAGAGTAAAGCTTGTAATATGGCGTCTTTGTGTGTTCCTTAATAGCAAAGCTGCACCACTAGTTATAAATATCACTATAAGATAAATAAAGGATCCAATTCCAAGATCCAATTCCAACCTACGCACTAAATAATTATCAAACAAATATTTTAATAAGGATCGTTGGTGGAACAATATATTTTTGCTTTTGGGGAGATTGCTCGCTAAAATTCAAAAGATTGATTCAACCATGATCCAGCGACTCAAATTGCCCAGCCCAGGAAGATAAATTCCGTGACTAAATAACGCGAGGGGTCTGAGAGCCATGCGGCTGGATTAGAAAGTCGATTAGGCCGCTTGTAATTGTGAATCAGAGATTATTGTGAGGATTCCCAAGACAGACTGGACGAACAATACGTAATTGTAGAGCCTTTTCATTTCAGATATTTTAGGAGATATCAGAATCAAAAGGCTAAATTCTGTTCATGTTTACTCCGAAATAACTCTTCGAGTGAGCAATCGATTCCGAACTTTCAAACAAGTGAGTTGATATGGTTAGCTTATACCGGGCCGCAAATGGGAAAAACATTGAGAAGAAATTGCTTGTCAATAACGAAGAAATAAAAGGATCTTATTGACATTCCTGAGCTCAAGAGGTTCAGATTCATATGAAACGCAAGGTAACAATAAAAGAAATTAAATCACCAAGAAAGACTATCTCTGTTTTCAGAAGTTAGATTTTACAAGACGTTGTATAAAGATATTCAGTGAAGAGATACTGTTCATTTCACGGTTTGAATAATTGATATTTTGTTTAAAAATTTATTTGGCAAACCCATTGGTCAGAGACAAGTAAAGTTTGGTGGTCAGTTGCCTAAATATATACATTGCCGAGGAACAACTGTGGAATTTTTCACAATTGTCAAAATATTTGAAAGGCAGTGAATTTAGGATTTTCAAGATCGCATGGTTTAGAAAACGTAAGCAAATTCAGGACAGACAGGCAAACACAAAGATAAAATATATAGAACAAAAATGATTTCGGAAGATCAAGAACTACAACTGGTGCGAGATGAGATAAGAAAACTTTATGATATGAACAAAAAAGTTATCGTGGCACCGTGCCGGTGTAAACTTTACATTTCAAGGTCGACTGAAATTATCGACTACGAAGGGAAAACATCGCCGAATTGGTTTTACTTTGCAACAGGCTTAACAACGATAGTATACGATCCGCAGACAAATGATTTAATGTTGACGCTATTCGATGCTACGACTGTTCGATTGCTATGGATGCTAAAGATGACCGCAACAACGCATATATACGCACCGAATTCGAGCTTTCACGTTATAAACACTAAGGCCGACTACAGCGAACACGTCGGATTGCTCTACGACTGTAAAGAAATAGCCTCTTTGCTTTTGAATACGTTCTCACTGCTGACCAGCCAACAACTTTGGCCAAGACATCATCAAGCAGAAGCCGGCGCGGACAATAACAAAGCGGTTCCAGCGGAAGAAAGACGACGGCCTACAAGAACGAACAGTTTTACGTCGATGTTGAAATCAAAAATGCACAGGACAACTGCGACGGAGCAGGGTGAAGCGAAAAACGATAGAAAATTACCCATAGCAGTCGAGAAAAAACGCAGAAGTTTGCTGCGGTCATTGACGTTTCACGTCACCAGACGGAATTCCAACAGCAAGCCCAGTTCAGTAGCAACAGCAGCGGATGATAGAACAACGGCACCCGCTTTAACGGACGATGGTGGTCAAGTTGGAAACGAAGGAGTTGATGAACTAATTAGCACTCATCATAAAAGCACTGAGTTAGTAAATACGGATTCATTCAACTCGTTAACCAACACCAACAATGATCAGCAACTGAAAAGGAAAGAACACCACAAGAGACGGAAAAGATTAACAAGGCGGAGTAAAACCGTTGGACCGGAATCAATACCCTCCGCGTCGACGTTCACAGATGCTAATCTTATCAGACGCGGAAACAACGAAGACAGAAACAGCAACAAACGTTGCTCTGTGCCATGCTTCATCGTTGACGAAGTCGAGGACATATTTCCATCACGCGAGAGGATCAACGCGGTGAATAGGAAATCTTCGCGCGACTCAGCATCGTCTAAGTCGTCAAATAAAGACGTCAGTGAAACGACAAGGAGTAAACAAAACGACGCACCGCGCGTCGAACTATTGTCCGCCGACGGCTGTCAACAGAAGCGCGAATCGATTTTCAGGCGAACAAGCAGAAAATTGACACGCAGTTTGAGCGAGAAATCACCGCATCGACCGCACGTTACGCTGCGGGGAAAAGCGAAGCACCAAGCGGTAACGGATAGCTGTACGCACAACGGAGACGAATGTAGAAGCTGCAAGCCGCGCGCGTCAAGCGACAGTCTGCTGTTGAAAGGGAGTGCGATTGATTGCATGGTAGAAACAGGACACATGGCCAAATATCAACGAGAAAGAAAAATGTGGATGACAATACTTGAGAATGAAACGGTGCAAACCACTGATTTGTGTGTAACTGAGTTATAAACTCAAACTATATCGATCGCCTGCCTCTATTGTACATACGAATTGAATAACTTTATTTGGTATATATGTACGTTTTGTGCATACAGATTCTTATGTTTTCTATCGATATATATAGTGTAATGTTCTTCTCTCACTGCATGCAAAATGCGGAATCGAAAGAGACTATTCATGAAAATGTTTTTGAAACATATGTGTACTCGGGTGTTTATCTGCGTATGTCTGCCTACCGTATTCTTAATTGTATATGGGAATATAGGACGAGGAGCGACTGTTGTTTGACTCCGGCCCTGGGCTCGTATCTTTAAACTCTAATCATAGACCCATACGACATGTGTACGATTTTATTGCATTTACACAGAAAAGCATCCAAATAGAATTGCCATTATTTCGAATTTCAGAGATTTAAACGTGCGCATGATGTATTTGTAGCATTTACAGTAGGCTGCTTGGGTCAAGACAGACTTTCGCATCATCTTGCCACGTCAATCAACTTGCATCAGCTGTGTATTGGAGCAGCATTCTAATACCACACACAATGCACGTATTAGCCAGTCTATGCACAACATAGGAAGTAAAACAAAAGGCAATAACAAAGATGGCAGACTTGCAACAAATCAAAGATGGCAGACTCGCAACAAATCAAAGATGGCAGACTCGCAACAAATCAAAACAGCGCCTCACGTGACGCCAAGCTGTTACGTTAGATTTCAAATGAAGACTGATCAATTATGAAAACACATGGGCGTGGAGCACATAGACAAAATCTCATCTTGATAAGGGTAATTTGCTCCATTAACTATCACGCAGATCACTTCATTGATTACACAGGTCGGGAAAAGAGCAATTGCGCAAGGCGACATACATACAATATCATGTCCTCTGGGTTGACTTGGAGGTTAAATTGCTCGTAGGTAGAGTCGTCTGCGTATTTACCATGTATATTAGCTACAAGCTGCAATGGAATATCGGGCAATTAGCTACAATGTAATATCGGGCAATAAGCTACAATGGAATATCTGGCAATCAGCTACAATGGAATATTTAGTTATCGGTCGTTACAAGCTATAGAGTGCATGTAACAACGAATCTTGGAGACAGAGACACCCTTCAAATAATAAAATGAATCATTTAAAGGAAAGCTAGTTAAAATAATTACAATACAAGAGCCAAACTGTAATTAAAACATTTACGATTCGAAATCTAAAATAAGTCGATTCCAATATAGAGATAAAAGTTTTCGCTTTGCCTTTCTGTATGAAATACTTCGAGGTTTTATTGAAAATTCCGCTGCGGTCTTAATCTTTCTGAACTTGACATTATCGAGAGTTCGTTAAACCAAGAATAAATCATAGCCTAAAGCAGTTCAGGGCAGTTAATTGGGGCTGAGAAGGAGCAATCAAGGATTGCTCCGTTCCCGCAAATGCAAGAAACAATAGTCCGTAAAATGCGCTAACATTCTATATGAAAAAAAAGATAAGGAGGGAGGGAGAGAACTGAAAGGAAATAAAATAGTTATCATCTTCATCATCATAAATCCGTCTCCTTAAAGAATATCCTGTCGACAACATTTCCTCGTGCGCATATGACTGCATAAAGGGATAAGGTTGTAAGCACCGAGCTGATCAATGCAAGCAAGGATAATCTCACAAGAGAAGCATCCTAAATGAAATCTCCATTGTTCCAAATGTGTTGTGGTGGCCATGATACACTAACATTCTAACAGCATTAATTAAGGCTGCAATGCTACTTTATGTTACCCCACATGCAAAAATGTATGGTCTAAACTTAGACTCACTACATTGCGTCCCTGTGCCTCAATCGTTTTTGCTCGCTCGTTTGAGGGACTTGTGTTGAACGAGCGAGGCACTGGGACGTAATGTGCTGAGTCTAGGCTAAACTCAAGTAAAATGAGTGTCGCGATCAATTTACCCTCAGCCCACAATAATGTCAAAGGTGACGTGTTTTGTCACCCATTTACACTTCAAGGTGTACAGGATTAAATAATTTCTATTTTCACGCGTTAACTTTCTCTCAACTTTTCAACCGCACGATTAATTCTCAGACGCGAATTGTTTACTTAAAATCAATTCGCTGGAATGCAAGTAGACTCGTTAAGTTCTTAATTGGATATCGAATAAGAGCATACCCCAAAGGTCATCTTCAAAGGTCATAATTCAAAGGTCAATAGAATCAATTTAGATAATAGAATCAATAGAATTCTCAAACAATAACTTCAATGTAAGAGCATTGAATCAGCTTGGCTATATATACGCAATTTGAATGGATTAAGTGCATCAAGCAAAATGGTCATGCATTTTACGGATTTACAATGTAGCGTTTTGCAATTTGCAATGAACATTTGGAGTCAAAACTTTACGAGTCGGTCATTACATACACACGTAATGTAGCTAAGCAATCGTCGCTAAAGCAAGGAGACTGCGAGCCACAAAATGTATATGTATGTATGTATCTATGCATGAAATAGATACATACATACATAACCAAGAGCACTGAGAATACAATTTAGCGTGGAAATTTCACGCATGGTTATGAAGTATGGTGGTTCACTGCAGTAAATAAAAGAAATAGGGAATTTAGTCACTCCGAAGTTGCACACCGCGCATACTGCAGCATCGATTGCTACCTCTCTAGAAAGCAATAAGTGCCGTGCCGGGGAAAGGTTTTGAAAAATGGCATGTTTTAAATGACAAATAACACTATATGTATCGTGTAACTATTGTGTCATGCGTCTTAGCAGCTACGAAAGTGAACTAGTTAGCGTTTCAATGCGTCTAACCACTTGTTAGCCATGTCTTTCGTGCAAACTTCGATCATGTATATCCATCAACCACCCCGTTTGTTCTTTCTACTACGCCAATTACTTTCACGGTGAAATTCGTGTACGCAAGGAAATAATTTGCTTTTTGTACACGATCTCGCCATCCGAAGCCACAAGTTGTGCTCTGAAGTCGGATTTGTCCTCCTTTTCCGTTCTTTGCTTCGGACTACCCTGACTCATCTCCAAGTCGCTGCAATCATTGCTTCCACCTTGCTGCATCTTTGAACAGGTTCGAATGCACGTTTCCAGTCAACGCTACGCCAGATGTATTTATGTGCGGTATTAATATGCTGCAGAGCGTCTGACAATGCTGGAGGTGAAGTGGAGTTATTTTTGGGAGGGTATACGTCTGCAAATCTCCTTCCTTTGCAAATGAAAAAGGCGTTCATGGGTGTAGTATTCAATTCGCAGCAATTCAATTCAATTCCAACACCATAGCAGTTCAATTCAATTTCAATACCATAGCAATTCAATTCAATTTCACAGCAATCGCTTATTTATCCGTTTCGCTTGGCTGGATTCCGTCCGCGCAATATTGTTTGGGTCAGTATAACAGCACTGACTAAGCACATAACATCGAGTCTACTCATCCACAACTGCAGTCTATATAATATCAATATACAATACACACAAACGTGTGGCCACATGAAATAATGGGAAATGCATGAATGAAATAGCAAAATACGTGCCCACGCTTACCACACACACACAAAACACATATACACACACACACAACATACATATATACACACATACAAACACACCACACACATATACACACACACATACACACACACACACACAAGGAAACGCAAAAATAGCTACAAAAGCTTTTTTCGTGCTCTTGTGATTCAGCAACAACGTCATCATGCATACATTATGACGTGTTCACATCCACAAATACACCTGAAATCACCATCAATGTTGGAGATGATCTCTTTGCCACGTAATTAATGTGCATTTATTGTGTTCTCACTGCACATAGAGCATGGATATTGTGTTCTCACTGCATATGCAGCTTACGTTCATAATTCAAGAATTTCTAGTCAAAAGGCCTGATTTCAAAGACACAGCATCATGGCCATTGAAACAAAGAAGGAATCAGCAGATGAGATCAAATGAAACTGTCGTTATCATAAGTCACGTTCAAAGATGTTTTATACCAATCACCACACCCGATGAGCGAACGATTGTTTCGAATACATAATGCTGGATGATCAGTAGCCGTTAGGGAACAACGAAAAATGTTTCGTTCATTACACATGTCTTAAATTTCAGGGAATTGGCTGAAAACAAAGCCAGCCGTTCTTGTGAGGAAAAATGTGGGCCCCATGCACCTGGGTTCCAGAACGTACTTGCTATACGGTGCTTGATACGTTGATATATGTAAAGGATTTTACTTTTAAAAAACCGAGTTTTCATAGTTCTAGGAACGTTCTTATTCGCTCTTATATAAGTACATAGACATTTTTGCGAGGAACAGTATCCAAGGTCCAAGAAAGCTTAACGAGTTCAAAAGACGCAAATAATAGTCCCTACAAACGGTGACCTTCAAAGCCCCAGGGTCCATAGCTCTGTGGAGCTCTTTGCTCCGTTTGCAATCAGACCTGGCGAAAGTTCTTTACGCCTAGTAACACATTTCAGGGACCGAAACGTTCACGTGTTTTAGACTCACATACAGCATTTAATCACCGGTGATATGCCCAAAGATACCAGGATCCAATATTCCATAGAAGACAACTCGGGTTTCTCAAGTTCGATTGGACAAATATTTCTTCAGAAGGGAAGTTTATGGTAGCATCACGCATACCTTCATGCATTAGTGGAGATAAAAATAGCTTTAGCGATATTAATCCAAGGACAGTTATAGTATAAATAAATCACTTATATAAGCTAGTCACATTTTTGACGTTTGTGGTATTAGCTTATGATCGTAAATTTCAATGTCTAATAGATTTGACCGGCATACCGGAAAAAGAGGACCCAGGACTAGGATCCCAGGACAAATACATTTCACTGGAATGCATTTCCATTAGTAATTTTGTGTTATTGTATTGTATGTTTATTAGTTGCTTCAATTCGATTCAGGCTTCCGTTCAAGCATCAAAACTAGGCATCCAGACTATATTATTATACTACAGCAAGCAACAGAACAGGTGCGAAAATGTAACAGACAATACAAAGAATAAATGGCGAAACAAAGTAAGATAGTATATTAATATATTAATATAGTCTGGATGCCTAGCTTTGAAGCATGATTGAAGCTAATAAATACAAAACGCGGTGACACAAAATAACTAGTAATGCTTATTCACTAGTCCTCAGTCGTGGGTCCCATATCCTGGGTCCTTTGTCCTGGCATAAGATCCTGGGTCCGCTTTTTCCAGTATGCCAATTTGACCCGATTGGGCATTCATTTAAGGGCTTCAGAAGTTCATCACGAAGAGGGAGGGTAAATAAGTTAACAAAATTATAGCATTAATATTACGATAATATTATAATTATCGTAGCCATAACTTATTTTAACTGTGTCATTTCAGATAATCGACTAAATTGCAGATTTGCAAGTGAACGTCACGCACGTCATGTGGCGGTGAAACATCCGCGCGCTTCAAAGTTGCAAAAACCGCGCGTCCTAAAACACAGTCAACTCTCCATGTAACAACCGTAGAAGAAATAAATATCGCGCGGTAAAAGCGATTATTCGAAAACAACGAGCTCAACCTAACTTTCTGTTGTTCTATAATCATAATAGAAGAGATAACGAAAACAATATATTTAATTGAAATTGAGGAAATTCCAAATCACGCATTGCCATGGCTACGAATATCCAAGAGACAATAAGTTTGATGCGTATGTGGAACAGCATCACATGCGCTGTTCTTCGGCGAGTCTCAAGTCTCAAACGATACAAACACATAGAGCAATTAGATCGATTGACTCAACAGAAAGCGAAAGTATTGATTCAATTGGAGTCTATTTCCTCGTCAAATTGAGTCATCACGAGAACCTAATGAGCCTGCAAAACAGGGCTATAAACAATCCACAATCCACACGGATAAAATATTAATTAAATCTACGGAGCAAGCAACTCCAGCCATAATAACGTCAATAAGATTGAATCTGATAAATCATATCTGCATATAGTTTGAGCTCGTGTAATCCGAACTCTATCTAATTCGAACGAACTTCTCCGTCCCTTCAAGGATCACTAATGAACCAATTCTTATAAAACAAACCTCTATAATTCGAACTTTTTTTAATTTGAACATTTTCACGCTTCCCTTATAATGTAACTAAGAAAACTGTTAACCAAAGAACAATTTAGGAAAAGTGTGAATGCATGTAACTAAAGATACAAAAGGCACAAAAACTCGAAACAAAAACAAAAGGCTTAAAGCATTCACATAAAGGACACAGACGCACAAAATGAAAGGAATTTGATGAATAAACTAAAATATATGCCATAGAGTTGACTGTTCGAATTAGACAGAGTTGACTGCATTGCTCCGAAAACTTTCGTGGTGACGCAAGGCATAAGTAAATCGCTGAATAAGCCATTTTACGATACCGCGAACAAGGGGCCTGAAAAAGCGACTTGAAGCGGGTGGCCGATGATGAGCTATATGATCAGTCCACCAAGGCATTGTTAGAAATGGGAGTGATTTATTGTAACGCGGCCCTGTTGGATTTGCGGAATAATTCAGGGATTATTCAGATCAAACACAACGAGCGCTGCTAATTATAGCGACCATGAAAAGTAGCACATAACGGACCCTTTACACACCATATTGTGGTATTTGGGATGATGGTAATCCGTCCTTTGTGCGCTGACTGGGATGAATATAGAGAATGCTCCTTCGCAATGTCAACATGCTCCTCCACAAGTGCTGAAGCCTGCACCACACATGCTCGCAAGACAACTACCATTGGCAACTACTCATCAATCAATCCAATACAAGGAATGTTGTACACGGCAGGTACTGACTTACTCGTGAATACACCGCAATCAGAGAATAACAAACAACTAAGGAAAGGTACCGCAAAAACTCTGCCTTTATTGGAAGCTGGTTGTTAAGCCGATGGTAAACATTATGTGTTATGTAATAAACACTGGAACCTCCATTAAGGGTCACATCTGAATAACGGACAAGTCGCAAAATTCGTAAACAGGGTCTTAAAAATGGTCATCTCTTTGTAGATAACTCTCCAAGAGAGTAGTCAAAAGGGGAAACCGTCACCTAACGCTGATAGTGAAACCATAGAACAACATTGCATCTATAATACAACAAATGTGAATGAAATCTCGTTGCAAAAGGGGGGAGGTAGTGGCTTCTCTGGCTACGTCCATGGAGCTCTCCACAACAGCCAAAAGCACAATAGTCCCATACGTTCCTGCTGCATTAAGTTCATTATTATTACGCTGTCAAAAGTTTTGAAATTAGATGTGGTTGGGACTTGATGTTTGAGAATCGGGGTGGTCTCTCTCATGTCCTGATTTGTGGCTCAATGTTCTTTAATTTAACATATACAACAGTTACACCGTCAGGATAAAATAATAGAACTCTATTTTGTTATCTTGTTACCGTTATAAGGTGAGGCGTTGTATGGACGGCTCAATAAGGAAGCTTGTTTTATCTCGAGATTTCTCTCTCAGCTCTTTTATATTTATAAAGAATCATGCAGTTTCCCACTGGTTACATTATGTTACGAAAACAGTTAGGTATGGTTATGGATTTCACATTGATCAATATTTTAATTCCAGAACGTTTTTGTCACTGAACGAACAAGGCTGTTTGTAAATAGTGCCAACCGCAAACGGTTACTGGTTGGTTACTGGTTGTGCGAAGCTTGACTAGCAAACGCACAAACGAAGGTCAACTTCGAATGGGCCTAGACAACGAGAGATGATCAGTAGAAGGGGACTTAAGGTACCTACCACCGTAGCTCTGGTCTGGTGAGATCTCCGAATTCGACAACAAACGACAAACAGATCCAAACTCTCCGTCTTGGAGGCAAAAGAAATAAATCGGGTTAAAGCTCACTACAAAAGGGGACAAAAAAGTCCCGGGACACTTACGATTGTTGCCGGTTTTGTTCTTGTCCTTCACCCCCCTTCTACCCCCAAATAATGTTGTCTCGAAAGGCACTCTTAAACAGTGTCGACAAAATTCCTTTTGCACAATGATCACAGGGGTCTGCTTCAAAGAGCGACATTGTTTTAGGAGGGAAGTGGGGAATTGAATAAAGCCTGTAAAAGTGTCCCAAGGACCTTTGTCCCCTTATGTAGTTCGTAGGTTACCCGGTGGCGGTTGCTGGGGTGCGGGGCAGATTATTGCGCTATGGTCATCATAGGCGCCGACTACGTGGGGGCTTAGGGGCTCAAGCCCCCTCTGGAAATTTCTATGGGGGGGCTCAGCCCCCCCTGGGAATTTTGTTTGGGATCTGAAAAAACATGTTTATTTTATTGAAGAAACACTAATCGAAGAATTGAACTGATGATACTGTAGACCATGATGTTATATCTGTTTTATTGCAATGGTTTGTGTTTTATTATACATAATACATATGTATATTGTACGTTATTAAAAGTGACAGGGAGTTTTTCTACTTTCTTATTTTTCCGATTTTTTTTTTAATTTTGAGCCCCCGCTGGGAAAATAAAAGTCCGCGCCTATGAAATAATTGCTTCGAGTATCTCACAGATAAGAAGACATGTGATTTCGAATCCGCACAAACCAGGAGAGCATAAGTAATTAAGGGCAGGGAAAAAGTCTAGACTCAATAGAAAGATATAGTGATTTATTATTTGCAGAGACAAAAGTATGTCACATAGCATGTTGGATTCACGACTGCAAAGACTTACTTCTGCATAGATGCATACTGCGTAGATGTATACATGCATAGATGCATACCTGCATGCATGCATACCTGCATAAACACATTACACAGATGCACTCCGTCATAGATGCATAGATACATGACCACACGCAGGCTTGCATAACTTATGTAGACATATTATCTGTAGCATTACAGTGCATTGGAATAAAAATGCATAAAAATGCAGAAATGTCTGCAACAGCATTGCAACGTATTGGCATATATATCTTCAACGCGTTGGAGTACATAAATGAAGAAAAATCAAGAGATAAGCTGAAGACTGAAATAACACAAATATATCATCAATGCAAATTACAACAAGTTACAACAAAATTGCTGACTTCTCTGATGCTTATAAAAAGTACATAACCCCCTGACAAGCATACAGCGTGCTATTGAATCCAGCATAAAAATCATCCGAGAGAGCCGGGGGTGCAATTGGTCGGATATGAAAGCAGCGAAATGACGAGCAATAAAAAATGAAAATAAGTCCTACCGCTATTCTGACGACTTCATCTTTTTTCCTGACGTCACAGATTGGATTTTGCCACCGATATCCAGGAACATGTTGGGTATGTCCGAGCCGTAATAAACCTTGTTGTTCGAGGCTATGGCCTGAATTCGCAGGTATTCCAAGTATTCTTGCGTGAGCTTGAGCTGAATTACAAAGAAACAGATAAGATGAGATAAGCGGTCGGGCGAAGTTTCTGTCACTAAATAAGATTAACTACCGTGGAATTTATAAAATATTATCTGTATGTATGGTTTAATGGGAACATCCAGTATCCCCTTTAAGCCATATCTTTTCAGGCTTTCTTATGGAGACTCCCGGTCTTCTTTCTTAGCGATTTCATCTTTTCAAAACTCCATCCTCATTCCATTTCAATACATTTATCTACCCGCTTCAACCTTCAACTACTCCTTCAACATGCAAACATCCAGTACATCCCACCTTTTATCATCCCTTATCCATGTTCTATCCCTTCCTTAGTTCGTTTCAACACTCTTTTCCTTTCTATTTCTATTTCTGCATATTAATCAGCAAAACCTATAAGGCATCGCACTGATGGAGATCATCGCACTACCCATGCATTACCATAAAGACAGCGAGAAAGATGGAACTCTATGGGAAGTTGGCTAATAATCTTAGAATTTGGCATCTAAGAACTCTTTGCAAGTTCTAAGATACCGTCACAAAACTAGCACAAGCTACTTTGAAGAGAAACATCTCAGCAGTAGAAAATGAGCTTACTTTGTTGGCTTCGGCTTCCTTGCTGGCTTTGTAGAATTGTGCATCAGCCAATGCCTTTTCTTTTGCAACGTGGGTGTTGTCTGTGCAAGAGAGCAAAAATAACGTCAATGATGCTAAACGTGTAGTACTTTTAGCCAGCAGGGCCTTAGTCAATAGCAGGAGTAAGAAATAACATGAGGCTGAATCAGGAATTCTCTCTCGGTTACTTCATCGCGCAATTTCATGTAGCAGGTCAACAGAATGAACAATTCAATTTGCCATAGAAGATTCCAGTCCCGACGGTGTTGGGTTCCAGCCTTGCAGACTTTAGGTTAGTGAGTTGAATAAATTCGATGTTTGATTTCGTATCAGAAGAACAATAGATTGAAGAGAGGATTGATTGAGTCTTAGAAAGAAGATTGCATGTTCGACAACATTTGTACCTTCAATCTGTGACATTTGCTGCTGACTCTGTTTCTCCATGATTTTCTGTTTGTACTGGATTTGGGCAACAGTGGCAATCTTCTCAGCCTCTGGCGAGAGAAAAAAACCAGTTCGTTAAACGACTGAAAGAAGACAATAATGATACTCATATCTCTATAGATTCTTACTGTCTATACTGGCATCATAGTGCTCGATGTACAGAAGCATAGAGCAATAATAGAATAGAAGCAAGAAAGTAGACTAGTTCTCTGTTACTCGGAGTTTCATGCTTTTGCAATCATCAGACACTATTCTAATGATACTCATATACCGTAAATCCTCGAATAAGCCCCCGGGGGCTTATTTGCAAAAATGAATTTTTGGGTGGGGGCTTATTCGAGGGGAGGGCTTATTCGAAGGAGGGGGCTTATTTCAAAGTTTTGCTTTTTCCTCAAAGGTTGACAGAAAAAAGACGACATAATTTTCTCAATCAGCTAAACTTTTTTTACAAAGTGCTGTGTGAAGATCTAACAAAAATTATAATTTGTTTATCATCACGAAAATCGCGCTTCTTTTTGCTTTTTTGTCTCGAGTCAAAGGAAGTGATACTGTATAGCTATTGTCCTGTGGGGCTTTCTCGAATTAAGATATTGTTCTGCACTTATGCTTCCCTCGAATAAGACACCATGGGGACTTATTCGAGGGGGGGGGCTTATTTGCAAAAATGATTTTTTAGGTGGGGGCTTAATCGAGGGGGGCGCTTATTCGAACGTGGGGGCTTATTCGAGGATTTACGGTAGTTATAGCGGTGGCAGCTACATAAAGGCGTAAACATTCAATTCAATGAGTGATCATTGGATAAATGACTAACCAATCACAGCCTTCTTTCGATCTGTTTCAGCCTCCTTCTCGACGACCTTCTGATGTTGGTTTGCTATCAAGAGTTTGGTCTTTTCAGCCTCCCTACACAATAAAAATTTAATCATAAAATTAAGATAGCCAGTTCAATATGACAACTTTATTTCTAAGTTGCTTAAGAAATAAAGAGACCACTCATAAACATCAAACTGAATATTTATATATCGAGATTCACATTTTATAAAAATCAACAAACTATCCTCTACTTCATTTCAAATTTATTTATTTGGGGACCAGGCCCGTCGAGAGCCAGCTCAGGCCCTGGGGCTATAAACAAACAAGGGGCTGTTTTATAATTTCTTTGTGTTAACAAAACTTTTTGCAGGCCCTTATCGGGCCCTTCTTGAGACCCGGGCCCCGGGAGTTTACCCTGGCTACCCCCCCTCTCGATGGTACTGTTGGGAACTCTATGGCTGCTTGGAAAATTCTGACTTTCCTCACATCTAAGATTCCATTGCAAACATAAGAATAAGACTTTGCAGTGTAAACTTACATAAGTTCATAATTTTTTCTAATGCTTTCTGGAATCTTTGGTTTTGTGACACGAACAGCCTGGGATAAGAGAATAATACCATATTTACATGACACAAAGAACAATGGATTATTGGAATAAATCAATGAAAAACAATGCCAATTGTTTTAAAAACAATGGTGCTGCCACAAACCTGTATGGACAAGCCAGGTGCCATCACTGTGAGGTCTGCTTGTAGTGCCTTCTTCAAATTCTCATCAATTTGGTCTAAAATAACAATAAATATCAGTCTGAAATATCAGTATATTATGATCAGCAACAAAAGTTCCTTGTGTTACTGCCTGATAGCAACAATGCAAGCAACAGTCTTACCAAACAAATCTATGTATACATCTTGCAATGAGTTCACGCTGCAAAACTGGAAAGGAAAAATTATCAAAGAAATCATCTCATTATTTACATTTGTAAATAAATACATCCCAGACCAATATAGCTGGCAAGAACATGTTTAGCAATTTTTCAATGTTCAAAGAGGAAGATTATTTTCCAAGTACCTGATTAAGCTCGTGGTGGATTTTGTTAAAGATTAATGTTTTGTCATAATCAGCAGTGTAATTCTTCACAATTTGAAATACTGAAGAAGAAAAAAAAGTGTTGAGTGAGAAGCAGTGTCTTTAAATCAGAGACATAAGGGCTTATGTTATCAGATCTTTCATTCACTTCAAAAAAGTATAATTCCAGTAAAATATCTTTGTGGATTTAAAAAAGTTGAATGAAAATAGCCATGCAGAGACTTTAAGTGAAAAATATGTGAATTTTGAGGTCCACGTCCAATGTCAATAAAGAAACAGTGAAACAGTCTATGGAATAACTGATCTCTCAAAAATAAGAAAATACAGTCCCCAGGGACAGTGAATAAACAAAGATATAATTGATAAAAAGCTTGAAATTATTTATTATAAACATATGTACCCGAGGCCTCTTGAAGTTGGTTGACAACTTCAATTCTGTCAAAGTAAATCACAACACCACCACTGTAGAAGCAAACAAACATCGATACTTGAGATTTTGTAAGCATTACTGTCAGCATGAACTATAATTACAAGTGTACATCCAAATGTGTTAGACTTATTATAAGCAAAGGAAAGCTCAGGTACATGCACAAGAAGTGAGACAGAAGCATATAGGTAAAATCATAATTAAAGCCTAAGCATAAAAACATAATTTTAACATGAAATAGTTTTGCTGACCTGGTACCACATGGGACATTTTTGATTTCATCAGTTTGAAGTGTAGTCTAAAAAAATTGCAGATAACTCTACTTAATCAGGAAGCCGGACAATTTAATGTTTAATGTTTAATACCTATGTTTAATGTTTTTGGAACATTAAACATATCACATATTAGAATATCAGTGTAAATTAGCATCTACTTTTACAATAAACGACAAGAATTACCTGAACTGATTTGAATGATGTAAGGAACGGGATCATTGTATGATATCCAGGACCACTTGTGGATGATAAAAGTGCACCTCCCTATGTACAACAGAACACATGACTTAGATTAATGAGCAGCACACCTGCATCTACATGCAAATCAGTGAAACTCACAAGAGATCACAGAGATGGAGATAAACTCTGAGCATCCATCACATACTGTAAGGCAATGAAGAGCTTTACTTAGAAATCCTTTACTGTGGACACTGCCCTGAGAGCTATGATGATACGGCTGCATTGAACTCTCACGTGGCTCAGGAAACACAAACATTACTGCAAGTGCAGACTGTGTAGACACGTGTCAAACAGAGGATTGGGGACTTTCTGCAACACCGTAACAACTACAACTTAAAGTGATCAATTTCCTTGGAAAATATCTCATAAAATGTAAATTAGAATCTGTTCAAAATTATACTTACTCTGTAATAAACACCAACATGACCTAACAAAAGATGAAAAAAATTAGCAAGAAAATTCCTACACAATATACATAATACTAATACACAAGAAAAGCAACATAATAATTGGGGTACTTGACTTGCACACATTGATTTTATCAGGATAAAAAGAAGACAGATCAAACAAAAAACTTCCAACAGACACACCCCCTTCTCTTCCACTCTCGTTCTCGTAATTTATCCAAAGCAGTGTGGGCCTATCCTGAAAAGTGGCAATAATTTCCATCCCATATATAGATAGTACAGCCTTATTTATTTATTATTGCATGGTACCTTCTTCAATTTTGTGGATAGAAATGGCCATCATGACGGCTGTAACCGCCAGAGCTACACCAAACGCACCAGCAATAGACATGGTTGGAGACTTTGATAGTGTTCAAACGGAATAAACCCACAAAGCAATCGATAAAGAAAGACAGAACAAGTGCTGGCTGGTTTCACTTCACACACAGATTGGCAATGGCATCGCATGGCTCCCATAGATCGTAGCATATTAACGTATGCTTGATCACGACGTCATCGGGTGATGCAGTGTACAGACAACAACTAGACTCATTACATTACGTCCCTGTGCTTCGCTCGCAACTCGCTCAACACAAGGGACTTATGGACTTACAGGTCAAAAACTGGAAAAAAATGTGCCGCCTCGCTCTGATGTAATGCTACACTGGGGTTCCAAAAGTATTGCAACGCCTGATGAAAAATGGCGTCTAGAAGTGGCCCTAGGCCTGAGCAAGAGAATTTACATAACAATATAAAACTACAAAACGGGTTTCAATAGAGAATATATTTAGCACAAATATACTCAGAATTTCATAAATTTTTAAGTGAAAACATCATTTAAACTATATCATATTGTTTTATAATAATATTTAAAGAAAATTGCGAAGAGGTCCCTTAAAAAATGTTTGCGAAAATTTATCGAAGTGGAGTAATTAAAACGCCAATAATTATAATTTCTTTCACTCAAAGCCACGCAATTTCCCTCTCACTTAAAAGAGAATGTTTTAAATTTTTGAAAAATGAAAAGATTTGTCATGTAACTGTCTTGACCTTTATAATTTTCAGTTTCAGTCTTTGTTTACCACTTGGAAAGCGCATGTTTTGTTTTTCAAATTTCAGAGTGGGTTTTAAAAAATAAAATTTTTGTTAACTTCAGAAAGTATGAAGCCCTTGAAAATTACATCAAATTATAGTATTTGAAACAAATTATAGGAATATCCATGTCAGATTTTTTGTTATTGCGCTTAACCTTCTTTTTTTTACTCTGGAAAAAAAATTACGGAAAAATAGGTTTTGTCAAATCGCATTCCTAAAATGATAAACAAAGACTGAAACTGAAAATTATAAAGGTCAAGACAGTTACATGACAAATCTTTGCATTTTTCTAAATTTCACAACATTCTCTTTTAAATGAGAGGGAATTTGCGTGGCTTCGAGTGACAGAAATTATAATTATTGGCGTTTTAATTACTCCACTTCGATAAATTTTTGTAAACATTTTTTAAAGGACCTCTTCGCAATTTTCTTTAAATATTATTGCGAAACAATATGATATAGTTTAAATGATGTTTTCACTTAAAAATGTATGAAATTTTGAGTATATTTATGCTAAATATATTCGCTATTGAAACCCGTTTGGTATTTTTATATTATTATTTAAATTTTCTCGCTCAGGCCTAGGGCCACTTCTAGACGCCATTTTTCATCAGGCGTTGCAATACTTTTGGAACCCCAGTGTACAAGATTAAAACTTGGAATTTGGAAAATTGCTGGGGACGCGAAAATGTCAATATTTTGCTTTGTTTGCCGCTTCTGAATAAGTTTTCATTTTCTTTGAAAAGAAATATGTATAAATGGTTGCATGTCGAAGGTTTTTTATTTGGAAGTATAGAAACAGGTAAGTTTCATTTTTCGTTTCCAATTTATTTCTTGTTGGATTTTGCAAATCACCGGCGGTTGCGGTTGTTTGATTTAATTTCAACTTTGATAAACATGTTTAGGCCTTTCACGAGCCGACCAATTAATTTTTGGGTTATTTTATGAACAATGAAAAGTAATTATTTTCATTGTTACATTCACAGATTATATCCCAGATTCATGGTCAGCTGAAGGACGAAGAATAGTATTCAACATTAAATTAACAAACTTTAATGAACCTTAATTTCTAACTTTACCTTTGGTTACTGAATTGAAAGAAGAAACTTTGTTAGGTATATTCAATATTTGCTTTGAATTAATGAGAGAAATTGTTTTGATTGTTTTTATTAATCAGATTATTAGGATAAAATATGATATGTAATAATACATGACATGCTTTCTTTAGTGCTGAATCCACGCAGGTTATCAAATTATGTGTTGTTTTTCATAATCATGAATACAACAAGTCCTAATGAAATGCGATTATCAAACGAAAAGCAGCTTTTACATTTACTTATACGCGACCCATATAAAAAAACATACAATTGATGAAGACTTTGTTGTCAACATTTCTCGGAAAAGCACGAAAACTTATTGTGTTTTCCTTCTTATTAACTTTTCTCACAGCTTCGGCAATTTCCCGCCATTTGATGTTGAATTAAAAATTGACGCCACGCCACTTCTTATAGTCCAGGTTGGTCCGTTAAATATCGAGTTAAACCTCATTTTTCTTGGCCTAAATTGTGGTTGAACGTGATTGGTCAAAGTAAACAATAGCCATTGTCTAAAACCTAAATCCTGCAATCTGATTGGGGCGACAAAAATTTGTCGCCAGAGAAGATTTTTTCCACTTTTTGACCTGAAAGTCCATAAGTCCCTCAAACGAGCGAGTAAAAACGAGCGAGGCACAGGGACGCAATGTAGTGAGTCTAGACAACAACATGCTTGCGGCAAATTTTGACCTGCAAAGACATGAAGCATTTGTATTTTTCAATTGTTTTGAACAAATATCTCAAAGGAAAATATTTCACATTAGGTATAATACTTTATTTTCGAAAACTACTAATTAGGGCCTTCCGATCATTTTCCAAGTATTTATGCTAGAGAGCTCGGATAATTTTTATTCTGTGTTGGAACCTGTGGTAAACTGGAATTTCGTAACATATTAGAACCATTTTGGAAAATGTGGACCACAGTCCCAGAACTAGACGCTTTGTCGTCATCTGACAGTGGATTTTAGCCCAAGGTAATGTTAAGGTCGCTAGATTCAATGTTTGCACTCAAATTATATATGCTACAGAGACTGGATAGATTTTGAGAAAAGTGAGGGTGCATGAGCCCCCATTGGGCCCCCTTGTTACCTGCCTCTGAAAAGATACGACAAGGGTGTCTTATGGCAATGTGCCAAAAGCCCTGCAGTTTGATTTGAAGTTATACCTGATTTTCATGGGTTTTAAAATGTGTTTAACCAGAACCACGAAGAAGAGTAATTCTTCGAATTACGCCCCCTAAAATGCCCTCTCAAATTTGCCCCTATTTTAGAACAACAGGTTGGTGGCACTGGGGTTCTCCCTCTCCTCTCTCTTTACCTTCTTGACGAAGGCCGAATTGCATTTCTGAAAGTTGCTTAATGCATTGCGCGCGCCACACGCCCACGCGACATTTTATTCAAATTTCTGCAATACAAAAATGGCCTTCTTTTTCTGGCCGAATGGCAGCCAAACTGGATGTCAAAAGTTTCAAACAGTTGTTTCAAAAAATGTTGCGAGAATTGCCAGTCTTTTGATAGTTGTAGAACACTACACGGATCTACTTTGTTATTTTATGCAAAGTCCTAACGCATATATGAATGTAATGCGGTAGAATTGGAGAAGAAGATGTTTTGACATCTTTCAAGGCCCACTTGTTGCGATTGCTTGATTTGGAATTTTCGATGAATTTCATGGTAATTTGTTTCCTTTGTTGTCTCTAACTAATACTTTATTTTTTATAAGAGTAAAATTTAATTCAGCACCTATATTAGTCAGCCCATTATGGCTCAAATTTCATGGAGATGGATGGAAGGATGGACAGTTTACTTTTTTCAGTAGATTAGTGGATCTGGACTGGTACGACATTCAGAATCAGGAATCAAATTATTGACAAGCACCGTGAGCAAAAAATTTTCCAAAAATCATCAAAATACAGGACAATGTCTTGGGATCGGTATAAATTGGCTTTGATATTTTAATATTTACAACTCGAAGACTTATGGACAAGTAGGGGAGATGCTGTCAAATCTAAATCTGAAACTGAATGTGGTTCTGGGGTCATTAAAGTTTTTGAGGAAGGAAGCATAGATTTTCTTTCTTTTAAAGTTAATTAATAAACTGGAAGCTGAATGCATTTTGTTTTGTAAGAAAATTGGTATGAAAAGTTTCTTAATGTGGCATGACAATTTTGGCATTTTATTACCCAAAATTTTTTTTTGTTATTGGGCTTTGAAATTACTTTATTGTTTTTTAGCCTTTTTGGATTGATATAAACGCAGATTGTCATGAAAAAAGGGTAAAATACCCCAAAGATAAGAACCAAGAACAGACTGCTTTATTTTTATGTTCTTATGAGATGGTAATGAAATTCACACACAAAATCAGAAAACATAATTGACTCGCGACGCGCATGCGCAAGCGAGTATATGTTGGTGAGTGGGGAAAATGTTGTGTTCTGTGTCTGTGTCTGTGTCTGTGTCTGTGTCTGTGTCTGTGTCTGTGTAGACTTCCTACTTGCCCATATAAGGTATGTGCCTCAGATTCAAACGTTCACTTTTGATTTGAAGTGAGGCAACCAAGTATGATATCACTTTGCAAGTTTTTCATTGGATAAAATGTAAACTTGTTGAAATAACAAACAACATGACGTACCATACTAGATGCTGGGCACGCTGTGGCAGGGGGGGACCACGAGCACGATCACGCACGGAGACGGGGAGCATTTTTGACTCGTTGGAAGCATCAGGTGAAAAGAAGAAAGTTTTCTAGCTGTATGCTTATGCAACTAATACAACAATTATAGTATTTCATTTTTGTTTTGAAAAATGATAGTTTTTTAACTTGATGAAACAAGATCGAAAACTGGAGTCAAAATGTTTGCGTGAGTGGTCTCAAAACAAAGGTTTTTTGAATTTGCTGCGCCAACACTAAATTCGTCTCTCTCCACAAGTCTCGCAAGACGAAACTCTTCTGAAGACCTGGATTGGACCGTAACAACTGAAGACAAAACAGTACAATGAACAAAACTCATATGATTCCATAGAATTAATGTTTAACAGTTGCCAATAATTTATTAAATAACAAATGAACTAACCAATTATCAACATAAGTTTTATTTTCAAAACAGGCATCCAGCTCTTTCAGAGATATCTAGGTAGGCCTTCACAACCCGATTCTTTATCATCACTGCCGTACCCAGCTCTGGGTCTTCTTGCAAGAGGTTCTCCTTCGTGCGAGTTTCAGCTATACGAACTGACTACTGAATAGTCTTCGTCTTCTTCGCTATCCTCAGGAAGACTTCGTCCTTCGTTGTCAGAGGAATTTGTTTTGAGCTACTATTTTCGCAATCCGACGATTTTGAAAAGATTTTAGCCAGACACTGTTTCAACACAGGCCGGGCAGCTCTTGTTCAGAGAACAATAGTTGAAGAACAATAGCTCGGTTCATTCTGACGTCACACTGAATCAAAATCTTGAAAGTTGTGAGGAAAATATAGCGCAGACCTGGCTGTGTTTGAGCTTGGAAAAAATATACTTAAACTCGTCAGAAAACACTCAAAATAGGTTCATAGTGATACTCAGATCTTTTTCTCTCCATCTCCGTAAAAAAATCGTTTCCTTCTCATTTCAGGCTGCATAAGCCCTTTAATTTAATATTACTTTCTTCACTTTCTGGATAATACAGTGAAATAAAAGCCATCTGTCGCGAGTCACCTCAAGGTTCCTTTGATTTTCAAGTCCTTGCAGTCTTATTAATGGATCACCAGATCCATCAGTGGTTATTAAGCATCCATTTCTCTCCAATGATTTCTTTAAAAGAGGCAGAAGAAACATTGAAAATTGAATTTAGTAACATTAGGCATTCAAATGAACCCATTTCTTGGCACTCTTTAAGTGCAGCAGGCATGATTTTGGTAGTGCTTTTATTGACAAAGGAAATATTAATGACAAAGCAAAGCAAATATTTATACTTGTTTTATGGAAAACATCTACTTTTCTGAGGATGGGAGTCAGTTGTTCATGCATCAGTTTCAAGTGCCCTTGCAATAAGAACCACACCCTGAAAATATCATAAGTACCACATTTATAAGAACCTAGTGAGTCTGTTTTTTAGAAAAGTAGGTTCTTGTTTACGGGGTTTTACTGTATTGACTGAGACCACGCCATGCACAAATTTGGGCTTTTTCTTGTGTAAATGGACGAATTGAAATTTTACTGTTTCTTAATTATCTTGAGTCTAGTACGTATCTTAAAGTTAAGTTTCTTAAGTTTTTGGCCATTCTAATTCCAGTTTCTTAAAAACCAGTTTCTTTAAAAAATATATAATATGCCAACTGAGAAATATTACAAGGAACTTGCACTGTATAAATTAAAAAGACCTTTTTGTTAAGACAGTTGCTGAGGCTACACACAAGAAAAATAAAAGATTAATTTGTGTTAAATTATTGGTCAATCAATTGAATAACTATGTTAGCATAATAACACAACTTTGGATGTGAGGGTGAAAACTTTGTGTCTTCATTCTAGGTCTGTCCTTGTGAAAAGAATAGCTTTCAAGTGGTCAAGTGGAGTGAATGTAATGAATATGGCAAGCAGAAATTATGTTCACATTGAACAAGAAGCTATGAAATATGGGAACTTTTGATAAATCAAGAAAAAGTCATGGGAGACCATATTATGATGGTGTTCACTTGTGAATCTTGAGATGAAGAGAAAGACAGGAATGCTCATATTGTGTTTGTCTAATGATTAATGGCACAGGTGAGTTTACATTTTATCATAATAACAAACCATATTATTTAAATATGTCCCACTGTATCTGTATATTGTAATTTCTTGAATTTGCACCCCTAAAAGAGCCCTCTGAGTAAGCCTCCATTTTAGAACTAACAATTGTTAACAAGCTTCATTAAGTAAGCTTCCACTGTCACATGTCAATATTTGCCATTAAATCTCGGACAGATAGCATGTGCTTGATTAACAACAAATTAAATATTCAAAGTGTAATCTTGTGAAACTGCAATAATCCCTGTTGAAATCACATGAAGGTAAAGAAGAGAATTAATTTTTTCCTGATTAAATATAGGGCAAGCTGCATGATCTCTGACCATGACAACTAAAACAATTTTAAAAAATTAGTTATATGCATCAGTATATATATGTATATAGGATGTTCCAGAAAAATTCCATAATCCTCTTGAATAATTCCAATCCAAAAGAATCAAAATGTAAATAAGTCTCCAGGGGTCTAATCCAAGGATTTTTTTTATATCCAAGTATATCTTTGCATAATATTTGGCTATATTTCTCTTCATATCTTTGATAACTCTTCATTAAATTCATGTATATGATTTTTATGCAGCTATATCTCTGTGAGATACTTTACTACTTCTCTCTAGCAAGTACCCAGCTTGCTTCTAACAGTGGGTGTAATAAACCTTGTTTATTTTCCAGATTTGTCAATGCGGATTGTGGGGTAAAAGAAGACTGATGAATTTTAGAATAATGCAGAAGAGAAAAAGCATTTTTGCGAAGTTATATCAGAGACTGAAGATGGATGAACCTTGATCAATTTGGAAGAAAGTGAAAGCAAAAGATTGATAAGAATTAATTTATTTTCATTGTATATTAGCTTACCACATTGCTTCAACTAGATGCCATTTCACAGTTTTCCTGTTAATGCCATTCTCTCATTTGCAAGGAAATGGCCAGAAGCATTATTCAAAACCCTGACATCTTTCCACCTTGGATTATAGTTATTTCCTGGTACAATTGCTAATTTGATTCATTTTTATGGTCTGATTGTGTTAGTTTTTTCCACATTGAGATAGAACTTGGTGCCTGTTATGGATCTCTCCCTGGTATTCTCGTGAATTCTGTTGAAAGTGAAGGCATCTTTTTTAAGCAATATGGTTTAATACTATTAAAGCTCCACAGGGAGGGGGATTAATTGGTCATTGCAGAGCAATTAGAATGCAGATTTACTTTTGTTTTGTCAAAATTGTATCAGAGAACATCTAGCAAGATTGAATAATTTGATGTTTGTCAGAAGAAATAATGTAAGAAGGAAAGATTGAAGATTAGATGAACAACAACATACCTTAAGCTTAGATCATACTATTAAATGGGTACCGTAAATCCTCGAATAAGCCCCCACCTTCGAATAAGCCCTCCCCCCGAATAAGCCCCCATCCTGATAATCATTTGCAAGGATGTTGAGCCCAAGTTTCCAGACATTGAATTTGTTTAGTGAATGTATTGCAAATAACAGCAAGTTTAAACCAATAACTTCATTGATTGGCTGCATCGTATAGCTTTTATTTTGCTTAATATTGAACAATCACCCACCTACAGCTTCGTTTTTGCAAATAAGAGTAAGGCTTATTCAAGGATTTACGGTATTGTAATTATCTCTGCAATGGGCAATTTTGAAACTGTCTTATCGATAGAAAAGCATTCCCTGTCCTTTTCAATGTTTTGGTTTGCAAGGAGTTTTACTCCAGATAAAATTCAAGAAAAAATTAAAATTACAATGCATTTTGATTGAAATATGCAATAGAACATTTTAACACACTGTACATGTGAAAATGCGAGTGACATACAATTACTACCATAAAATATTACCTTTTATTTCCCAGCTGATTAAAAGACAGTTTCAACCCTTAAGGATAACTGGGGTATTTTCTTACACTATGTTGCATTGTATTAATATTTATTTTATTTATTGTAGCGTTGCAGATGTAAACAAAGAGTCCTCATCTGATCCGCCATTGCCAAGGCTCAAGTCCCACAGTGTACATCTGGATTGTTCTGCTGTGTATCTCTGTAACTGTGGTATTCCTGCATCTCTGGCTCATCCTGTTAGCTCTTTATTGGGTTCTGATCTCCATTTGATGGTGAGGAAATGTTTCCATCTATTATTATTTCTCAATCACAATGTGTTTGCCTATCAATTACAAGATTATCCAAGTTTCAAAAATTCCTGAGGCCTGCTCCACTGTTTGGGTTGTCCCTGTGTTCAACCTAACATCTTTGTGAATAGAGCTCTAGGAGGAAGGAATTGTGACTTGTTAGCATCCAAAACTAGGAGATGTATTAAGCATTGTACGCATCATCGTAGTTGAAGCCTGGGTCGCTGAACCTGATATCGGGCAGTTTAGACCTCATTTATGCGAGAGAATGGACCTGAACCCTAACCCTGGGTACCAAATTAGGTTGTAATTCACCAATTTAAATGAATTTCTGTGTGGATAAGTCAGCTTTTTTATTTTAGTGTCAATAGAATTTTGGCTGTTAGTTATTGTCATTTGATAGTCAACATAGTGATGTTTTGTAGATTTAAGGTAAATTAAGAGAAATAGGGGCAATTTCTCTTCTTTTATCTTATAACTTTCTGTTGTGCAGTCTTTTTGTACAGAATAGGTTCTTTATTTTACATGCAGTATAGTTAGTACATCATCATCAGTTTAGACTCATACTTTAGATGTTAAGGCTTGTTCCTATGAAGTTTTGATTAGATGTAGATTTGTTTTGGGATGTTAACTTATTGTTTTAGTGACATTTTGAATTATTTCAGTGGCTTAGAAGATTAGTTATAGACTTGGTGTGGGATGTTAACTTTTTGTTTTGGTGACTTTGTTAATTATTCCAGTGGCTTAGAGAAGTTATAAGCTTAGTGTGGGAAGTCGCCTTTTTGTCTTGCTTGCTCATGTAAAGTTTTGTGTTGTCTCGGTGGCTTAGAAGATTAGTTATATGCTTGGTGTGGGGTGTTACCTAGTTGCTGTAGACTATAAGCTTGTCCCTGTCAAGTTTTGATTTGTTTCAGTTATATTTGTTATAGTTTAGTTATGTTAGTTCAATGTCTTAGAAGGGTACTTATGAGCTTAGTGTGGGAAGTTAACTTGTTGTCTTCTACTATAAGAGTTGAAGCTTGTCCTTGTCAAGTATTGATTTGTTTCAGTTTCATTAGTTATAGTTTAGTTATGTTTGTTCAGTGGCTTAAAACGGTACTTATATGCTTAGTGTGGGAAGTTAACTTGTCATCTTTGTCTATAAGAGTTGTAGCTTGTTCCTGTCAAGTTTTTAATTGTTTTAGTAGCTTAGAAGAGTACTAATAAACCTAGTGCGGGGTGTTAACTTGTTGTCTTTGACTACAAGAGTTCTAGCTTCCTCATGTAAAGTTTCATGCAAAGGTTTGAATTGTTTCAGTGGCTTAGCTAGCCTTGGTGTAGGATATTAACTTTTTGCCTCAGGCGTAAGTTTATTTGCAGTTTGTCCCTGCAAACTCTTAACACAGTTCAGTGTTTTTGAGAATTTGTTGCAAAATCAGTATAACACTTTAGTTTGTTGCCTTGGTGCTTTTGTTTGTTTGATGTTGCTTTAGTGGTTTTCTTTATATATCATGTTTTATTTAGCGAGTCATAGCTTTTATTTGTAGATAGTGTTATTTTTGTTAGCATATATCTACACAGAAATTCATTTCCTGTGAATTATTTCAATTTCCCAATACTATTGGGATAAGGGGGCAAAATGTAGTTGTACGTGCTCTTGCATTGTGTTGTTCGACTGTCGTCTGATCAGGTAATGATGATACGGCCTGGGGGGTGCAGTAAATGCAATGGTGCTATGGCCTACGGGGGGCAGTGCTTAATGCTCTCAAAGTTAATTGCCTCAAATCTACACTTTTGGCTTGAGAACTGTAATGGTTTTCCTAAAATTGAGGCCTAGGGACATTTTTTATGCACTGACCGGTCCATTTTTGACCCCCGAAAGCTCTATCTCACACTGTTGCCCATTGTTTGATATATACTTTATTTCGGTGTCATGAACTTGGATATGAATTGTGACTATAGCTGACACATTGTGACTGAGTTATAATTTAGATGTAACAATTCCTCACCAAATGAAATGGGGATCAGAACCTAGTAAAGGGCTGACATGATTGGCTGGGGTATCAGGAACCACAGTTGCCGGGATGCATAACAGGATAATCCAGTGGCAACTGTGGACCTTGCCTTGGAAGGCGGATCAGATGGGGACTCTTTATTTTTTATTATATTACTCCCTCCCACCTTTTGAAAATTAGAGCGTCCGGGACAGTGATGCAGCTGTGGAGGACATAGTGCCCCCACAGCTATTAGCCACAACAGCTGTGGCCACCCTCCCCCCATTTCAACCCACCCCAACTACCCCACCCATTGTCCCAACTAGCCTAATTATATTGCAACATTACATAATTACTTATCTCTAGTTATTATCCTAACAATAGAAGAAGTTCCCTAAAATATCCTACTCACTTAAATTACTTTTTATGACCTTATGCTAGCCTATTCCTACAATCCCCAAAGAAAAACACATCCTGAGTTTAATTCATAAAAAAACATTTACAATATGCATAACAAAGCTATATATATTATTATATGATAGTTTTGGTAGTTAATGATGCATTGATCTTTGTCTTTTATTGGAAATCTCCTATGATGCAACTCTTGGCTTGAAGTCTTTGCACTGCAAAAGAAGATACAATATGATAACAAAAATTTATATGTATTTAAAATACAAATTATTAGAAAGTTAATAAGAAATAAGAAGTAATTTCTAATATACTATGTTTATGAGGAAGAAATGTAAGCTAAAAAAATAAAAGTGATCATACCTTGAAGACAATTTGAAAACCTTTTTTGCTTTCCTTTCTGATTTCTCAATATGAAAAGTTGAAACAATGTTGTACCCAAGTAACATAACACCAAACAGGCAAATACCACAATACTATATTCATTTCCAAGGGTTGAGCTTGTTACCTCAAAATAAGTAAAAATATTGATGGGCATTTACAAGTTTCAGAAAAGCATATAAGTTACTCAATGTGTAAATAAACTAATTAATGGAAACAGCAATTCAAAATGCATACATAAATACTGAGTAAAAACTCCTTACCGCTCTCTAAAGTTATAAAATTGCTATCTAAATCTTCAAAGTTCTTCTTTATCACGAATTCGATCCATCATTGTAGCATGGTACTTCTTCACCTGCAAAAAATAGTCAATACACACAGGTTATGTTATAAATAGTACATTTTGATTCTGTAGTCAGATTCAAATATGAAAAATAACTAACCAATCTTGCATGTTCTTGGACTTTGTTTGAAACTTCCTCCTGCTTTTCCACATCCACCAAATTACCTTCATTAACATCTTTGGACATCTTTGAATGTTTTTCCTTCCAATAGTTATGTTTATCAATGCGAATTTGAAAATGTTTCAGCTCTTCCTGACAATCAAAAACAAGTTACTACAAATCTGCTCTCACATCAAATTTCCCTGTGGCCATTCAAGGGAATTCTCCCAATTGAGAGCTCACAAAAATGAATTTAAAAAAATTTTTGCATATTAACCTTGATAGATTCAAGTTCTTTCTTGTTGAATCCAGATTTCTGAGCTTGTTGCCACAATTCATCAACTCTTTTATCTGTGAAAGTGTTGGTTACTTCTGCTGATCTTTCTTTGACCTAAAACAATTAGCAAAATTTATTGATTGACTAGGTACATGGTGAATCAAGAAGGTAGCCAGCAAAGTAGTTAATAAACCTATCAATTCTGATGAGAGAAAGATGATGTAAAAGAAATACACCAAATAGATCTTGTTACTTTTTTGTCAAGGTCAAGATATGCTGCATTGATATGATGATGTTTGAGCTTCAGTTCTTTCCTGAGATTCTTAAGCTCCTTTTCTGGTAACTTGTCAAGACTTTGTATGTCATTTTCAGATATAGCGTCATGTTCAATGATCTTACTGGCCAGTTCTCTGTATTCTTCAAGCTTTTTCTCGTGGTGCTTAAACTCCTGTTCAAGATCATCCAGCTCTTCATCCTTGAAATTTCCTTCAAACAGAAGAAAACTCAAAGTTAAAAATTAATAATCCAAACATTAAATTTCACAGCAGCTATTCATAAGCTTTTACAATGAAAAATTATCTCAGTTTATTCATAAATAAACTTCTTACCACTGAATAATGCTGTTTGCCATAGCTTTTCAACTTTGTCTGAAAACTTCACCTTTATTTCATTCCGGTATTCATCATTGGCATTGGCAAAATCCGTTGGTAGGCCATATCTTTTCAAGATATCAAGGTACATGGTCTTGATGCTTGTAGCCAGTTCTTCGTCTCCCCCTTTCGGTTCCTGGTGTTTGAGTTTCATGGAAAGCTTATCAAGCTTGGCAAGTTCTCGATGAAGATCGTTCAATTTAGGGCTGTCCGCCAAATTCTTCTTCGCTCTGTCCCACAAAATGTTATACTTATTCATTCGAAAAGGGGATTCAAGGTTTTTGATAGAGTATTTCGAACAATGATAAAAGCAGAGAGTTGCCAATAAAAGCAGAAATGCGAACGTGTTTGAAGCGTCCATTTTCATTGAAACTTTCAGCGTGGTATTGAGCAGGCCAGGCCGTGTGGGTTGATGTTGATGTACAAAACGAGCTCACTTTAGAATTCAAATAACCTGTACAGAAAACAAGCATAGAGGAAGCATCTTCTTACAATTATAGCAACACTCGATAAAAGCACAATAAAATATACCAAATTTATCTATCAAACCCAAAAGCCATGATATAATATTACCACAGAAAGTCCACAAACCTTGTGTTCGCCATGCTTCTTCCACTCCTCTTCCTCTCCTGATCACGTCAGGGTTGCCAGATGAAAATTTGGGCCCAGTCCCAATTTTAGAACCGAACAATCCCAAATCAATCCCAGATTATTCTCGACCGTCTCCGCCGCAGAGACACAGTTTCTGATTGTTTATTGCTCCTCCGCAGCTGCTTTCTTAGCAGAGATGCGAAAAAAGTAAGCAGAATAACAAAACCAACATAATATATATCATCCATACTTTCCAACCTGGAGAGAAGATAAAGCGGGAAAAATTAGAGCTGGGCGTCTGGGGGCGCTCCGAGCCCCCCAGCGTTGACAATTCTAATAGTTTTGACAATTAAAAGAATTTGTTACGAAGAGCATTGAGTAATAAAATTCCAAAGTTTGGCGCCTGGCTTTATCCGATGTCGTAGTCGTAACTACTCTAATGTTTTGATTTAAATCACATACAATCGTTTTGTCCGTTATGAAAAGGTTGCACTGTTGACAGTGATCTTGATTCTTCTTTATTTTATACCAGTTTTTATTTTTATTATAAGTTTTTTTCAAAAGTCGGGAGGATTTTTTAATTGTCGGGAGGTCGGGACCTTTGAAATCGGGAGTCTCCTGGTCATATCGGGAGGGTTGGAACAAATGTATCATCAAAAGTCGTATAAAGATTTATCATCAACCCTCTTATAGTAAAAAAAATTATCATAGTATATAATTAGTTCAAGGAGTTCAATGCTGAAATGTCATATTCACGATCATCATTTTCTTCCTGGGAATACAGTGTAACAGAATTAAATTGATGAAGCATTTTGCTGGTAGCTACGAATTCTTTGCAGCATTTTTCATCCAATAACAAAGAGGTTCTTACTCGTAGTATTGCATCCAACATTTTTAAACTCAACCTATTGCGTTGCTTGGTTTTGATGCATGCAACATGAGAAAATATTCTCTCACTGCATTGCTTACAGGGGTTGAAATCAAAGGCATATCAACAACGCACCTAAAATTACGAATCAGGAAATCTCAGTGGAATGGAAATTTCCTGTCACGATTTCACATCCACAGGCAATCACAATTCGATTTACTTTCTCCTTAAAAAATCGTTTTCTTTTTTTTCCTGGTAATTTTGTAAACAATCCCAATTTAATCCCAGAATCTGCCTCTAATCCCAGACAAAATTTTCAATCCCACAGGCCTTCACACAATCCCAATTTTGTGAAATTTGGGATTGAAAAATCCCAAATGGCAACCCTGGATCACGTGTGTGACCGCTCGCATCGCAAAGCGCACACACACGTGATCAGAATAATCAAGACGAGATTCTTGACACCAGAACGAGTCACACTTTGAAAATATCCCCCAAAGCATCCAACCATTCAGTTTTCATAGAAATCCTCTCAATTATCACCACAATTTGATACAAAATATGTATTCTATGCTCTTATATACATTGAAAGTAAACTCTATATTCTCTGTGAGGTTTTATTTTCTGAAAATTGTCAATTTTGGGAATCAACCTAAATTTCTACAGCTGAAACGGATTCCGTCGTCTTCAGTAATTCGTTATGAGAGCCACCACACCAACTATACAAGCATGACATTATCTAAACCTATAATTCAATTATTTTGGCTTGCTCAGTTACACCTTAGCTATGAGCTTCATGGCCAAGGTAATTTTATAATGCTTTTTCCATTACTACTTAGGCCATCACATCTGGAGAGAGAAAAGTCATTGCATGCCAGGACTTACTCTTTCTTTCATTTCCGTTATTCTTCACCTTTCAATATATCTTTCATCTCGAAATTCAGCTTTACCTTCATTCCCATTTCATCGTGCATTCAGCCGTCTGTTAATTCATTCCTTCTTTTCCATCTTCATAAAATTCATTAAAATGTATATGAATTTATTATGAACAATCGATCTTCCTCTTTCTAAAATCAAACAAAAATAATCAATTAATTAGACAATCATTTAATTAGACAAGGCATGATTATTACATTATGGAATCTTCGATACAGATGAAGATACAGTACTGATGAAGATGTGATATCAAAACGTTTACTGAAAATATATACAATCTGTTTTTGTATTATAATGGGATCTAGATATAATAAAACCCTTATTTAACGAATCTAGACATCTGGACTGGACCTTAGATATACTTCATTTCATGGCACAATTTACCGTTTCTATAACGCAAAACAATAAAATATTCTGGCTATTGTAGCTAAATAAGAGTGTAGCAAAATGTTTTCATCGACAAAGATAGTACTCTATACAATGGGAGACAGAGAAATCTAATGATCGCAATAGTGTGATGCTCTAAGAAACAGCTAATGTCGTTTTCTCTGTGCTGTGTGCTAGCCCTATCCTCATAAATATGCGAAATATAAGTATCCCTTGGAGGTTTGTAATATCGCATTCCACTATAATTCCAATTTCTCTAAAATCCGGCAGAGATTCTGTTGATGAAGTAGTGAATTATTCTGCAAAGAAGTTCAGAAGTAAAAAGGAACGAGAGAGTTAACTACCTTGATCCACCGCAATAGTTTGTTGACAGCATTCATTGCTGTCAATTTACTTGTCATGGGGCTGAATGCAGTGTACAATTCAAATCCAGATGTCACCTGAAACAATAAATAAACAACTTAATAAACAAACACAAAAATAAGCCATAGATGGATAAAGAATAAAAGAAAAAGCAAATAGATTATAAAGAAGCAGATAAAACAAAAGGGATGAAAAAGTAAATAAATTCCATGATAATCGAGATAATACGAAAGAAAAACACAAATATAAATAAAAGCAAAGATAAATAAGTCTGTGGTGAAATAAACAAAAGCTTGAATGGATGTATAACTAAATAAATAAAATGAAATGGAAGATCTAAATGTAAGCAGCCAGGTGGATAAATAAATGAATAATAGAGATGAATAATAATAGAAGAAAATAGAAAGATGCAAAGAAAAAATAAAAGATAGAAAAACAAGTAAACAAAATTGGAATAACAAAGATGATGTCATAAACAAATATTACCCATCCAATAAGCATTTCTCTTTCTCCAACGTAGCATAACATTTTTAATGGTCGCAGAGAGGAATGAATTCGATGGTGAAGATAAATATACTGCCCAAATAGTCTACAATGAAAATTTTCATGCTGAAGTTCGAGCCATCGCAGAGTAAATAGCATATAAAAAGGGAGCTCTAACGTCCACTGTATTGTAGTTGCGAACGCCTTACAAGTCACAAGATCCTGTCCAACTATGAAGTCATGCTCTTTAATCGAGTAAACTAGACCAACTAGATCACCAACTAGACAAATCAATGACAAAACAAGTAAACAAACTGAGTAAGCAAATAAACAAAAACAAACCTGTCTCTTTGTTCCTGAGTTGTGTAAGGTGGGCCAACCTGAGGTGATGTGAACTGAGCAGTGCTTCGTGATTTGTAAATAAAATGCCAAAGGTCTGGTATGCCAGTTTGATCTTCAACAAGGAAAGAACACTTATATCAATTAAGCAACCCCCTCTTTTAAGCACCCTATCTAACAAACGATCTCTTTTAACCACCCTGTCTAATAAAACTCCTCTTTTAACCACCCTGTCTAATAAAACTCCTCTTTTAACCACCCTGTCTAATAAACCCCTCTTTTAACAACCCTGTCTAATAAACCTCCTCTTTTAACCACCCTATCTAATAAACCTCCTCTTTTAACCACCATCTCTCCTCCAATCACAACAGCATTTAAAACTTAAAAAATTTCAATAAACGCACCGGGCGTCTAGTCTTTGGCTTGTGTGAACTATGTGGTATCTTTGGGAGTTGTGAAGGATCAAATGGTGATTGGCAGCATCGGTTGGTGGGTGGGTGTGAAGGATTAAAGCATGTCAGCAATATTAGTACAATTCAAGTTTCCAAACGATGGACTACTTACTTATCATATAACTGCCTTTGGTATTCGCTCTTGTCACTGACTCCAAGCATCTGTAACGATCAAGTCTCTGAAGTAAAAAAGGATATGTGTTAGTATTTGCTCCACATTGGCCAACTTCCCCATTGGTGGCACTCCTATCCACACTGCACTTACACTGTATGTACACTTGCATTTTGTACTTATACTGCAATTGTAACTGTGCTACAGTTTGTTTATACTCCACTGATGCTTCCACAATAATTATGATTCAACCACATTTCTACATTTCTCTACAATATCATAGACTATTGTTCTGTAAAAATACTTTGCTTTGACTTCATGTATAATTGCACAACCCTTCCTCGGTCTTGTATAACCTTTGCTACATCTGTCGAGGTATGCATTTCTCTCTAATTTCAATCCACTGGTTTATATCTTAATGCATTTATTTCGTCAAGCAATGGTATAATAGAATCTGGCAGGCATATAGCACTGGTAGGCATATCAGAACACCTTCTACTTGGAGCTCACTGGCAAACAAGCCACATATGACAATTATATAGGCTAAAATACCTCTTGGTTTACAAACCTCTTTGATTTTGGCTTTGCATTGAGCAAGTTCAAAAAACGAATTGCGATCAGTTGAAAGCAGTAGCAAACAGGCTGGACAACTATCTTCGAAGTAGGACACATAGGCGTGCAAGTAACCACTGTTGTCGAATCTCGGTAGACAAATTGGGGTCCACGATTCGGCAGAACGAAATGATGTGGATGCACTGACGAGGTTGAAAATCAGATGCAGATCTACAAAATTAAAAGGAAAACGACAGAGGTCAATCAAAATCAAACCAATCAGATGCAGCAGGCAATCAGTAAGAAAGAGCCATTGTCTCACGAATAGTTATTAGAGCCAACGTCTCTCGAATAGATATTAGAGACAATCTCTCGAATAGATATTAGAGACACTGTCTCTCGAATAGATATTAGAGCCAACGTCTCTCGAATAGATGTTAGAGACACTGTCTCTCGGATACCTATTAGAGCCACTGTCTCTCGAATAGATATTAGAGCCAACGTCTCTCGGATAGATATTAGAGCCACTGTCTCTCGAAATGTTATTAGAGCCACTGTCTCTCGAAAAGATATTAGAGTCACTGCCTCTCGGATAGATATTAGAGACACTATCTCTCAAAGAGATATTAGAGCCAATGTCTCTCAAATAGATATTAGAGACCCTGTCTCTCGAAAAGTTATTAGAGCCACTGTCGCTCGGATAGTTATTAGAACCACTGTCCCTCTCCCTAGTGCCACTACACCATGTAGAAACTTAGCGATCAATGTACTTCATAGAGATACGAAAACCAATGCATAGGACAATGTAATATAAGGCTGTTGTCTTACCCGAGGGATGCAAGATGAATTTCTTCGGCCTGACCATGGTAACCAGCTGGTTATCTGCCACTAATATTGCAAATACCAAGTCCTGGCAAAGAGAGGGGCAAAGTCAACAACCGCTTAACTTATTTCAGATACGTAAAACTCATATTTTAATCAGTTTTTGCCAGAGGAGGCAGATGCAATGCCTTTGCAATGATAGACAGGTTAGGTTGCAAGATTAGGCCACCAGATTTTTGATTAATCATGTGGTTTTGAATGAAAGATCGTAATTATCAAGAATTGAACTTATCCAAAATTGGACAGGATGTAATACCATACACCATAGAGTGTCTCTTACCACCACCAATAGAAACACACGAATAATGAAAACTATAGCACTCGTACAAACCTTGGCTCTGGCTTGCATTAATGTCTGTCCGATAACGTCCCTAACAGTACTGGACAGAGACAGACAACGAACCTGAAAATAAATAATGATAACAGGATAATGATAACCATAACGAGATTAGCTCAACCTTTCCTTATTCCATTTAAACTGCAATCAGTTACAGCAAAAAATAATCCAAGGAAAATCACATTAAATTTGAATGCACTTACAGCACCGAGAAGAAAACTTGGATCTGAACTTATCAAGTTGAGAAGGTTATCAATAAACTTTTCTGTTCCTAAAAAGAAACATTTTGCAAGAATAAGCATTGATATCGAAGGAAAGCAGCCGAAGAGGTTTTGCGTTGAAGAGAATCACTGTATCTCAAAGGGGTTTAAGAGCCACTGTATCTCGCTAAAAAAGTAGAGCCACCGTCTCTTGCAGAGAAATCACAGCCATTGTCTTTTTGAGATAAATAAGAATAATTGTATCTCGTAAAGACATCAGAGACACTATCTCACACTCGTTGAGATTTCACAGCCATTATACGTGGCATGTAGTCTTATCTAAAGATGCTTGAACCACTGTCTCTTGAGAAGCATTACAACGAACATTTCGTACGGAGATATTTGAGCCATTTTGCTTCTCAAAGAGAAATCTGAACCACCCTCAGTCGCAGTGAAATTAAAATCATCGCCCCTTGTAGGAAAATTAGAGGAATTGTTCCTAAATATCTCCAGAAATGCTTTATGGCCAAGATCTATAGTACAAAGAGTAGAAATAAGAACCAGTGCCTCTCGTAAAGATACGAGAGCCAGTGTTGACAAAGGCGCAGCGACACCAAAAATGTCACTTCTCTACTTACCCGATAAAAGCTTTCTTAAATCGTAATTTCTTCTTTGTTCAAAGACTCTGCTTAGCTGACTAAATGTCAAAACGCTCAGAACTTGATGATAGACATATGTCAGTTGAACCAACAACTAGAAAAAAATTCACCAAATACGTCAGCCTTCTAAGAATACTATACACCACATTATATACGACTGTTTGTTTTGTGGTGCTTCGTGTCATGTAGGCAGAGCAGTGTGGATAAAAATTGTCTTATGCTAGCGTCAAGCGTCAAGATCTGAGTAACAACTTATAATATGTTGGCCGCTTTATTCATCTACCATAAGCTAGACCATATCTATCTGGGTTTCAAAGGCAAAAGACAGTGCTCAATACTACAAGACAAAAGTTCTTAGGACGAAAATGCGAAAAAAGCCATCAACCCACAACCCGTAAAATTCCTTTTTGAGGGCTTAATTACACCCACCACACCTATAGACCACATTGTTTTCGGGAAGAAGGGGATTCAAGGATATCTGAAAAATTTGTAAAAGTCGTAAGTGTCCCAGGACGTTTATCGCCCATTGTATAAGCTATCCAGTATAAGGCATGTGTATACATAGAAGAACAACAGAAAAATAGACTGTTTGACGAGGGCTCTTGCACGAAAGTCAAAGTTGCATGGAACCAGCCGTTTCGTTTCTGTATTGAATACTGCATGACAGCATCAACGTCACATTCAATGTGATGTGTATATATAAACCTGGAAATCTCACCTGGGCTGGAGAATCGTTCGCAGAGCAGACAGCAACAAGTATCAAAGGACCTCGTACAAGGAACATGAATTTATGCTTTCCTGCTATTATCACTCTGCAACAAAGGAAGAACATGCATGAAAATGTGAATCACTACTGATCTATACGGAGTGGAGAGTCTGAATAACGGATAACTATGGACATAAACGTCACTATCTGTTGTTGTAAAGCTTCGGTTATGTAGAGGGCTTATTGGCAATAGCTTCAAACAGCCCTTGACTTGGTTATCGATATTGTAAAAGCCATGGTTAATAATAGACAATAAAGGTACATGACATTATCGATACAAAAAAACCTTCAAAATAAAACCAAGATGTCTTGTTGTCGAGAGGTGCCAGTTAATGGAGTTCCAGTTACTGGTTCGTAAACAAGCTATTGTGGACACTCGTTATAACGAAATATCTCCACAATATGGCGCAATTCTCAGCGTAAAAAACTATAATATACTTCCGATATTTCAAACCATCAAAGAACCAAATAGAATGGATAGATTCTGCTAATGTCCTAGCTATCAAATGGTCAAAGAAATGAGTAGACTGGCATGCATGGTTTTCAAGGGAAAGGCAGTTCGAGTTGAAGATTATACGCATTATCAGGGTTCGCAGTAACCGGGTCTTAAACTTTTGTTTTTTTGAACAGCTCCAAATGTCACGCTTTCTTCAACATTTTCCAAAATATCATAGTATTTCTTCAACACCTTCACAGTGTTCATTATATTCATATTCATAAGACTTTGACTGTATTCATACCTTATGTTATCATCATTATCCTGAACAAAAGATACCAATGCCTGCATAACTCCCATCATCGTGACCAATTTTTCTTCGTTTCCATACCTATTATGGAATAAAGAATTGAACATTTTATTTACTGCTACAGCAATGATCATTGTCTACAGTTATGAACTACAATCCAATAAGCCATATTGGCAAAAAAAGATGCATGCTTAACTGCTCAACTATGCACAGTTTGAATGCATAAGATATCTAATTAACTTTAACAGTGTCTGCATCATGGGCATTGTAGAAAGATAAATTGAGCTTTACACAGAACACAAATGATTACTTAATTTGCAAAAATAAAGAATGCAGAATCATACTTAGCAGAAGACGCAAAAATAGAGATAAGTACCTTGAATAAATTGGTTTTCCAGCTTCACTGAGAATGAATACATGTTTTTTATGCCTTGCCCACTCTGGATCATTGACATCTACCATCAATAAAAAATATTGTTAATAAAATAGACTATGAGATTTACTCCATCTAGAATAACTGTATGCAGTGGAGCCTCCAGATAATGGACACCTATATACGATTGATGACATTGTCTGTTGTAGAGAGGTGTATGTTGTATAGGGGTTGCTTTTGAAAAGAGATGACCATGGAAAGTTCTGAAACAAAAATATTTGTCCAGTAAAGAGACATGTCCACTATAGGTGTCCAATAATAGAGATTCCACTGTATATTCATATATCCTTGCAATAGATGCAGCTGTCTCTAAGCAATATATGTCTTTATCTTTTTTCATTATATGCAACTATTCCTCTGCAATATTTATGTCAAGGGATATCAACATACACCCATAATATGTCATGAAAGTGGCAAAAAATAAATTGAAAACTATCAGGGGTCAGGTTTGGAGGATAGACTTGTTGAAGCTAGGCTACACTATAGACATACATAAGCAGAGAGAAGTAATTGTTGCACTTATCTCTAATCAAAATATTCAGCTGTCTTGTGTGTTGCATATAATCTCTGCAACATATGTCCCTGTGCCTATTACTACACAGTATAAGCAGTAGCCGAGATTAAGGGTCCTGCAACAATTACATCAGAAAACACATCATCTCACCTTCAGATATAGAATCTCTATCAGCCGACTTTAAAGTGCCTGCACGCTGCTTTCTGACTTCTAGGAGAGCAGCAAATAACATTGGTACAATGCATTGGACAGAGACATGGGAAATATACAGAATCAGATACAATAAACATGGCATGGCTTTGGGACAATAGGATAAAAGCTATACATTTTTATACCATTTATATCTTCTTCACTATTAATCCTGTCAGCAACAGCAATTTCTGCAGTTACCTCGAAGCTTTCATCAACACTGGCAGGCTTTACTTCTGCATACGGTGTATCAACTGTATCATAAAATGTTATCAAATTTACTTCAATTCCATTCCAATCATAGTTGTTTATGTCACAAACTAAGTAAACATAATGAAAAAAAGCAAATAAATCAGAGAAGGTTGTATTTATTTACCCGCATGTTGGAGATCACTCTCGCAATCGTCAAAGGATTCAGATGTAGACAATATTCTACTAGAGCATTCGCCATCAATATTTTTGACAACCAGCTCGTTACTCAGATCTTCATAAGAATCAGCTGCAAACATTGTTGAATCAAGTTTCCTTAAAAAGATGCACAAGCCATGTAACTTAGATTTTTTATTCTAAGGCGACTAGAACTGCTGGGACATGCTTTGAGCACATCTTAAGGCCCACAGAAGCAGCACGGACTCATCCTGATGGAGAGAGACATGAGGGCAACATTTAGGCCCATGATTAAAGTGGTAAAAACACGTTGGTACTACAATGAAGCTTTGATAAAAGGTATAAGCATAGATATAAACTAAGAGACAGAAAATAACTTACGCAGCTCCAGGTTCTTCTCCCTCTTCAATGCTTGCCACTTCGTCGCTGACATCTTCAAATTTTCCATCACTTTTCCTTGAAGACGTAGAAGTAGCCGCCATACCTTCTTCCGCGAAACTAAACAGTCTCCATTTCAAAGCGAGATTTCCCGGCAAAAGGAAAACATTTTTAAAAATTTAAAAGCTCAAATATAAAACAGTATGTACTAAATTAATTAAGTCATTCATGAATATTACAAATAAATCTTGGCTGCTTAATAATCATATTAATTTTGTTTATTATAAACAATGAGCGATTAAAACAAATGAATAACCAAGTTCTTCTTTATGAATGTTAATTTAGCTATCTATATATACCTGTTGGCCAACTATTATCTTCTTTTATAAAACGGATAACTCATTTGGCTTTTGGTAGAAGTCTTGTTTACATTAACCAATCCTTAGAGGTCCACTCCTTCTCAGCTTGGCTTGTCACCGCGTGGGTCTGTTCTACAATGGTTCTGCACCATCACACCAACGTGAACTGCATCTCCAGGACGAAATACAACTTTGCACAAGAGGGACACAAGAAAAGTATACAGGCAATGAAAAAGTTCCAGAGAATATACATTTTAACCATTTCGCATTGAAAAACGACTGTAGAAACCTAGGATCGTATTGCACGTGTCGTATAAGACAGCAATAAATCAATGTTACGCATGCTACACAATTCAATCACTGACCCTCAGTGATGGGTAAGTTTAGCCAACTGGTATACCATGCGAGGTGATAAATTCACCGGGACAATAACTAAGATAACCCACAATTAATAGATTACTCGTTTTCTTCACATTTAGCAGCAGTACAGCATAATTCCTATAGAATCACATTGTTTGATAAAACGAATCATGATGCGTATACGAGGCTAGAGAAGATATCATGATGCGTATACGAGGGTAGGGTTGATATAGAATTGCGGGAAATAGGTTGCGTGGGGTTTGAAATAGAGTATGGGGCACCAAACATCACGAGCCAAAAAAGGGGCTATCATTTCTCCCCCCCCCCGTGCACCATTACCACAGTCGACTGATAAATCAATGAATCAATATGGAATCCCAGTTTCAACTATCGTAACGAAATCAATACATGGGGGTAAGTACGGTTCTGTGGCAGCCCTTCATTCCTCTTCAGCACCTACCCTCCTCCACGTTCAAGCCACACAGCACGTCTCTTTCCAATGTGCTAATTACATACAAACAAGCAGTCTGTGCTTCTAACACCCCCCTCCCTAGTTACAAAGCCTGCCTCCATCCCCTCCCTGTCCCGGCCCTAAAAATTACATGTCTAATTCTAAGAACATTTTATACATAACTATGAAACCCATAACACAGACGGAGTATGATGGCTGTCCTATAAAGGGAGATGGAATGGAATCATCGAGATCGCCCTACTTTACCGAATTTCTACTGCCGCATCTATGTGATGAATCGTTGCTGCTAAATTATTGTTGTAAAAAAATAGTCCAGTTTTACAAAACATAAAAAGTCCAAAGAGATTTGTTGTTGCTGGTTGTTGCAAATTTAAGTTGTGAGCAAAACTCGTGCTCGGCTAATTCACTGGGTGAGTCATATTACTTTTTGTTGATACTTTTATTTGCTGCGCAACTCCTGCTGTTGTTGTCTTTATTTCCTTGACGACGTAGACGAGGACATTTGATTGACAACTTTCAGCAGTGCACTATTCTCCTCGCGAAGTCGATAGTTCTCGTTTCGTAAAGAATCGATTTCCTGCGTACAAAATAACAAAATCTTACACTTTAACACGTTCAATAAACGCTCCCACCTTTCAAGCGCCTCTACCAAGAAACGAGAACTTGATATCAAGATCATTTTATATCTGAAGTATGGGGTGTGAGTGTGCATGCTTACTGTTGCATCGTGCACTTATCTACCTGAAATTTAACTCCAATCTCGGCCCACAAGTGAATACGCGTGCCTCAAAAGCTCTAAGGCGGGGGCTCTCTAGACTCACTACATTACTTCCCTGTGCATCGCGCTTTACTCGCTCGACACAAGGGACGAAACGAGCCTAGGCACAGGGACGCAATGTAGTGAGCCTAGAGGCTCTCTGCAACCCTAGCACTTGCTTCGTTTCAATGCAGGACCTCAAAGCAACGCATCCGTGACTAGAATAAAATTATTTCGAATTGTCGCACAAACAAATCAGCGGTACAGTCTTGGACTGTCAATGAAGAATGACGCCGTCCAAACACTATACTTTGTGCTCATGAACATAACAATACAAAAGAAGACCGGGGAATAAATGAAGAAGAAAGATAAAAACCTTTTGCGATTTATCAAATTCTTCTTTCCATTCTTGAATGGCTTGTTGATATGCCTGCAGTTGTTGAATTAATGTCTCTTTATCGATACTGTCAAATTCGTCGTCTCTTCCCCTGATAAAAGAAACAAACAGCCAATATCATTACGATCAAACAGCCACAAATTCATACAATTGATTCCGCAGTAAACGTCTTCGGTATTTGGTATATAGTTCATAGAGCACTTGACGAATTCTACTCTGCCAAGCGACCTTGTTTAGGCCTTATTCGCGGATCTTGAACCTTGCTACCGAGACTCATTGCATTATCTTTTGGTTGAGTGTCAAAAAATTCAACAACAAATAAGTAACACGTACAACCGTAAATCCTCGAATAAGCCCCCACCTTCGAATAAGCCCTCCCCTCGAATAAGCCCCCATCCTGATAATCATTTACAAGGATATTGAGCTTTGTCTGTCTTCCGAAGAACAAGACAGACAAAGACGACAGTATAGCAACAAAAGAAGGGCGAGATACAGGGACTCAATGCAGTTAAATGCACGTTCTAAGACAACACATCTATTCTACCATTGCTTGACGAAATAAATGCATTAAGATATAAACCAGTGGATTGAAATTAGAGAGAAATGCATACCTCGACCTTCCCTTTCCCTGAAAGAAAATTGAAAACAAAGATCAATTATAAAGACCAAATGCTAAGATATCACTACCAATCTAATAGACTGATAAAAAAACCATGGTAGAAAATCTTGGCGACTGCACTATATCCCCTTAAGGCTCTACCATCTGACTATCAGATTATGGTTACGACGACTAATAGGACAATTATTAAAGAATTACGCCAATGTTTCAAGTTATACAACAACAACGAGGAATGAATTCACGCATGCACGTCACTTTATACTGGCTTATAAGAAACTATAAATAGGATGGCCAAAAATCATGAAAATCTAGTGGCTACCAGATTCAAGAATAATTAAAAACTGTAAAATTCCCATCCTTATAAAAGAGTCCATTGCCTTTAGTTTGGGCACGGCATGGATAAGTGGATATTTTTGTTTGAAAAAGATTGCAATTTTTGATATTGACCTGCACGGGTATTTTGCATAACGATCTGAGTTAATACCCATCCAAAAGTGCCCAAATTCAAAGCAAAGTAATTTTAGGTGCCGAAAATATAAAACCAATTAAGAAACTTTTAGTACTTAGAAGCAAAAAATGTCATGCCAAATTAAGAAACTTTTAATACAAGTTGCTGATCCAAGTTTCTTTTTAAAAAACGCTTGGCTTCAAGAAACGGCAGATGCAAAACCGAATATCGGAATGATACGAAGCAAATGAAGCAAACGGAATATAATCTCAATGCATGGAAAATAAACTTACGAAATAACGAAGCAAACAACAAATGCATCGTTTTCCATTGCACCCGAAACCTTGGTTTAGCGAGCTCCCAACATAGCTACATCATACATATATAACCAAGTCCTTGGATTCCTTTAAGGGTAAGTTCTTGAAATATCGAGATAGCAATGTAAATAGACATAAAAACATATAAATGCGAAAAATAAACAATTACCTGTGCATCAGTTGAATTCATTTCATTCTGTACTGTATTTTCTTTGACAGCATCTGGCTCTTCCTTATCAGGCTGAAAGAATAAAGGACAGATGAAAGTTGACTAGAATGCTACCATCCACGATTTGACACGCATGACTGATATAAGTGGATTTCATTCTATTAATCAAGAACGACAGTGATTAACACAAGCCTGACAAGATCAAGCCTCATCCACCTAATTATGCATGTTAGTATGTTGGTTATTGGTTAACGTTGCTGACAAGACTAACTCTCAAAACGGCAAGCGAAATGCAACAAGTGACATTGTGTGCAGCAGGCTTGATAATCACTGCTTTAGTTTACAGTTAGCTGTGCGGGAGTATACGTTACAGAAAACATATGGGCAACATTCGGTTGTGCAGCCGCAAGCTCGAGAGCCTATTATTTACAATACGTTAGGCTGTATGCCAGCCTAAGTTGCGGGATGCTTGAAAATTAGTCAGCACACAATAAGCTGGTGAGGATAAGCTGGGATAACTGTTGTATTGAGATTGCAGGATTTGGCTATTCGCAAAGGCTTTGGTTTAATTGATCAAATACCGAGAACTCCTGCCAGGCGTTTGCTGTTCTAACTGCAAGCAGCGAAGACAATATAAGATTGTGCTTTATCCAGTAGATTTAGCCTCTCAGTAACTCCATTAGTTCGGTAATTGACGTAGCCAATTAAATATGTCCATGTGGTAGATATAATTGTCCAAATAATTGCTGTAGTCAGTGACCATACAATCGCTGTAGCCAGAAATTTAGACAAAAAGTTACAGCACTCAATGAAATGGTCCGGGAGATGATCTTTGTCAGTCATGAAGCCATGGAACGATATAGCCAATAAGATAGATTCACAAATTTTAGCCAATAGGATGGACCCATGAATTTTCCTAGCCAATAGGATTGACCAAAGAATTACTTTGGACAATAGGATGGAGCAAGGAATTGTTTTAGCCCATTCCAAGGACCTATGAGTTGTTGTAACCAGTGAATTGACCTAAAACCCGCTGTAGAACTGACAGAATCATCCAAAGAACGCATATAACCAGTAGCTACAATTAGCTCGGAGAGGTTGTTGTGGCCAGAATTATGCAGCCAGTAGACGTACACAAGAAGGTATTGTAAACAATGCAGTATTGGCTCTCAAATGCTTCTGTCGGTGAAATAGCCATGACAATTATTGCAGGGACAAATTTCAGCTAAAAACCAAAATCGCAAAATTCGTGCGGTTCTGTGGTCTGCTGTTCTGGCAATTACATTGAACGCTTTGGACAACAACTTGCAAGCATTCGTTGCAAACTTAGATTTATTGTAACCAATTCATTTGAATTAGTATGTTATTAATTGCAAATACCAAAAATATGGATTAATAATAATTATTATTGCTATCCATAATTCGTAAACGTCCCGCTGGTGAAGAAAATCTAAAAAATCCAAACCATACTATAAGATAATGTCTCTATCAGTGACCACAACCAGCCACGCATGAAGCCAAATTGACCAATTAACACATTAGCATTTAATGAGAATTGGCGTGGCAAATCCGACCTCAAGAACTTATAATGAGATGATCAGAATGGCCAATCAATATGAACCAAATGACATTGCTTTGAGCAAGGTCTTCTTCAGGGGGTGGGGTAGCTAGGGGGCTGAACGCTCTGGAGAAGGGCAAACCAAAACCAGCCATCACAAGCAAAGAACAAAAAAGTATTTGAGATTATACTGGTCTTTTTAAGGTGGAAAGCTTTGTAAATCAGGCTTGGTAAAATACCTCTTCTATACACAACTCATAAACAACCCTTCACAGATGGCCCCAGACAACAGGGTTCCCACATTTTACAAAATCAATTAATATCAAGCCAATTGCATAACAGATAGTGTTGATTTTGGTTGATTTTCTGGGACAAAATGGAACCCCAAAAGAGATTCCCTATCAATGCAATGGATAATTGGTGAAATGTTCAAGGCCACAAGCACCCAAAGTAAGATTCATCTGCAGAACATAGAATCCACCAGCTATGGTCCCAAAGACTCCTGCATCATGCTACTGTGGTTCATACTATCTGTATATTGCTAAGGCAAACTTCTGAAATATTGTCACCAAGCTACTACTGTGCCTACCAAATTTTCACATGCCTTTTGAGATATGCAGTAAGGATCAAAAGGTACATTTTATATTTGAAGCACAATACAGTAGTATAGCGCAAACAGCCTAAACAAAACAATAATAAAAAATATGATCTACCAAACTAAGAGAATGTTACAAGGAAAATAGAAACAATGTTTCATCCTACTTAACTGCCTGGACTACCACAAAAATGAAAAACACATATGCTGAATGAATACAAATATGTGATACATGCAAAAATAGACCGAGGGACTCATGACTGCCAATACCAAAGCAACATAAGTAAACCAAAGATGCAAGATTGGCTGATAATGTAAATATTCAGGAAATCAAACAGCAAAACAACTAGTCATGGGTGAAGAGAAAAAGGAAGAAAAAATAAATTCATTGTGGAAAGAATCTGCTCAAGCATAGCCAACAAAAATATTTGATCAGCATTATATTTGTCGCTTAGTAACACCATTCATCAATCAACATAAACATGCAAAATGCTTTATTTTTGTAACTCTAAACTCTCAATTTCAAGTCTAAAGTGTCCCAGAACTTTAATTCTAAATTGTCCCCATGCCTCAACAACATGTAACTCGAGTGCTAGATAGTGATATTAGTCACTTATATATATAATAGCTATTTCCGCATCAAAGAAGCTATAATCAGTTCTTTTCTGCTTTAGCAGCAACAACAACGTCGTTAACTAGTGCTGTCCAAGTTTGTCTCTCTTGCGCTAATGTTCTTAAGCTTTCGAGATCATTTTTCGATTTGAGCTGGGTTATGCTGTTATATTTAGTCACTTCAGACAAAGAAAAATCCTATTCCATCTCAATAATCATTGCAAGCTTCTTTTTTGTTGCCAATAGCTTCATGGAATGTATTTTTAAACACATTTGGGATAAAAATCAAATTTATTACCATTTAAAAAAAATATATTGGGTCTGAATGCATAGATAAGTCTCTTGTAAATATATAAGGTTGTTTAGCCCAAGTAATGCATCATTTCACCATAGCCTTGGAATATAGGGGGGTTAAAATAAGCAAAAAACAGGACAGAAGTCTAATGAGCAATTACTTCCCTCTTGAATAATCCTTTGAAACCCAAAACATTTATCAACAGTTCAGCATATTTTATGGTATAATATTTCAAAAACTTCTACAAACGATTTCTGATATTTTATCTTGTGAAAGAATTTTGTAAAATAGTTTGTTTATTTTTCGAAAACCAGAAATCCTAAAAATCTCTTGAGCTTTGTGAACGCTGACAAAACCCTTGCGTCATAGAAACAGAAAGGGGGGCACATTTCAAAAGATATTTTCAGACTTTCCCACCAGCAACTCAACGAGCGTAAAAGCAAAAATACCGTTGTAAAGGAATAGAAACTGCTGAAACAAGGACTTGGAGATTTTTAAGATCACAGGAGTTGCTGTTCTTCTCGATTACAAAGCTATTTTGGGAGCTGCATGGTTGGATGATCGGGAATATCACAAAAGGCCTGAGAAGAACAGCGCCCAAAATCAACCACTCGCAAATTAAAATCTCGCCACACAAATTGTAAAGATGTCAACCAAACACAACGCAAACACAACCAAATATTCAGCAGAAAGGGCAGTGCGAAAACCTACCTCCATGTTGGGCATAATAACAACTCCTGTGGATCGTCTTTTTTCTCTGAGGTTCTTTTTTTGCTGCCTTTTCTTGCTGGTCGTAGCTCCGACTCCTCGCTCCTTTTTTGCGACGTGATGGTGATGATGTTGACTTTTCTCGTGATCTTCGCCATCGTCGTGATGCTGCTTGTGATGATCATCTTCGTGTTGAGCCTCGCTGGCCTTGTCATCGTTTACTGTTAGTCTATTAACTCTGCTTGTCACGGTCTCCAATTCGCTTTTTCCTACTTCGCTCCTTGCCGCCCTCGACGAGACCGTACTGCGAATCTCGATTGTACTTCTGGTTGAACTGGAACTTGGGCCCGATGTTTCACGATTTTCGCCATCTCGTTGATCGAAAGCTCTATTTCTGCGTTCAGTTCTTTCTCTTCTTGCTTCAGTACGTTCCTTTCTAAATTTACTCGTGAATCGAGAGTCCGCGTCAGTGGCCATATTTCGTTTCGATATAAAAATTTTCTCTCACCGAACAATAATATCGGCTTGCCAGACTGGGCCTATTTTCTCAAGATCAGCTCCCGCCTGTGTTGGTATTACAGCATGAAAATAGGCAAGTATGCGGCCGAAATTCTGGTTAATGCGTCCGTGAAACCGTTAAAATAACCAAAGTAGCAAATTCTTTATCCCTCAATTATGCGATTTGACAAAATTGATGCAGTATTTGGTTGCAAAACAGCCTGAACCGATGTACATCTTTTAGATGTTTTAAGCCATTTCTCGCGATGGTAAAATCCGAAGAGGAAAAGCAAATTTGACATGCTCTGTGCTCATAAGACTCACCCTCATGTTCGCCTTAGCTGATTGGCTAAACTAACAATGCCCAAGTCATCTGCACAGATAACCATACCAGGTCTGTGTTGTGCAGCAAATGCTCAAATAGACATTTCACATTGTCAAACTTCATTAAAAAACTTAGTTTCAAAGACAATTTTTGTATTAAACTTCTTGACTATTCCCAAAGAGAGAATTTTACAACAAAAAATTTTTAAGACAGGCCAGACGTGTTTGAAAGTTAGCTGCATATCTTGTGCCCAAATACAATTGCGATAAATTCATTATCACAAAACACTTAGAGCCCTCAAATTTAGGTTACTTTGCTGGAAAAAATGAAATAATTTGTTTCAGCAAAAACATTGGGCTCAAAATGCAAAATGCATTTACAAAACATACACCAAGTTGGATCACTGAGCGATTTAAAAAAGAATAGAAAGATTTTCCAGGGATTTTTTGCTGAGCAAAGAGATCTTCAACAATCGTGCTCAAGATTTCTCGACAATCGTTTAATTTCAATCTTTATGAAAACAACACAAGAAATAAGATGACTTACCAATCTTTCCCACCTTTTTCTTCTGGCACTGACACTTCTGTAAGAGCGCGACATTATTATATCACCTATCTTCTGGCTCTCCGTCACACTAAGTAAAATATCAGAAGAATTATTGTGAAAATTATTTGGAGCAATCAAATAACTATATAGATTTCACAGGAATGCGTTATTTTATAAACAAGCTGTGCTTGAAAATCAAAGTTGCTTGAGGTGATATCACACAGATCTCTAACAGTGGTGCATGCTATGTTTACCAGTCAAGGACAGCAAGAGTAGGATATGGAATTTGTCAGTAATATTCAATATCCAAAGGATGGAGCCATTGCAGTGGACAGCTCTACACAGCGATAAACCCTTCTTTGAAAAGTATGCCAACATTCAAAACATCAAGATCTGGAGATCTGCCACATGCAACTACAGAATATGCAAGCTTTGTATAAAACAGACGTTTTTTATAAAACAGAAGTCATAAATAGTTACCATTAATTAACTATTTATGTGGTAGCAAATTAGAAGATCATCATTAAATTATGATTATTATTAAACCGGACATCTGTTCACCGCGACAAGGAGCTGGGCCCATGTTTTGGAGAATCAATTACTATGCTAACAATTTAAAGCGTCTGAAATATTTCCAGAAAATATTGTTGTTCTCTCCTAGCACGCACAAGTACGGGACACATCATTTCAAAGAAAAACGTCGAGGACTGGCACTAGTAGTTATAGTGACGTCATGGTTAAGAAAAACTTACCATATCCAACGTAGCGGGTAATTGTGTCCCACTGCGCAACTGCAATGCGCAGCACACGGCAGAGCAAGACAAATAAAACCGCGACAAAATCTCCTTTTTTCATTGGATTAAATACGGTAATTGAAAGGCAAAGATTAATCAAATCCTTACAGTATTACATTTTGTCAACATGATTGTTTATGACTATAGCTTGCTTTAAAGGCAACAACACTATTTTTAAACGGACAACTTACAAAAACTCCCAATCTCTCTATCTCTCTCTCTTGGTGTCTAAATTCTCGTTATAATAACAACTGTTTAGCTCACAAAGCTCAGACTATGCAATGCGTAAAACAGTGTATTACTAAGGTGGCATCGTCAAATCAAAAACATTTGACTTGATAAGCAAAATTACAAAGACTTTCGTTCGTTTTGTCAGTCTGCTGACCACATCATGATAAGTTAGTCGCTATCGGTAACAGTTGTTGCCGTGCTGTTGTTATAATAACAAAAGCAGTAACAGTAGTAGTAGATAGAAGTAACAGTGAGTATTAATTATTAAGAAAACAAAAGAATATGCCATTAAAATGGATACCGAATGGTGGCAGGTTGGAGTGAAATCACACGAGCGAAGGTGAAGCAGGAAAGTATGCATCAGAATATGTATAGTCACAATAGCATGTTCGGTGCCCTATAATGTTATGGTCGTCGTGTGATAATCGTAGCAAAATCATTAGGTTTAGAGTTGTGTTTTCGTAAGATAATGAAACTGGAAAACTAAGCAAACAACGAACGATAATCAACAAACTAAGTAAATTGCCGCGGATGGGTGGGAGGGAGATGAATAGGAGCACCGCACAGCAATCAAAAGGCTAACCAAGGACCCTTTGTTCAGAGACAACAGGGCGTTTCACAGCGAGTTGTTTCAGGAGTAAGAGGAAGGGCTACACTACCACATGAATACCTAGTAAGCACAAATAGGTACACGAAATAAACCCTCTTGTACACCCCTCGCCCAAATTCTGCCAGCTCCTCTTTCTCCCTCCCACTCCAACATCCCAAAATTTTCTCTCTCTCCCTCCCTCTCTCTACTCTCTTTTACCAACAGAAAATTAAAAAATATCACATAAAAATCACTCGCCTGCATCTGTGTAATAACAACGCAGCCAAATTTCGACGCTTAAATTTCATAACTAAAAAAATAAGGGCAACTAATGTGGTTGTTGCTGCTAACGATGATGTTGATGTCGTTGTAAATAAGCTAGAATGTGAATCAATCGGTCGGTACGTAGGTACGTACGTACATGGAAATGGCTGAACGGCATCCTAACTATATATATATGTATATATATATATATATATATATATATATATATATTGTAATAAAACGTTCTTATGACGAGTTTGATCTTGTCAGTGTGCTAATCACTCGTATTAGAGCTCCGTTTTCATCTTTCATTTTCTGCAAAAATAATCAAATAAAACAAAGATTCATTCAATTGGATCGATATGCACAAAAACCTTGTAAATTAGCTCCTGGTTGCCCACTGTCAAGCGAAGTTTGTTTAACTCACTGTTTAACTTAATAATAACATTACAGTATTTGGTAATATGCATTCATGTATGGTGAAGATACAGTGAAGTCTGCCTGCACCCGTATTGTTCAAATTGTTCAAAGGCAATAACAAGACAACGAAGTTACTCAAAGAAGGAAAAGCAATACACTTGAAGTGGGATAGAGCAATCAAAAGTTCTTGCTCAAAGAAAATGACGCAATTGGCGACAAAGTTAGAAGGCACATTACAAGATATAGCATAAGCTCATAGCATATTAAGAGGAGACTCAGTGACAAAGGCTCGTATAAGCCCACTGTATGACAATTACGAAAGAGAATTTCAAGATGCAAAAGAAAAGGGCATACCTTCATTGCTTCCTCGCATTGGACCAGTTTATCTCGAAGCTCATCTCTTTCCTAGAATGAAAAAAGAAAGAAAATTGATTAAGGAAATGAACGAAATGTTTACGATAACAATGATATCATGCAATCAGGAAGAAATACAATGAAAAGGTAAGTTGGTGTGCAACAAAGATGCAATAGTGATGCAACAAATAAGCAATAGTGATTCAACCAATAAGCAAAAGTGATGCAACTAATAAACAACGGTGATGCAACAAATAAGCAATAGGGATTCAAGGCGGTCAGGAATGCAATAAAAAGGCCAGTAAACAAGCAATATGGATGAGAGCATGAAGATATAACAGCAACGCAAACAAATATGCAACATGAGGGCAAAAATAGATGTAATAAATGCATCCGCACCTTCACAGCTTCCTCGTATTGAGCCAACCTGTCTCGTAATTCATCTTTCTCCTGCATAAAACAAACATGTTAGAAACTATGTCCCTTGGCCATTGTCCATCGACTTCTATTACAAACAGTGACTAACACATAAATATCACTAACGCATAAATGACAGAAAAGAGATGAACAGCTTAAACGAGGGAAGTATGGAAGAGATAAAAAAGTTGGCTAAAATACCTTGTTGGCTTTGTCTAGTTTGGTCTTGTAGTCATCAGCCTCGTGCAAAGCATCCCTTAATTTCCTCTGCAGCTCACGAGGATCTGAGATATCGACCGAAGGCGACTGAAAAGATAACGTAATTTAGGATTAAAAAAGGTGATTATAAAAAAATTTATTTGCTTATTAATGCAGGTTGAAGTGACAACTGACTAAACCATTTTACTGCTCATCTGAGCTCGTTGTCAAATAACATAACATAGTCAGCATTATTTATCAATCCGTATTTTGTCTGAAGGCACACGACATGGCACTCGCAGTATTCATTCTTATAAAATCAGCTCGGAAAGGTTGCAAGTAGCAGACGTACCTTTGACAACGACGAACCAATGTCTCTATTTCTATTGCTCGACAGCGAGCTCAGGCCTGTACCTGAGGAGATTCCCTCTCTATTTTCACGACTCCTGTAACATTTGGCAAAAAATTACATCAGTATAGTAAACATCAGATCAACAACCACCAGCAAAGAAAATCAACAACCACTGTCCCGGGCTAAACTTGTATCAGACCTGGCTCGCATCAGACCTGACTGGCATCAGACCTGCCCGGTTTCAGACCAAACTCATATCAGACAAGACAAGACCAGACAAGATTGCTTGCGTGGAATATCAAGGAGAGAATGCTGATACGTTACAAAGTACCAAACATGGAATAGCTTCAATATGTGTCTTAAAAATTGACTAAATAATTTTGAACTGAAATTAAAAACTACTTCCACGCACCTTCTCAACCTTTCGGCAAGACTCTGAAAGAGAATAAACAATTATTTAGAATATATGGATAGATGGAGAAGGAACATATCAAACTTATTGGTCCTTCACAGTAAAAATACACAAGATACAAGGCTAAAGGGCATTTAAAACATGGTGCAGAAAAGGCTCAAGTCACTCTTGACATAAAGTGACTCTTGACTCAAAGTCAAAATGCGTCCCAAAAGGTCTAAAAAACCAGACACATATCTGGCCCAAAACTACCAAAGCTGGGGATATGTCAGAGATCTTCACTGACTCGCAAATTTACTATTGACAATCTACACATCAAAAGCACTGTAACCTTCATAATACAAAAATATAAAACACGGCACATTACAAACCCTACTTCTTAGTAATCAAGTAGATGGAGAAGAGACAATCTGAGAGCAATAGAATAACCAAATAAAGGTATAGCTGATTAGAGTGATGTAACTACGTACCATTCTTGGAGGCTCATCTTCCACAGACATTGGATTGGCTTTTCTGTTTTCATTTTCTTCATTTGACCTCGTATTGAATCTAGTCTCTTTCTTCTCTTCATCCTCGTCTTCATCCTTCAAAAATAACAAAACGAAGAAAATCAATCAAATTGCTCACAGTTACATGATTATCAAACTAGCCAAGGCCCTATTCTTTAGTCCCAGCCCTTAATCCATGGCATACAGTCAATTCTGTATTATTCTCAAAACTTCGCTAATACGAAGAGAACGATAAACAGAATACTCTCTGCAGCCAACAGTTGCTAAGGAACCAATCCCCACAAAGAAAAGAGCTATGATTGGAGAATTCCATAAAGTTTGTTCAAATTATATAGCTATAACTGTGACCTAAGAGTCATTCAGGAAAATCGGAGCAAATGTGGCAACACGTTATAATTAGTACGGATTTTAGGAATTGAACTGCATCTTTTGCAAAAATCTTTGATGATAAATAAACAAAGAAGTAAATGTTATAAAAATGTTATTGCTGTAGGCTGTTATTATTTGAATAAATTAATTGTTTTGGTCCTTCTTTCGATTTGGTCTCTTAACGAATTATAGTATATAGCATATGTTGTAGGTTTCAAATGAATAATGACACCCTCGATTGGCCGAGTGAAGCAGTAAAGCACTAAGTCCACAAAACTCGTGTCGCAAAGAACGATCTTCAATCTAACAAACGCCCTGATGATTCTAGACATATAAATAAACACCCATCTGTTTAACTGTGTTCCAAAGTACTGTGCTAATGGTCAATCAAAATTGACTGGAGCAGTTCCACCGTTACATTAACAGTAAAGTCTCAGCGAAACAGAGTGAAAAGGCAATTGCCGACTCGGTGTCAATCACTTTAAAACACGGTTGATCAAAGGGCACAATCGACTTCTTTGAGTGATCGGAATAACACGGGGCTGTAGAATAGGAAATAAACAGCTGTGTTAAAAAGCAGACCAGCCGCGAAAGTGGTAGACCAGCTGCTTTCAGGGTGGACCAGCTATGATAAAAGCTGGACCAGCATCTTTAAACGCGGACAACGCAGCTTTAAAAGCGACACCCACAAACAGTAGACTTTCCAACGTGTGTGAGCTAATAAATGGCGAAACATCAGGACAAAACGGAGGCGTGTAGCTAGGCGGAGTAACAACCCGAACAATTTGCTCCGCGATCGATAAGAAACACAGAAATGACAATGACAATCATCCACTACGGATAGAGTAAAAGGTGGGGTGCAGAATCAAGAGCACGCTATGCAGGGCGTGCAAAGTAGAAATCACCATATATGGCCAATTCGTGCACGGCATATGACAAATATGGCACGATACAAATATGGCATAGTACATATATGGTATGATGCATATATGGACATTATGCCGCGGTAGAAATAATAAGAAATACTAAGTTACGCGAGATACAGTTTAATTAAAGATTAATATTAATGTCTTGGGTGAGTTCGCTGGAAAATCAATATAATTTGCAGAAGGGCAAGATTAGTTACAGACGCTTAACAAATGGATTGCATTAACCTTCGTTAAGACGGGCAAACCGCAAGGGCTTGATATAATGCGAACCACTAATCTGTACGCCCAATCTCTGTGAACAAAAGCAAAAAAAGGGTTGTTGATTCTCGACTTAGTTCTGACATTACCGAAAAGGCAGCGAAATTAATCGAAGGAAACAACTTCTAAATTACATTCTTTTTCATTACATTGCTTCATTACTCAATCAATGGATACAGGCAGGGAGCAGCAGCGAAAACACAACCCTGTCAATTCCTAGATAATTAAGTACAAGCCAATTTAATCCATTGTGTGCAAACATAAGTAAGCCGGGATTCTATATTAACATGTATCTACATGCAGCTGAAAATGCAAGTGCAATACATGTACAAACATGCATAAACAAACCCACAGATGCAAACAAAAATGATGATACAAACAAAGCTTAAATTGCTCAATTCATAAAAAGTGTTGTTTACGTTTTCGCAACCTAGCCGCCCTGCCATGGCGACACACATGTTGAACAATGGTTCCCGCTTCGTGAAGTATTGTGTGCTTGCAAACGGACCACAGTGTACTAGAACGGCATTAGCTAACGATGCAAGACATGAGAGGGGCTGGGTGTTGAGTACATACCCTTCGAAAGCGACGTCTTCTACTGCCGTGACCGAGCATTGTTGTCGATTGAGCAACGAGATGTAGGGAGCTGGCAAATCGTGGCTAGGCCAAGCAGCAATCGACATAAACCACAACAGAGGAGAGAAGTGAAAACAGCAATTGTTCTCTCTTGTGCTGGCTGCAGCCAAACTAACGCACTCCAGACAAACAAAAATATAGCAAAACAACAGCAGATAATCGACGAAATCAAAAAATCGAAAGAGTTTGAAATTATGCACGGTGTGTCCCACCCACTTTAAAATCGAGAGAATCCGATGAGGCTCACAAGCCCGTATATGCACAGCCCCCTGCCCCCTGGCCCAACCACAACAGACATTGTGGAAAATATCCGGGGAAAAAAGAAAGCCATAGAAAAAAGCTTTATTTTCACGGGTACGTGTGTATTATACGTGGATTAGAACCACATCAAAAGAAACTCGGTGTGTAGGGAATTTTGGATCGGGTATAGAATGTTGATAACAAACACAAGAACAAAACACGATGCCAGGCAAAGTCGCACTCGCCCCTTCTAACAAGTATGCATCATATTCATTGTTTCATATAAAAGAGACCATGTGTTCAGATTATGTTATCGAGTGGGGTCGTGGCCGGAGCATGTTAGAAGAATCTCGCGAAAGCCAATTTGCACACGAATCCTATTTGAGTGGAAGCTCAGTAGGGTTCGCACAAAAACAACAGAGAATTGTCCATGGAAAGGTCGCGTTGAAAATTGAGCAAATCAAAAGACCAGCAACCAGCTACGATCGCAATGTAAAGATCATTGAAATGCACAAACATCTATTGAAAAGGCACAACATAGCAACGCCAATAAAAAAGTTTACCTTTTGTTCCCAGCCACAGTAAAAGTGGAAGCAATATATACTATTCAGTTGAAATTAAATTTCCAGCTCAATTACGTCTGGTTATTTGTTAACCAAATGAAAAGGAGAAATTTAGAAGGGAGATGTTTTCGGCATTTCGTGTCTCCGTTCTAAAGTGTGATCATTTACAATTGATGAAGATGATCGCCATGGAACAATGCCACAGCAAAAGAAATACAACTATTCTATTCATCGGCTTTTAATTGCAAACTATGCAAATGATTTGCCTATTTCAATGCAAGGATCGGACGGATAAAAAACAACAACGACAAACTAAAGACTGTGCAAAAAACAGATTAATACCAACGCGGTCCTTTGCCACATCAAGCACAGCCCCACAAGGCAACAACCAGTGACCGCCCACAAAGGCCAAAAAGCAAACACAATGCAATCAAAATCTCGCACAGAAACTTCAGGCAAGATACTAATGACGTAAGCACGGCAACACAAACGATAGTCAAAATCTAGCGCCAAACTACAATGACGTAACTAAGACATGCATAACCATAAAGATATTGTCACATAAGTGACGTTATGCAACGTGAATGGAAGCGAACATGCGCGGGAAGAGGTAGCTAAAGTCGGCGACGAAAACAAATATGAAGTAAACGAAACAAATTATTAAAAAGCGGTTAGCTCAAAAGCGAAGGAATACGGGCATTATGCATTAATGTATGTGACGAAATGGTATTGGGGTTAGGGGGCGGTCACCTCTTGAAATGCATTGACGAATGAATGCACACACAAACCTGTCCTCGGATTCTACTAACCTAAGCGCACCATGGTTAAATATCCAAGAAGCCAAGGACTCATGAAGAAATTCATGCAAAAACGTACATTAAACGTATCTATGAACTAAACGTGTCGAAAAGTGCAACTAGAAAGTATGGTTATTGTTGCATTATGAGCTTGATGTAGAATACAACAGGATGGAGAAAACCTCTTTATCCCTAAACCATCAACCAAACATTAACGTGCTCATCGCTTAAGACAGACATCCAAATAGATTAAGAGATATTTATGAACCGACCATTTATGGTAGCCATAAAGCAAGGAACCGAATAAAGTGCATATGCAATAGAGAATAATCCGCTGTAGTAGTTAGCCTTGTTATTATCAACACTAGTGGAGTTTGTTATTATTATTATTACTATCGTTATTATTATTATTATTCATTAAATTATTGACATTGCTGTTCATTAACTGCATTTCAAATGGCGACCGACCTGGGAGTGTTAAGAATCGTGGTTATTTCGTGAAACAGGGCGTATTTGGGGGGAGTAGAGGTAAACAGCAGGCACGAATACTGAAAATAGGGAGGGGGTGATATATATCAATATAATGCGCGCCCACCACTCCTTATCCCTTGAGCTTACCTCGCCAGGCATATACGCTACCCCAGTGGCCTTTCGCTTCTCTCTCGGTCGTCGGCTTCTTCTCGCTCGCTGGGCAGATAGCAACGAGTTATCTTCATCTTCGTCCTTCTTGTCCCGGTCGATTTCAGCGGCTTCCCTATCCTTGTCGGTACTCGTCTCTCGACGATCGGCTAGCCTCTTTCTGATCGATATCGTCTCGTCTTTGTCGTGCTCCCGAACGTGTCGGCCTCGACTTGAGTACGAGGATGGCAACTCGCTACTGTCCGGTTTTTCATCTCGCGTGTCCGATGTGGCAGACGTCCTCGAAGGCCGCAAAGGCTCGGCAAATGGCAATTTTCGAGCTCGAGAGGGCGGTGGCTGGAAAAAATGTGATAATTATCATCTAGTAATGCTTCCATCAACTGATACATAAATCCCATAACGAAATATAACATAAGCATGATCAGTTACTATAATGGTGAAGCTCCAAACACCTCTCCAAAACAATGAATTATTGGTTTTGACACCTCCACGCGTCGGAAACAATGGAAAGGAAGCATTTGTCTAGAATGTGTTCCTGAATCAATCTTTTGCTGTATTTGCAATGTTTGAGAGAATTTTTCAAATTAAAATTAAATATATCGTCTTGGGTTTTATTAGTTGAGCACCCGTTTCAAAGACATTTTCAAGCGGGTGGAACTAATTAACATTGAAAATAGTCCTTGAGCAAAGTAACAAGCAACAGGTGGAACCAATTAAAATCGTAGAGTTCCACCTGTGGTCTGGCATTAGGTCCTACTGGGTAACATGTCGTTCCACGCCAAATGTCAAGTGATGTGCGGTGGCGTGGTCTACTGCAAAGTAGCAAAACAATTTCGACACATGAAACCAGGAATCTCAATATTGGGCGTCGTTCAACCCAAGGCCGATTGTGGTTGTCAAGAATTGTACTAATTGTCAACGTCATTATGGAGAAAAATTCATTACTAAGCATAATATATCGGAGAGCTTCTATTGTCTTGGTCTTTCTCGTAGAGTTTAAAAAACAATTAGGTTAATTTTTGCATCAATTAGAACGGGCAAGTCAACAGTAAACGATCTAAGAAGCAATTACTCCAGCGCTCCTCCTGATCATGTTTTACAGAAGAACAGGTGATTTGTAAACAAGAAATTTTACTTTGTTTTGCATTTCTAATCATCAATATTAATGCAGATCTACTGAAAGTTTTGGAAGCGAGCTGAATCGTTGATTTTAGACAATTTACTGCACATCGATACGCAATGTTTTATAAAAATATAGTGCTTGAGGCTCAAAATTGCCGAAAATCCAGGAAATTTAAAAATAATAACAATGCAAACTTAAGATATTCTCTCTCATAAAAAAATGTGTAATTGCTGCATGATATTCGAACTGCAGTTTTCAAAAACAGTAAATTCATAAAATAAAAGGCGCCGACGACCCTATTGGCAAAAGTCTTTGATCAATAAATTACTGGTACACAAACACAATGAAAATTCTTCATATACTTATATTTAACTATAAAACAGACAAATTGGATACTCTCGCGAAATTGATCAGAGACATTTCGGGTTGGCATTTCATTACTCGTCGTATCTCTGTGGTGGGTCGTAAAAACAACAAATGCACAAAACGCATTGATGAAACAGGCGAATTGGGCATTCTCAAAGCAAGCTTGAAAGCACAACGGCCACAGAATCTTACACCATATAAAATCCACTACTTTCCCCATTAGGTTCGGATAAACGAGTTAATCCTGCCAGTTGTTACATATCGATATTTCATCTACCTGTCAGAACCTGACCTTAGGCCTGCTACGTTGTTTTGAGCATACCTGGTGGTGAGGTGTTTCGTTTGAAAACTTTCTTGTTGCATGTTCACGATCCCTTTTTTGAGTCTCCTGCAACCTGGCTATTCTCGCTTGAATTAGCGACATGTTGGTCAGCTGTTCTTCGCGAAATTACCCATGAAAATGGACGACATTTGTAAAAGCTCGACGCCCCGAAATGGTGAGAGAAAATGGACGGCGTTTTCCTGTCATGTCTCCTCAACAACAGTTAGATATTTTACCTGATGGGGGTAACTAGGAAGTCTATATCGTGCCGGGGGAAGCGACGAGCCTTGTCAAAACATTGATACTTTCCTCCATTGCACAAGTTGTTACGAATTAAATAAACTAGGTTAGCAATCACCTGCTACACAGACTTTTCTCCATTCATAAATTTTTGCCATGTTTTCACAGCATTATATGCAATAATTATCGATTGAATTAAAAAAATTCAAAACACCCAAGGGACACGTTCAGAGTTCGTAAACCTTCCAACAACACGAAACAAAGAAACTCGGATCCCAGAGCAAATAAAATCCAAACGATATCAAAACTATCAAGATGAAAGATGACGTTTATAGCTTCTTTTATTGTCCGTACAAACCACAGTGTCTTGCAAACACACACAATATTACATTCGGCTTCTATGCCAGATTCAGTAAAACAAACTTTACTTGGCGACCCCCGGCCTGTAATAATTCGGCAACAAAGTGATGACATACGAGTATCTGGTATTTGATCCGACCAATTAACCCAAGCGGGGTCGCAATAACAAAGCAAACCACATACAAACACTTCTTCACACTCAACTGCCTGAACATCGCTGTATTTCCTGCTGCCATTGCCAAAGGGCAAAAGTCTCGAACTTGTAAACCCAACCTTTCACACTGCAATGACATGACCTCTGCAAACCCATTGCCAAACCATGGCATTTTCATTGGTTGAGCTCGAAATGGCAAATCTATGATGTTTATCTTATCAAACATAGTGACAGCCAATATCGATTCAAACAACACCCCAGGGGGCACCACAGTGCACTGTTCAGGGGTCAAGGGACACTCCACAGCACACAGCAAGGCTGCAATGATCCTTGTGGCAAGGCAGCTTCAATGCCAGCAATTTTTCCATGCGTGGAGTGAGTGGCAATCATTGTTCATACTGTTCTAACCAAAATCTCAGATGTAATAGACTTGTAAACAAGGTTGCTTTGGGAGGCATTGAAAATAGCACCCTTTCCAACTGTACTACTTAAATTTTACGACGCAAAAACGAGAAACGAAAAGTGACGCCTGCCATCGCCCCCCCCCCGTTTTGAATAGAGCTCAGCAAGAAGTGCATAGATGCAGAGAGAAACAACTGATTACATAACAAACCTCTTCGACTTTCGTTCCAGATGTAATCTTCTTGCCTTCATCGCCTTTTTCGTTATTTTTCGACTTGTTATCTTCCGATTCCATTTCACTCTTCCTCTCTCGAAATCTGCTTAACGCCGTGCTCGCCGCCGATTGCGTATCGCCGGGTCTTGGTATGTTGAATTTTGCTCTAATCTCATCGGCCTTGCTGCTCGCAGTCGGCGTTGTCGCATTCCGCTTATCGTCCTCTCGCTCGTCTTTTCGCGAAGGGCGCGATGGCGGACCGATTCGTGATCTCAAGTCGTCGATTTTAGTTGTCGATGATGATCCGTCGTCTTTCGCCGGCGTTGATTTGTCGCCGTTTCGTAGCGAACTCGGTCGGAGAATATTAAACGACGATTTGGTGCTGTTGTCGCTACTTTTGTTATCCGCTTCTCTGCTACCCGGACGGGATATTTTGAACGTCGATACGTTGTCTTTCTCTTCCGTCGCTTTAGTCGTCGAACCAGGTCGAAGAATATTGAAATTCGGAGCACTACTACTGTCCTTATCATCGCCTCTAGCACCCGGTGGTCGCGCGATGTTAAATTTAACTTCTCGGCCTATTTCTGCGGGCTTCGTGGTGCTCGCATCTTCATTTCGCTGCTTAAACCGGTTCACCCGAACACCTATAGATTCCTCTTTGTGTTCGTCTCGTTTTTCGTTATCCTTCGATAGACTCGGTGGTCTCATTGGGGCGCTACCGATAAGTGGATTTCTCTGCGTGGAAACCTTCTCGTTCGATGCAGTAGTGGGGGGACGTGTAAGCGCTGACGGCCTCAGCGGAGTGGACAGTATGACGGAGGTGGGAGCGGTGTTCACTGGTCGGTTTTCGTTTTCACTCTCGGATGCATCGGATTCTCCCGACTCGTCTTCGGATTCGTCGCTGGCTTCGTTCGTATCGTTCTCGGCTTTCTTATGCTGTTGTCGAGATCCCTTCAGGGCAGATTTCGACGGCTTGGCATTGCTGTCATGCACGTAATTAGAGAAATCTTGCAGTGCTTTGCGATCTTTATTCTTCGACAAGGACAATCTAAAACACAAAACACAAAACACTTGACTCAAACGAAGACTAAATACATGCTCGACTAAACAACCCCTACGACAAACACATCCAATAAATGCGTGTATGTAGCTATCTACTCCTGCAGACAAGCCATGCAGCAATCAAGCTTCAAAGACATTACAGGGCCACAGAGGTAATGGCACTGCGAGACAATAGGATCGCTTATCGTCCATTGCACAGAAAACAAGAAAGAAGCAGAAAAGTTGAACAAATAGAAAGATGATCTGTTACAATGTTCGGTCGAAACTCACTTTCGTTTGTGCGTGTTATCATCAATGATTTTCTAAAACGAAAAAAAAACAATCACTATCATCATCATCATCATCATCATCATCATCATTGTTATCATTATCATCATCATCATCATCATCATCATCATCATCATTGTTAACATTAATGCACACGGAGAACCATGGCATAACAAAACGAGCAACAAGTGATACAAGGTTGCATTTGAAAGCAAGCAAAGTTTATGTACGCGTGGGTGTATAAGAAGCTTTGAACGATTCTCAAGGACCATAAAAGCACAGCAAGTAGATACAAAAAAGACGTGTGCTGACAGGTAAAATGTTGCAGTAGTTTATTTGTGTTGTTTACATGCATAATGGGTTGAAGTTGCGTTGAAGTAGAAGACCAATTCGGGGTCTAACTGTTCCTATCTCGCATCCAAGTGTAGTTAATCTTTTCATTACCCTAACCGCGCTACGTATTATTTCGTATTAGTTGCATAATATTGTGAAAGCATTTGGTAAGCCTTTAGTTCGCTGTAAAATTTGCATTAGTTTTGCCTCGTACTTTCTGATAGTAGGCGAAGGTAATTAGGGAATATCTCTAAAGTCATTTTGCTAAAGTTACGGACTGCACTCTCGCAGTACTGTCGGACAAAGTGATTTTACCCTGAGGCTCCCGACAGTAGAAGTGAAATCATAAAACAGAAAGTGATAAACGCATCTTACATTCGATCTTTGCAGCAGACCGTCCTGAATAAAAACGAAACAAAAGAACTTTAATAACTAAATCAAGGAACCAGATCTTATTGATAATACTTTGGATGGTGATTAAATCGAGATAAGACGTGGTGAAATTGTGAAAAGCGACGCAATACCTTGGCAAGATCTTTGGCTTTCTTTCTCAGCTCTTCAGCTGACTTCATCATGTCGCCATCCGCCAAGTCGCATGGCGTTTGGCCCTGAAAATTATATTAAATATAAAAACATGAAGCACACAAGGACTACCCACAAAAACCGAAATCCCAACCAACATCGCTCCACAAATCACCCGTAAAAACGAAGCTTGCATAGACTTCGCACAAGCTTGAATCGTGGGTCCAGCAGTGTACGATGTAACAAACGTGGGTCCAGCAGTGTACGATGTAACATCTTTAAAAGTGAGGCACCCGTGTATTATACAGATTCACGCAGAGTTAAGCAAGCGTGAGCCCGAATTTCCGGGGGTAAGATACATCGCAATGATGACTTACAATGTTATTCCTCAGGTTGAAGTCGGCGCCAGCTTCCGTGAGTATTTCCGCAGCATCGAGCTGTCCCCAGTGCACCGCAGCGTGCAGTGGTGTCCAGCCATCCGCGTCTCTGCTGTTTACTTCACTACCAGCTTGAATTAATAGCCTGTAGAAAGGGACAGAGCATTGGTAAGCGATACTGCATTTGAAGCAAAGGATGGTAAATGATGGTAGAGTGAATAAGCAAGGAGGGAAACAGAACGTACAAAGAGAGGAAGTGCATAACCAAAGTGGGCATAAGCAAAACAAATGAGGAAGAAAAAGAAAAAAGAGGAAGAACAACCAAAAAGAGGAGGAACAGCCAAAAAGAGGAGGAACAAGCAAAGAGAGGAGGAACAACCAAAAAGAGGATGAACAAGCAAAGAGAGGAGGAACAGGTAAAGAGAGAAAGAACAAGAACAAAGAGGAAGAACAGCCAAAAAGAGGAGGAACAAGCAAAGAGAGGAGGAACAAGTAAAGAGAGAAAGAACAAGAAAGAAAGAGAGAGAGAACAAGAAAAGAAAAAAGCAAGCAAAGAGAAAAAGCAAGCAAAGAGAAAAAGCAAGCAAAGAGAAAAAGCAAGCAAAGAGAAAAAACAAGCAAAGAGAGATGGTAAACAATGTAAAAGAACAATCTAAAAGAAAGCAAAGTAAAGGAAATGAGACGAATCAAAGAAATATCTAACGAGGCCTACTTGATGACTTTGTGGTAGCCTTTGGCTGCAGCAACATGTAATGCTGATGCACCTAATCATAAGAGCACAGAATAAAATTTAGCTTAAAATAAAGTAAAATACAAAGCACATAAGCGCATAGCGCGCATTGCACATTCAACGAACTAATACGTCCAGGCATTTACTACGACATTCTAACGGGTTTCCTGATTAATCAATAATCTAATTTGATATAATTATCACTAATAACCTTGGAAATTGTATTGTTCATCTACTTGATTGCTGTTTACCCAACTCGTGGCATCTTCGAGCATTTGTTGTTCTTCTTGATTTCTAATTTCGTCCGGCTCAACACCTGAAGAGAAAACGATGCTGAATGACCGACTGTTCCCCCCACCTTCTACTTCTTCTTACAAATTGACATACACGTAGTGGAATGGACCAAACCCTGGCAAAACCAACCAAACGACAGCCTTATTACCCAATAAACTGCTTCACTATACACTGTACAATTCACGCTCAGTTTAATAAACCTTCACGACGTACATAACACATTATGATACGGTTCTCTTTCGGGTTCAGCATACTAAAGACGTACATGGGGGTGTCAGTTGGTGATCATCACAAGCGAACAGCGAACAACGAGTCATGGCATTCACGAAGCAACTCTTGCATGGGCTTGTATCCAACAAGTTGGCTTTTTGCTGAATCTGACTTAGCATGGGAGGGGCTTATTCGAGAGGGGGTTATTCAAAAGGGGGCTCGTTCGAGAGGAAGGGCTTAATCGAATTATTACGGCGTACGGCGAATCAAAATCAATGGATACAGAAAGGTTGTATCGATACATTGAGGAGTTCAGCCGACTTATCAAAGCTCAACAATACTAATAGTTTTACATATTTTACCAAGTTTTTCCATTTCTTCTTCGAGGAATTCGTCCATCTCTTCTTCCTCTGCCAAATCACAGGGGATTTCACCTTCGTTGTTAACAGCCAACAGATCCGCACCCTTATCCAGCAGAACCCTATAACAAAACACAACCATATCAACACACCGGGGAAAGCATCGCATTAACAAAAACCTAACATGAACTGCTTTAAACCGTCCAAGGTACACTGACGTTGAAATTCGTCATGTCGGTTGTCCGCTATCTTCAACAACCCTTTACATTGTTGGGGGAGATAAAGAGTCTTGCCTCTGATCACCTCAGGGTCGCATTGTCGCAGGGTCGCATTAAGACTTCATGCACATGCGTAATAAAAAGGCTAACACAGGCAGTTGCAACCAAAGTAGAAACTCGGTTAAAGTCAAATAAGATACACGAAGTTAGATATACAACGAAATCACCATATATCCTATTACCAATATATAAAGAGTTTCCAAGTATGGAGGGTTAGGAAACTGGTCCTCTTGAACTATGCTTCATACCACAGCTTACAATTGCTTAAGATTTACCCCAATATAACGAAGCAACCGACGCATCTTTCAAGATTCATTATATCCAGATTATAACACAGCTTTACAAAATAAAGACTCCAATACTATATTACAAGCCTGGTATTCTCATGGTCGTTCTGGGTCATTAAGAAGCCTTTCGCTGTTGAAAAGAAGAGCAGACGACCCACAACGACCATATGGATACCAGGCTTAAGTTGGCTGTATATAACAAACAATTATAACTCCACATATATATAACAATTAATCATGTTGATGAAGATAATAATAGATAAGGTCATCGTCTGTTGGTATTTTCCATTCGATAAAACAATTATGGAATTAGAATTGAAAATAAAGAATCAAATAACAAGGGTAGTGTGCGAGCACAATGAAGATTATGTTTGTAAATTCAATAAGAGTGAGCGCTCGTAAAAGTGAAAATTTAAGTGGATTTAGATGCGATCCGGTCACAAGACAGACCATTGCGACTGGACTTCAGCCAGATAAGCCGGCTGGTAATGCTACAAAGATCGCGCAAATCTAACTGCAATCAAACATTCATTTGTGTACGATGAGCTATGCTCGATTCGCACGTGCTGACTCGAAGGCTGTGATGAGAGGAGAAATTTTCGCGAATGGCCTATGACGCGAAATCGATGAGATTAACTTTCATTTAAGAAAACTAGAATTATACATTTAGCGTGAATAGGCAAAAACACGCGAAAAACAAGCTTGGTCCCTCTCAAAAAGGATACTATGCCGGAGACAGTGTTCTGTTTGGAAATGCGTGCTGCAACTTCATATCCTCAAGGGGAGTAAGGGTTCGTTCGCCACAGGGATACAAAGAATCTCAGCTCTCGCACGCAGCGATCATTCTATAAACGCAACCTCGATTGCAGGACTGCGCGCATTCGTTACGTAACAGAATCCCGTCTCGTATACAGGGCTGATGGTGACTCGGAGCTCGGAACTCCCTAACATTTGGAAACAAAAACCAAACAACAATGTGTTCCCAACCTGTGCCTTAGACAATTGAACTGTACTATTTGTGGCATAAGGCTGCAAAGAGAGGCTGCTCGAATCAACTGCAAGTTGACGTCAAAGAGAGGCTGTAATTTAACGACATGACCTGCAATAAATTCTCCAACTTTTTCTCAAGATAAGCACATTATGACTTAGAGATATATAGCATAAACTGCTAAATTGCTATCGACAAGGAATAAAATACAATCCCATTGAATTTGTAACCACCCTCAAACGATTTAGCGAATTTATTGTGAATAATTCATAGTCTCGCCTCTCACACATGACTCCGATACAAGACCGTCAAACAAATCTATGTTTACATAGGCAAAATGATAATTATAACTATGGTGAGGTTGTAAATAGAGAAAAGCCAGCCCCAAATCAAATATCACAACTGGTAGCTTTGAGAAGTGTATGGTCATCATTATAGACCGATTGGTAATTATTTTGTTTCAACTGAATGCACATTATATTTCGCTAGCTGTTTGCAAATGAGATTTGAATGTGCGACTGTGAGCAAATGAAAAATTAATGAATACTCAATGGTGTAAGAGGGTTGGCGGGAAGAGACAAGACTATGCATTTTACAGATGTGGTTAAACAATATTATGCGACAGTGATATCCTATGCGCACTAACGTCAACTTAATTGTCGTCTAGCGGGCAAGCGTCCCCCTTTTATAATCTCTTCAACAGATGACATCTCTTAAATAGAAAACAAGGGATCACAGAACAAGGAGTCTGCAAAAGAAAAAGCTCCCCTATTCCACGTTCCATGATTCCTTGTTCTCACTTTTATAGAACCGTGCAGTCAATTTTGCTCGCTAAGACACTTCAAACACACGCACATGTTACTAAGATGAATAGATAACCAAGGCACAATTGATCAAGATACATGTATACATATATAACTAAGACCTCTGTTAGGTAATTGTAATACCGTGATGTGACATAAATGTGACATACGTAGCAGAGATGTTTATGCATACAGATGACTTACTGGGCGATTTGCACATTGCCAGCACTGGCGGCTGCATGCAATGGAGTCCATCCTTCGTCATCTCTTGCGTCGAGATATGCACCACTATTGACTAACAACTCCACCATTTCAACATTTTCATCGATACATGCCTGGGGAAGAAACAAGACATTAGTTGGGTAAAGCAGAGTACATGCGCAGATATCGTTAAGACTATGCCTGTAGCTATATCCTGCAAGTAATTAATTTCATACTGCATTTGCAACAAGATCTTTTAAATGACTGTTAATTGCCTTCATTTATCATATTGTACATTAATTTAATTTATCAAGTGCAACTTTAAAAGTTCAGATAAATGATTTTCCTTGCATAACAATCATATAGGAAAAATCTGCAACAAAAACGTGCAACTTTTGCATCCAGTCCATTGTTCAAAAACAATAGGCTATTGTTTCTCCCATTGTTGTGAGGAGAGATATCAGCCTTGAGGTACTTAGTCCACTAGTTTTCTTATGCAGATTCTTATTATAGTTTTCCAGGCCTCTGATGTGTTATTTATCACTAGACACTTGATGTTGCATTCTACATTTTATCTGTCTAAAAAGACAAATTACATTTGCCAGTAAATTTTTAGGTCAGAGCTTACCAACCACAATGTGAAAATTTTTTAATACTATAATACACAAACAGTATAAAACCACACCCAACAAAACAGACATTTAAAACAATTGTAAATTGAAATCAATATTACAACATGCAGGGTCTTAATGTGCTTTGGTTCATAACATTTGTCTAGATTTTCACTCAACACATCTAGCCCTTTCATCAGCCAGGATTAAGCAGCCTCAAAATTCAAAACAAAAAACCAACACTCCACCAGTTTCGTGAGGGAATAAATATCCACAAAATGTAAACAATTTCAACTTTATTCTTTGTTGCAAATAGATAGCTTAGAACAAATTGCAGAATTGCCAAGGGAGGAGTTTGAGGAACAAATTTCCTTGGAATGAGAATGATCTAGAAATGTCATGGTGACAGAATATAGTCTGTATTGTCATCAGGATTGAATTTTAATTCAATTTCCCAGGCATCCAAAATAACCTTAGGAATACAAGTACACTTTAGCTTCATTATAAATTTCAATGCATGTAGACACATGATTTATACTAACTTTGATTCTAATCTGGAAATAGTCTAAAGATATATAAAAGTTTATAACAATTGTTTCTTGGAAATCAAAATATTTTATTGGATATCCCTTGGAGGTTCTGTTGCTCTTACAGAAATTGTGCATTCTATTCAAAAGATTATATTATCTTGAATTTGGAAAGGCAGCTCAATTAAACTATTTTAATTTCTGTTTGGAAATTAATAATATACAGGGGGGTAATTTCGACTGATGCCAAAATTGCAGGTCAATATCCGCTGCTAATTAGTTCATTTAGGTCTTCTCAAATTGAGGAAATAGTTGTGAACACAGGACCATGAAAATCAAGTAACTTGTGATAACAATTGCTCAATAAACATTGCACAATTTGTATGAGATATCTTTCAGTGTCCGGTAAAAATTCAATAAACTTGAATTTTTTAATTTTCTTCACCTAACGAAACTTTATGAAATTTCTTAGATTTATTATTCTCAATAATTGGCATGATAATTATTTTGTCAATAGTTTCAAGACATATTTAATATCATGGTTAGGTTTTCATATTTGAAATTAGGTGTAATAGAGAAATAAACCTCTATTTCAAACATAGTTAATAAAATGTTTTAGTAGAAATTATTATTATGAGAATGTTTAATTATTTGCAATACAATTAATGCTTTAATTAATTGTTTGGTAAACCGATCCAATAAAAAAGAAACAGATAAGATACAGTGTTAGAATTGTGGCAGGTTCATTAGGTCTATATTTCTATTGTGAAATGTGAATTTCATTTTTATTGCTATTTATTGATATTTTATCAGAAAGATAAATATTCAGGCACAGATTTTGAAAATTTTGAATGAAAACTTTTACAAAGGGCCGTAAGAAAAGTCACCATCACAAACAAAAGATAAAAGGGCTTGTTTATTTCCTTTTTGTTTCAACCTTGACACAGGCCAATGTTGGTTAAATGATAAATATTGTGATAAATAAATGCTGTGATTAAATAGGTTCGGTGCCTTTCAGAGTACTTTATGAAATGAGAAATGCGTTTTCAAAAGATCTCGATTCCACCCAAACTTTTATCCCCAGCGACGATAAATTAGAATGGCCTACAATCACGGTTAAACTTCGATCAGTTTAATTTCACTCAAAGTTTTAAAAGTTGTATTTATCTGGTACCGCAAAATAGAAAAATCGAGTCTCCCTTATTAAATGTTGATGATATTATTTAAATTACGGCCAGAATAAGACCGCCTGGCCTTTTACTTTACTTGAAATTTGTCAATCGCCATGATTTCAAACCATGGACTGGATTGAAATAAAACGACGGGGTGTTTAGCACTCCCTAGTTTGAGAAAACGTGAGTTAAAACTGCAAGAAAACAAAAATAAACCTATCAGAAATAAATACTATAAGCAAAATAAGCTGCATTTTTTAACAGGATGGTTTTTGGGATTTAATTTTAAGCATTGTTTCTATTTAAGAGACTTAATAAACAAGGAAAACAGAAAGTACCCCCCTACTTTTAAAATATATACACAAATCGATATTCCACAGAAGAATTGTAAAGACAAGTTGAAATTGTTCATTATAAATTCAAGGACAGAGGGAAAGAATAAACATATCAACAGGTCTCATCAGTACATAGAAGGATGATAAGCAAAGCTTCGGTTCTTCAGCCAGTTCGGTTGGTCTTAAACGCTTATTTGAGAAAACATGTTGGCTGAGGAGAGGAACGTAGGCTTGCGGGGAAGAGAAACAGATCAGGCCTATTTCATCTCTCCTTTATGGATGTTCTTACCTGATGAAGGCCTGTAAGTCCATCGACATTTGCACAGTTAATATCCACACCACTGTCAATTAGCTTTTTAGTCTCGTCTGCATCACCACCCGATACAGCAGACAGAAATACGGTTTCTCTCTCGAAAGTAATACGAACTTTGTTGGAAGGGCGATGTAGTGACTGGCGATTCGTGTCACTTATCATCCATCTCTTGATAGCCTCTTGTCGCTTCAATAATGCATTTGAAGCTCTAGACGTCTGGCCAAGCTCTGACATTTTCTCCACCATATTTCTACGGTACTTCCAGTGTCATGATTAGCGAGGCATATGCACAAACTAAGGCCTAAACTCCGGTGGTTTTATACAATAAGTAGCAATAAACTCACTTCACATCATGATGGACGATGGAGCAGCGCGGAATTTCTTGATTAAAAGGCCTTTTCGCAGCCAAGTGGAAATACAGGGAATTGCTTCACGCTGATTGGTTAATCAACAAAATACTCACCGCCGATTGGCTGTATTTATGACGGGTTACCCTAGGTGCAATACTTCATAGAGAATACACCAAACTCCACCCTCCTTGTTCTTCAAAATGTAAACATTGACAGAAAGGTTTATTTAGGCCATATCACTCTCCATGAAATTTGCATGAAATTTGCGGGTCAAATAACAACTTTTGTGTAATTACTTTAGTCCTCGGCAGCAAATTTCAGCAGAAACCTCGTGAATCGGCACGTCTTTTCGCTTCACTGCAGACGAAAGACGTCTGTGGCACGAATTGTGACGTCACGGGGTTAAGAAATTTGAAAGACGGGAGAAAATCTGATCTTCATTCGCATTTCAATGGATCAATTAAATTAAGACTAAAATTTAATAACTGGCTAGGCACTACTGTTGACTTTGCAGTACTCTATGTGGCTCGATAATCTCTTTAGGCACAAAGAAATAAACTTTGGAAAGGAAAATCAGATCAGAGTCAAAGGAGGAGTTGTCGGCGGGGCCTGAGGTTATGACGTCATGGGGTTTCGCGGTGTGACAAGGCTATCAGATAAACAAACAGACAAAACGAGCCCAGCAAGAAGGAAATTGAACAGCAAAGTTCGCCAGCATGTAAAATCTCGTTGTCTTAAAACTTGGTTGGTGCGTGGAGCAAGGCAATGAATTCATTAAAAGTAGAGTCGGGGGTGTGGGGTACTGTCGTGCTGGGGTGGGACAGGTTGGATGGGATGCTCTGGGAAATCTTTAAGGCTCTGACGTGGATAGCTTTCGCCACACAAAATAGCCCCTAATGTATAGACAGACCCCCAAGGGCGTCGATACATACTCTGTTACGTCGCGAGTTCAAACCGAGAATAAATTGAACAACGAAGAAGTTTTCAAGAAAATTTTCTTCAGCACTTTTGCAACATCATGAGATTCTGCATATGAGTGGCTTTAGACCAGGCTGTGGTGGAGGTAGGTACCACTTTTGTGCGGAATTTACCAGACTACGATTTTTCTGTAGCCGTTGTGTTGGTCATTAAGAATCGCGATGGTAAACAGCGATCTTGGGGTGGGTGGGGGAGATATGGGGGTTCAAAGTTACGGTCTAAGACGTTTGACCTCTGCGGAGGAGTTCACAATCAAGTCCTCATTTCTAAAGTAGCTACAAGACTTTTGGCGGTGGAATTCATTCAGGTATGCACTGTTTGACTCTTTCCGACTAATTGAAGGTAAACATGCCCTTTTTGTCACGTGACCAAAAATTTACCCCATTTCCTTATATGGAATTTCTTCACATTTTTAGAAATTTGAGCATGATTATGGGCAAAAGTGTTTCACATTCGTTCGAAACTGGCTTAGTCAGTATTTGCATCGTTATATTCAGCATCTGAATTCATTAGCCGGCACAAATGGCAACCAACATAAATGAAAGCAAACTGGCAGAAATACAACTTACCACATAACAAATTGTGAGCCCAACGTTAATCTTGTTCATCATTTATCGTTCTCGTCAGTATCATTATCTATTCCAAGTACATCATTTTTATCTTCATTTTCACTGTCATCCAGCCCCATTAACAAATGTTCATTGTTTTCTGGGAATGGCTTTTTCATCCAAACAATCTCGCACTTCTCTGTCCAACAAAGATCCGAAAGATGTGGCAACCCAAGCTGATTTTCTCCGGCTGACTTCCAGATTTTAGCAACGAAATTTGCTCGGTTAATATGCAACTTTAACACAGACTGATATGGAGGGAGTGATAAAAGATCAACTATCTTTTTTCATCCATTTCATGGCGTGCATAAGACTGCTAAGGAATATCCCAGAGACATATGAAAGACTTACATGGCAATTTTTACAGATGGTTCCGTCAGGATATGCATGCGTAGATATTATTGCAGATACGTACCAAGAGGTCTCAATCAAGTGCACAGAAAGAAAGAAAGAAACAGACTTGGTAACCCGAGGAAAATAATCATATGGTCAGAAAAGTCAAAGATTCTTTGATACTTGTTTCTACTTGTTAAATAAGATGTTTCCTTGATAATGGCACTGGAAATAATCGGAAAGGTTTGTGGCTTAACAATGTAGAAATCAGTGGAGATGCTAAACGGATTTCATGCCTTCACAGGAAATGATTACATATCAAGCTTCTTTCGAAAAGGTAAAGAAATTTGCTGGAAGGTAGCAGAGAAGAATCCACGATTCTTGCGGGCATTCAAAGCACTTGGGATGGAATTGAATTTGGCACAAAATGGTTCGCGCAGAACTCACTTCAGAGAAATCCCAATAATCAAATCGTATTTATAATAGGTATAATTCCATCTACGAAAAGAATATGTTTGCAATCTGTATGTTGCAAGAAAAAGAAAAGCAAATAGCGCACGACATCAGATGTCTTAGCGAAAATATGAATACGAAAAAAAGATAGTTGATCTTTTATCACTCCCTCCATATCAGTCTGTGTTAAAGTTGCATATTAACCGAGCAAATTTCGTTGCTAAAATCTGGAAGTCAGCCGGAGAAAATCAGCTTGGGTTGCCACATCTTTCGGATCTTTGTTGGACAGAGAAGTGCGAGATTGTTTGGATGAAAAAGCCATTCCCAGAAAACAATGAACATTTGTTAATGGGGCTGGATGACAGTGAAAATGAAGATAAAAATGATGTACTTGGAATAGATAATGATACTGACGAGAACGATAAATGATGAACAAGATTAACGTTGGGCTCACAATTTGTTATGTGGTAAGTTGTATTTCTGCCAGTTTGCTTTCATTTATGTTGGTTGCCATTTGTGCCCGCTAATGAATTCAGATGCTGAATATAACGATGCAAATACTGACTAAGCCAGTTTCGAACGAATGTGAAACACTTTTGCCCATAATCATGCTCAAATTTCTAAAAATGTGAAGAAATTCCATATAAGGAAAAGGGGTAAATTTTTGGTCACGTGACAAAAAAGGGCATGTTTACCTTCAATTAGTCGGAAAGAGTCAAACAGTGCATACCTGAATGAATTCCACCGCCAAAAGTCTTGTAGCTACTTTAGAAATGAGGACTTGATTTTGAACTCCTCCGCAGAGGTCAAACGTCTTAGACCGTAACTTTGAACCCCCATATCTCCCCCACCCACCCCAAGATCGCTGTTTACCATCGCGATTCTTAATGACCAACACAACAGCTACAGAAAAATCATAGTCTGGTAAATTCCGCACAAAAGTGGTACCTACCTCCACCACAGCCTGGTCTACTTTAGTTGCAGCGAGATTTCCAATTCGATGTATCCTTCGCACTCTCTTTTATCTGGAGTAAGGCTGGTCATTAATGTTTTGTGGCTGTAATTCTAACCTGTGCAGCTCAGTACAGCCCAGTAAGACACGCAATCAGTCTCGCAGTGCATGCAGACTGCCGTAAATGACAAATAGCCGCCCGGGGCGTTCATTCGCATTTTCGATCCTGACCGGGCGTATGTTTGAAAAGGGCGGTTGCATGGCGCTTCATGATCAACTGTTGTTGTGATGCTAAATTCAAATAAGAGCCCATGCGTGATTATAGTCAAAAGAAATAAGCGCTCCTTCTTGTAAGGAGGCAAGAGTGCGACCAATGCGTCATTTACTGGAAGAATAGGCATACATTTCAGGTAATTGTAATGAATTCTTCGGGCTTCTTTCTTTTGAAACTGCAAGTAGAGAAGGGTGCATTGAAGAGTGCATTTCGTTACTTCTCAAAGGAATGAATCCGTCTTTCATAATGCCGTATTCTTTGAAGTCAAGTGGGCATCGGACATTCAGGAAGGCAACGAGGGGTTTGTCGTCCGGGGTTCGAGTTCAAGATAGAAAACAAGTCTTGCATTAGCTTGGCATTTTAGGCGAGCGGCAGGTAAATATCAATCTTAATTGATAAGAAAAGCAAATAGTAATAAGAAGAAAAGTAGCAATAAAACTGATTACCCAATACAGAAATAAACATGAAATAAGTGGGTGTCAAATGGCTCTGATGCCACGAAACGAGGTCTACAATGAGATACACGAGGGTCACTTACGAGAAACGAGTCTTTTATAAACAATGACTCATTGACAAAATGTGGGATTTAATGAGATACGTAGTTTACGAGAAACGAGTCCGCTTCAAGCAAAATGCCCTGGATGAAACTAAAGTTCTTCACAAGAGACAGATCTTACTAGCAACATTGCGGAATAAAGGTTCTCTGAGCTCGAGTCTTTATGAGAAATGAGAAGACGGAGATACTGGCATATTGGGATAGTTAATTAGTCAGTTGGTTCTCTAATAATCAACTTCCTGTTGTGCTGACGCGTGCAATTTCCGTAGCAATTCTCGTTTTCGCTTCTGCAGTTCAGCCTCGTCTTCACTCGATGTTTCCTGGTGGTCATCCTGTGAATAGATAAACAATGAAATATGAAGCATCAACAAAACAAAGGCACAAAGTAAACAAATGAAGAATTCCTAGACATATGACATCACAAATACTCCATGTGACTGCAATAGAAATTCAACTGTAATAGCAAGTTATAGAAAGTCATGCACTATGGGAAGCAACGTCATGAGAAGATGAAAACCATCGTGTATCAAGAATCGCGTGTAATTTGCGCCATCGCATGGCTGCAACATGGTGCTTGCGCAGCACAGCGCAATGAAGGCACATTCCTGTCTGTTTGCTGCAGTGGTGGGGAAATTCGTAGCTTGGCACCCTGTGAACAGACGGTGTAAACGAAACGTGCTACGCAGGGAGTCAGGTAGAAAGACGATTTTGATAAACATGGCAACAGAAAACAAAAAAAGGATATTAGACAAGGACCTTTTTTCAAAAAAAATTACAGGGACCTTCGGTGAAATACAACTATGGTCCCATTGTTGAGGGACTTACAAAAGGACCCTTATCAAGAGGACCACACAGAAAGCCTTTCTTTAAAAGCCTTCAATGAGCATCTTTCCAAAACTGACAACAAAAAAGACCTTCTTTCAAAGGATAAAGAGGACAAGAGCCTTGACTAAGGACCTTCGTCAAAAGAACCATAAACAGGACTTCCCAAAAAGATCTAAAAACTGACCAACAATAAGCTTCCTTGAAAGATGCATTAAAAATGCATGAAAAACCTTAAAATTCTGTGATTAATTCGTAATACCTTTTTTCGCTTCGGTGGTAATGGTGATCTCATCTCGCCTTCTTCGGTTCCTGATTCGCTGATCTGGTGTCCATTGTCCACATCGCGTTCATCTGCACGTCTTTTGAGTTTTTTATCTTTCTTATCTTTCGACTTGTGTTTCGACTTCTTCTCTTTGGTGCGTTCTCTCTTCTCTCTGTAATACTGCTCTTCTTCAGAGTCACTGGCAGAGGGCGTCGGCTGTAAAAATAAAGAAAAAGAAAACATTAACAAATTACTTGATTTAAATACAATCAAGATTGCTGTCTTTGTGATATACTACGCTTTGTCATCCGTTGCTTATTATGTCCTGCCGTGCCAATCTATATATTTCAACAATATACCGTAAATGCTAAAGCTTGTTTAAATGTTGTAAGACTGTAACGTGTTAAATTGTGCCATTCTGTGTTTTGCTACACATGTCACAATACTATCTGCTAAGAAGGTATTATATTTTTCACGACAATATCATCTTTCAATGAACTAATGCAATATACAAAGCTATGCCATGCCATGGTTTGCAGTAGACTGTCGATATTATGTCTTGTTTAGTATGTCATATCATGCTATAATAGATTGTAATATGGCTTACTTTGCTATCCTGTATTACAATATGTTAAGCTATTATGCTCTGCTATGCTATGTTATGCTAATGTTATGGTACGCAGGGCTATGCCATGCTATGCTATGCAGTGCTGTCTTCTGCAATGTCTCACTTTGCTATTTCATTCTTGTCGTTTCTTCCAAATAAATAATCATAGTTTTTCTCATTGAGTATTGGCATACCATATGATATGCCTCGTTATGTCGCACGATGCTTCTCGTAGAATAAAATCAAAAATTTTAAAACATTAAAATTTAAAGCGTTGAAAAAATCTTACACTTGCATGTCGTCTTTTCTTATTTTTCTACAAAAACAAAAAAGGAATTTATGTGATTGAGATTTGAAATTATCGAAAAATCTGCCTAAATATCAAGAGTAATTTAAGGAGACCTATATGACTTTGAAATTTTTAATTTACTTTCACAAACTTTTAATTTTTAACTTGATATACCTTTTTATGTTTTTTCTCCTTCCTTTTCATTTCTTGTTCTGGAAGAAATATAAAGAAGTTGCAAGAAAAAAACGTTTTAAAGAAGTAAGAATAAAGCATACGGTCTTAGAGATAGCATGGATGAGGCATGCAGTCTCAAAGAAGTAAGAGAAGTAAGAATAAAGCATACGGTCTTAGAGATAATATGAAAACAGGATACAGTCTTCAAGCAGTAAGAATCAGGCATATGGTCTTAGAGGTAGTAAGTATGAAGCACAGTGTTAAATTGACAAAGTAACTGATAGTTTCAACCATTACCATACAACAATAAGCCAGAGCTATTGCGAGGCTTAACAATATGAATATGAGGCTATTATGTACATATTTCCATACCTGACTCAGATCCACTTGATTTTGATATAGATTTCGATTTACTTCTTCGTCGCCTCTTCCTTCGTGTCGTCTCTCTTCTTTCTTCTTCTTCTGAATAAGATGCCTACCCAGGAATCAAATAAAAACAAAACAATATACAGTGGCACGTTGGGGCTTTCACAACGCTGCAGTCTTTATATAACAACCACCCCTCCATTAACATTAAGTATAACGTATCAATTAAACATCTATGCTCTCTTTCAACCACCTCACCACAGTACAATGCAATATGTTAAAGTCTTAACACGCTTCTAACTGCTGTGGCTGTGAAAAGCATCTCCGATCTTCACCTGACTTTGTGCTACTTCATAATACAATTTACTGTCAGTTAAACAGTCTTTCAGTAAAACCAGTAAATATCCCTCAGGTTTTGACATGCACATAGGACAAGTATATTTCTGCTAAAGAAATTCGCTATTGAAACCCGTTTGGTATTTATATATTGTTATGTAAATTTTCTTGCTTAGGGCTCGGGCCACTTTTAGACGCCATTTTTCACCCGGTAGTGCGTAACTTATGCTCAGCAAGTGCACAAGTAACGTAAGGTACGGTAATGGCAAGGCAAAAGCAAACCAATCTACTCGTACACTAACCCCCTGACAAAAGCAAGACTGCACTCTGCTTATAAATGTACACTCGATCTACCAGGGGGTCTCAGTAAAATATAAAACAGCACCATACCGATGATGATCTTGATTTTCGTTTGTGTTTCTTCGATGACTTTTTCTTCGACTTCGATTTGCTCTCCAGTGACGACATGAATTCTTTGAACAACAAAGTTCTCTCTGATTCCAGAGTGATCTGAGAGAAGGCCAAGTCATTGGAAAACCTTTCTCGCACCTGCAAACGAATGGAACATGAATTCAGAACAACACAAATAAATTCTTTACCATTGCTACTTTCACTCAATTCATATTGAAGGCTATTAGACTCCTGTCGCAGATCACAATCAATGAAGATACGCTCAAACTCACAGGCGAATTTTATTTTCAAATATGGTACACTTCAAATAGAGCTATCCTTGTGCGGATATAAAATAAAAACCACCAGTTGAAGGTCAGTAGTCGTAGCCCCCAACATTTAAAAGTCCTAACTGCCTATAGATCACAAGTTAAAGCATCAGTTTTAGGTTCTATAAATGAAAGGCGTCGCAATGAGTCCTTTGGGTTATTATTGATCAAAAGTAAAGACTAAAGATTGAGAATGTACTGAGACATGTGTGCTTAGCCTCTTATAAACTGAGATGCAATCGAGACTCCGAATAAAACCACGAGAATGAAAAATATATTCGACTAAACAAGAGTTCGAGTTATCGAGGCCAGGCCAACAGATGGCAAACAATGGCAAGTAAAAATCCAGCAAAGGTGGGAGACAAAAAGATGCGCGAAACACCTAGGAAATCGACTCAGTTAGTAGTAAACTCACTGAAATTAAACTCTACGAATATGCTGCAAACTATACAAAACTAGTGTTTGTATATTGTTTACTTCTAGTAAGCAAACAATATCAAGGTATAGTGAAGTTAGTCAGGGTAGCCTTTCATGGATGCGACATTGAACAATAATACTACATCGATTCAGCAAAAATAAAGTCAAATTGCTTACATTTTCCCATTTATCTCCAAGCTCCAAAGCTGGCGAAGCTTGTTTCAGCATCTGTTTAAAAGAACTTTCTTTTTTTCGCGTCTGAAATATCAAGCAAATAACTCAAAACAAACTGAAGCGTTCCTTCACATTGTCTACAAATGGAAAGTAGTTGCTTGACAGGGGGTGCGCATCATACCTCTCTTTCTTCTTTTTTCAATCGTTCCTTTTCTCTTCCCTCTGCTTTATCGAGCATCTAGGAATCAAAAAACATACTTTAATCACAAAATACCTTAAAATTCGATCTTCCAAATTTAAAAATGTAGACTCTAACTTGGAAAAAGGTTCTGATATAAAGAACATAAGCCATGCTTAAAAGCACTCATAATATAAACAACACATAAACTATAACTCAAAGAACCTTTAACACAGATCAAAGACCATATGCTTCTTGGTCCTTATGAAGCATATAGCCACTAGATGTAATCTATTAGAAAAAAATCCGATATATCAAACAGACCAAGCCAGAAGATAGCTCTTGAAAACTAGACCTCGGTCTTGAAGATACGACTCCACATTCTGATCTCTTATGCATAATACATTATTTACACAGGTGTAGTATAACAGAAACATGAAGAAACAAGTAGCATCTTATAAGCTTACACTTTGAAAGGTGATCTTGATGTTGCCAGGATCGAGAGTTTCAGAACGAGTGTCTTCAACTATGATTGCATTGAAATCTTCAAATGCCGTGTCGACTTCAACTGAAACGTTCTTGTCCTGTGATGAATAAAATGGAATATTTTCTTCATCTATTATCGAGCTACTGCCATCAACCTCTCTTCAAAGGAGACAATTCCATATTGCACAGTTAAACAGATCTCGTGTAAGTTTCATATTGATGTTCAAATGTATTCACGTCTACCAAGAGTTGGACAGATTTGCTCCGTGCCCCACCCATTTTCTCGGTGGGTCTGTTTGCATTTTGTGTTGCATGAAGGGGGGAGTGCTTAATGCACTGTATACTCTTGAGAAATACAATTACGAGAAAAATGCTTACCTTGAGAATTTCTTTGATGATTTTTTTCTCATCACTGTACCGTGCCTTCAAGTCCTCGACAAAGAACTTGAATAAATCGAGTGGGGTTGAGCCTAGAATGACGTAACACGGAGATTAAAGCACTAATGAGACGCAGGACAGTCAGTGATAACTCAAAGTCAAACACTAACCACCTGAAAATCCTGTGTAATTAAAAGACAGTCAACACGAAGAGTAAGCCAGCCCGGGGGTAAAGAAAAAAGTTGTCTTTAATATCAATCATAGATTATTGTATTGTTTTGAATAAGCGCCTGGGTGTCGTTAAATATTTCAGAATTTAAATGGCATTTATTGCAGGGGGCGATTATTCCTAGAATAGCGGATAGGTATGGTACAACAAATCAAGGCTTTGACAAATGACGAGCTAGGGTGTTCTTAACTACAAGTCTTCACCCGCGCAAAAAACTTTTAATATTAGATTTGAAGGCGCTATAGGCTTTTTACGGGGGGGGGGGGATGCTGTGAGGAAACTAACCTGGTTGTCCAAGCATACTGGAAAATCGATTATCAACGCTAATTTTGGGATAAAGATCCATCCAACGTGCCACTGATGTCAAGTATCCTGACTTGTGAAGCTCTTCAAGAAAAGCCTGCAATAAAAACAACAAGGTTCCTTTAAGAAAGCGTAATAGGACAACAATGTGTTATATAAAGAAACTAAACCATCTGACTATCTGAACAATTGACTAACTGACAAACTGACTAACCAACTAACTAACTAAGTAACTAACTAACTAACTAACTGGCTAACTGGGTAACACATAGATAAACAATCACTGAAAATGAACAATGTACCGAATAACCAAACTAGCTAACTTCAACCGGAGACAAAAACCCAAAGACAAAGTTTTTCACGCATAATTCATTCCTTCCCTCCCAACAATGTTGTCTCTAGAGGCTGTTGTATTCAATATCGCCGAAATATTTTTTGCCCGGCAATGAAAAAGACTTGTGCACAAGACAACATTGTTTGGGGGAGTGGGAGGTCGCATTCTGCTGCCGAGAAACAAAATGTGCAGAAACATGGCATTTTCATCTGAATTTTTCAGGTGTCCCAGGGACTTTTGTCCCCTATTGTAGCTAATAAGCAACACAAACAACCGAATAAACAAACAAGTAAACAAAGAAATCAACAAAACAAATAAACAAATATTAAAAACAACATCAATAACTTACAAGAAAATCTTCTCTATTCTTCCTCTGTTGTCGCTTTAGTCTGTTCTTCTCTTTGATTCGTTCTTCTTCGAACTCCTGCAAACGCATCAAATACATTGAAATACAGTATACAACTACAGTGAATGACCCCCGCCATGCAAGATCTTTAATGCAGCATTCACATGCTGAACAGAAAGAAAGCCGGAGGCTTAAGTATAATACCTTTTCCAATTCTCTGGCGTGGTCTTCGAAAGCGACGAGGGCGTCTTCTCTATCCTCATTCATGATACCTGTAAGAGACAGTTAGGAGGGAGTGATGGTCAGTTGATATTTTAACAACGACACAACTCCTGGCACTTTGAAAAGCCCCACCAAAAGATGCCTGCATTATAGGAGAGTAGATAGAATGAATAATATAAACTGCTATAAAAAGATTATGAAACAGCATAAAAAATAAGATTCAATAGCGAAGTATTGCATACGTTTATAAGCATGATACAATAATATAGCATGCAACATGGAAGGACAATAAATAGTAAAAACATAGTATATAGTATGGAAGCATATAAATTTTAATGGTTGGGTTCAACTTACGTATAACAGTTTTATCGTTCTGATATTTTGGATGGTCTAATAGAATCTCTTGAGCCTTGAAGCAAAACATATTAAATATCAAAACAGGTCGATTGCTGCATGAAGAAAAGTTAAGGAATTAATAATTAAACTAATGCATATAAAGTCAAATTAAAGAGGTTATTTTATGGTTTAACCAATCACAACTTCATCATTGTTCGCAACTTCAGGTACAAAGGGGAGGCTTAATAGAGAGGTGGGCTTAATTCAAAATTTTGTTTCCAAAGAGGGCTTATCAGAGAAGGGTCTTAATAGATAGGGGGCTTGATGCAGTTTTACGGGTCTTAGATTCGTGAGTGAAATAGTTGATTATAAACAAAATAGCATTACGTACCTCATCCCAAAGCGTTCTGTACGTAATAGATGCAATATTACCAAACACATTCATCATGTAGTCTTGGTTGACAATATGCATCTTCTTCTCATCTTCTTTCTCCTTCTTCGTCAAGAAGAAGATGACATCTTCATAGATGTCCTTCTTCTCTCGTTCGTTAATAGAATCCCACAATTCTTCACCGTCGAACAGCTCGCATACCTTGCGCCATCTCGTCCACGAGTGCATCTTGGGATGGTCCTGGAGACGACACCGCAAGCCTTCCTTGGCTTGCTTCAACTGGGCAGTAAACAAGAAAGGAAGATTACAAACAACATGCGGCAGAAGCAGTTATGCAATAGCATTTGCAAGGTAACATATCGTGCAACAATACGCTGTGCTTTGCCACGTTCGTCGTGCCTAGCTATATAACAATCGAGTCTACATAGTTCAAACTCGTGTTACTCAGATTGACATTCATTCAAATGAATCTCTCCGTCTGCTCAAACGTTTCTCGCAAAAATCGACCCCCTTGCAAAACAAACCACTCCATGCAATGCATTCATATTTTGTATTTGCAAATGTGCTGCAAGTTGGTAACACAGGTGACTTAGAGGTGATCCGACTTGACCAGCTACGAGGTTATGGTTGCCTGACAGGTGAATACTATCACTTAGGTACGTAGCTATAGCTACATAAACTACAAAACTACATAAGATAAGAGCCTTGCTCTATGAATATAATATATAATATACACAAAGAACCTATGACATAGATTATAATGGTGATTTAATTAGACTGACCTTCATTCTGTATTCTTCTTTTTCTTCGTTCACTCTTTGTTGTTTGTAAGTATTGAATACTTGCTTCTTCTCATTCAGCTTTGGCAATGCCCTATTTAAACAACAACAACAACCAATAAATGGATGAAAAGAGAATCTGCGGAGGAGATGCAACACCAAAAGGTAGTCAGCATGCGCAATACCACATTACTCAGTGCTGCGCAGAAGCGTTGATGAGTTATACAATACCTGCTTCTTTTTTAAATTAGTCAACCAGACCCCACCGGTGAGAAAAAAGCAAATAGAGCGGCCATAACCTTAAATGGACCTCAATAGCTCCACCGTGATGCTCGAGAGTTAGACTTCATCTAATATGTACTCGCTAGGGCTTATAGTAGCGCAATACCCAAGAGTCTGGGGTGATGCCAAGGGTAGGAACCCAAATACATGTACATAGGTGTATGACTTATCAATCTGGCAATCTTGCAAGTTGGTAGCACTCCACACAGCAGAGAGCGTGCTAAAACCTTGTTGCTTATGTGACGGACTTCACGTGTAACAAGCAGAGCCCCCCGTTCAACCCAGCATTTAAACATATGAAAGCATGCCACTCCACAGCCTAGCACGGGGGTATGCACATTGAAATCAATAACTCACGTGTATCTCGGATCATTCACAATCAGCTTCATTGCGGTTTCCCAAGATGCATTGCTCGGCACACGCTGTAATAAAAAAAAAGAAAATTCAACAAATTCTTGAACAAACAGCCGAATCTGGCGTTATACATTGCCAAAGTGATCGGACGGCGTTTATTTGCAAAGGACAGACGCTTAATAACAATTATTGTAATGTAATGGATATTTAATTGAAAGAAGGTGTTTATATCAGGAGGGTGGGCGCTGAATCTATACATCATGAAACATTGAAAAACTACTGAAGTAAACAAGAAACAACCATTAGTTAAGATGCCAAACGCGAAAGAATAAAGCAGAGATTGATTACCTGCTCTTTAAGAAGGTCTTTGAATGCTTGTTTCGCTTCTTCTTTAGTTTTGTACTCTCTCTTTTCAATAACAGCTGGCTGAGTGGAATCACTGGAATGGAATATGAATCATTTAGATTATAAATGACGGAATATACACGACACACTCTTTCTCTATGACAAACTTGCACGTAAGGTCGAGGAATCAGGTGGAGTTGGAGTTCGAGATTGAAAGGACAGGAATTTGTTATGTTGCAACTTGCAATATCAAAGAGAACAGAGATATCAGTGAATGGAGTGTGAGACAGAGAGGGATGGCTCGAAAAGAATAAAAAGTTCAATAGATCTTCGTTAAAAGCAGTATAAAGCAGACTATACTATGTGATTCTCACTTGCATCCAGACATCAGCCTAAGAAGGCAACCCCACCAGAGGCAAGAAAGAAGATTAATGGCAATGTTCCACGAGAGGAAGAACAATACGGAAGATAAGCAATGTCAAAGAAGAGCAATGTGCAGCTAACATATAAAACATGATTAAAAAAGTGGATAATCTCGGAGCTTACATGGAAGAGTCCTTCGATTTCTTTTTATCTTCTTCATCTTCTTCATCTGACTCGCTGCTTTCTTCGTCTTCTCTAAAACACGAAAGACACAGGCATGTCAAACCCAGAATGCTAATGGAGTGAAGGAAACACAATTCAGGGTTCCATAACGAGCAAAGGTCGTAGTTTACACATGGTCATTGCTGGTAACAAACACAATGCCATATCTACAATGACATCACCATATAAAGCTGCAACTATGTAGTAGGTCAAGAAGGCCAATTCGTATATAAAAGCATTAGCATTGCAGTGGAGTGAACAAAATCTGAACTCACTTTGCAGCCTTTTCTTGCTCGGCTTTGATTTGCTCTGTGAAAAGACAAAAGAAGTCAGATGCAATACACGTAATACTTTCAAACAAATCTAAGCTCGGAAATAGCCTGTAAATTCCATCAAGCATATTGTTCCAAGACAATAGGCTATTGTTTTGTCTATTATTTTGAGCAGAAATATCACCCTGAAGGTTCTTAATCCATTAGTTCTTACATGCGGGTTTTTACTGTATGAAACACATTATAAGCGCTTGCTGCAATGACAACATAGCCATCATACACAGATATAGTGAAACTGAAGTCTCTGGCCAGTTAAATGCTGCCTTCAGATGGAGAAAAGTATACAAAATGGTTGCGACGATTGCGAATGTTTTACAACGAATATCGGTTGATTGTTGACCGCATGTCATAAGGTACATAGGTCAAGGGACATAGTCCAAATTCCTATGTCGTCATGATGTCATAATGCATACCAACAGGTATGCAAGAGTTAAAATGAGAGTAAAATGGTGGAAACATTCAACAATACAAAGTTCAATATTTTTCAAATTACCTTTGATTTTGTCAAGTTCCTCTGGTATGGTCCATTTTGACTCCTTTGTCTCTGTGTTGTGATAATAATATCTCCCAGAGTCTGCTTTGTATTCCTTCCATACGCACGTGTCAAGAAGCAGCTAGAGCAAAGCATTCAGGCGCATTTACACATAATTCAGCTAAGACACTACATGGAGACCATCAAGTAACATAAACAAATTGTAACAACACTGCTCGACACTGTATTGAAGTGACAACTGGATTGTTCGTTGACAAAGCTGATAACAATAAAATAAAGTGCCCAGGGCCTTAAAATATGCACCATAGGCAAAATAGATTGCCAAAACAAGTCTGATAAGGCCACTTACTTCACCGGGAGTCTTCAGTTCGTCAGGTTTTGTCCACACGGACTGTTTAGTCTCTGAATGGTAAAAATATTCCCTACCATCTGGTGCCTTGTGTGCTGACCAGAGAGACTTCTTCTAGAAAACAATGGTAAGAAAGTGTGTCGTATAAAGTGGAAACAAAAACAACAAACCCACTGTATAACAAGCATGCATCTGGCTCTGTAATTCTTCATAGCCAAATTATCTTTGGCTCCACATGCGGTGGTATAGCCTAGTGTTTAAGGTGCTGGATTTCGCATCTTTGAATGGTGACCTTCACAGGTTCAGATCCATTCCCTAACACTCATGTCCCTTGCAACTCCATGTACAATGGGTTAGCTCCCTACCCTCGCCTGTCTATCTATTATCAAGAAACATTGACTGATAGGTGGAGCCAACTCAGTAATAAGTACACATGGTATTCATTCAAGAACATCATTGTCAGCAATATCACATTAACTGTAGAGCTGCATTTCTGAAAGAGTTTGTATAATATTTATTACCTTTTTGGTTTCCTTCTTCTTCTCTTTAGTTTGCTTGTCACTTTTCATTTGGTCTTTTGATGATTGCTGTTGGCTTTCAGCTTTTGTTGATTTCTTTGCGTTAGCATCTGTTGTGGCATTGGGTGGTATCATGCCAGGCATCTGCATAGTACTTACCATCATCGCTAAAATTAATCATTTTCAAAGCATGATCTCAATGATAAACAACACAGATCAATACGATCAGTTTGATTGCCCAATCTTATCAATCTAAATGGTTAATCTGATACAACCAAACTGATCAATCAGATTAATCTGATCTGTCTAAAAAATTAGTCTGATCAATCTATCTTATTGAAATTATTAATTTTCAAGAATCAAGGCAAAACATTAATACATTGCATACCTGCAGGATTGAATGCTGCAGGCTGGAACTGTGAGGCACTGGGAGGCATCATTGCAGCAATGAATGGTTGTGGAGGAGCTGATGATGGTGGCATAGCAATTGGCTGTGGAGGAGCACCTGGTATATTTGGTGGCTGATAGCCAGGGAAGTAGCCAGGGGGAGGCATACCCATTGCAGGCATTGTGGGAGGCTAAAACAAAATAGGAATTTCAATAATCTCATACTATCATTATCTTTATAACAAACAATCTGTAAGAAACAAGTACAAAAAGTTAGAAAAAGTTGAGAAACTGTGGTTGAGTTGACTATTGAGGTGGGGTGAGTTGACTTTAAACATGGAGCGAGTTGACCAGAAACCCTAGGAAACTCTTAAGAAACTTTAGTTCTAAAATTTTCTGATGCCGAAGTAACTGGAGTTACTCACTGTCAAGGTTGGTTACTAATAAAAAGTGTGTGCACAACACACAGAATAGAATAATAAAAATATTCAACCTCAAAAACAGATCTAAAAGTGTAATTTTGGAATTACTTACTGGCATTCCATGAGGAAACTGCACATTACTCATACTTGGTTGATTGGGAACAAAGTTTGGCACTGGCTGGCTTCCGTTGGGCTGTTGTGACATTTCTGTTCTAAAAACCTGTTTAACAGTGAAGCAGAGGTTTAATCCACTATTTAGGGAGACTATATTATACTTCTCAAGCAGATCAATTTTCACCTGAGCTTTTTAAAAAGGAAAATAGTAAAATGGATATGGATGATTGTCAGGATGGACATTGTAAAGTTTGTCTGTTTTTATGTTTATGTACGCACAACTGCGAGTGGCGTGAATTTCCAAAGGGTGAGGTAAATTAAGCTTCGAGCTGGGAGCCAAAAGCCGGCTTTTATTAGAGATGAGAAATTTAGTATTTAGTTATTCAATATTTGCCGATGAAGTCTTTTTTGTCAGTTATCAGTTGAAAGTCGGGCTTTGGTGTGAGCGAGCAAAAAATTTTCCCAGGTCTAGCGCGAAATATTTTCTACACCTGTGAGTGGACCTACTTTTGGATGCAAATTTCTATCCTAAAATCTACGCGTTACTGTGAGTGCGAGCAAATGCATACTTTCCACTTTGTCCTTGTGATGATTGGGCCTAAGAAGTCCAGCTCCAGCCCAGCCCAAGCCAGTCTAGCTGGCCTAGTTGGGTTCCACTGAGCCAATAAATAAAAGAAATAAAAGAGCACATTAATTAATTAAACTATGTCCATTTTTAAATATCTTCAAATCAAACTCACCGTTAAAATTGGTATTTAATTCAAGTCTTTTTTCACCGAAAATAACTGTTTATTTAGGCCCAAAGACATCGATGGCCATGTGTTGCATTGAATTGGATTGAGTCAACAAAGTTGTACTCAAACATGCAGCGTGCATGGGTTACTATCGCCCACCAATTTCACCTTCATTTTGCCAAACAAAGGCAATGTTTGGCAAAAGGGGTACAGTGGCACTCCAATTCAAATTCTCTAATAAGATGGGGACTGGGGGGGGGGCTGCTTGAAAAATAAATATTTAGATTGGGAATTATTCGAAAAGTCGAAAGAGTCGGAAAGAGTTTGGTAATCTTCTGAAAAGTCGACATCAAAACAACCAGAATATCCCTGGCTGAGGTTGAAATACAAACAAATTGAATTCAAATTCAGACTTTACACAATGGCATTCGTACATAAAGAGCCTCAAAAGAAAACAATATAACAACTTCGATATATCAGGAATTGGTTAAATTGAGGGCAAACTGCAGAAAGGTGAATCAAAAATGAGTAGTTCAAGCAACCAGATATTCAGTTCATTATATAGGTTGGTTTACTCGGAGATGGGGTTGGCTATTAGATAATAGACGCCCCTTTACGTGATGGGCGCCTATTCATGAGACTCAAGACAGTAATTTGTATCCGTAGATGTTTCATTCGCTGCTCGAGCAACTCCAAGTGCAAAGTCAATCGAATGAAAACGAATGAAAAACGAAAACCTAACTTGTATATAATAATAGTCAGTAATTTAAATCTCTACGATGTAACGAGAAGTTCGGGCACTTGATCTTCGACCATTCTTGCTGACTCCTTCACTTTCTCACACCAACTGCCCAGTGAATCTTTTATAGTGTTTATCTAAGTAAGTAATAAAAATCCGAGATGTTATAATTACACACAACGTCAAGCAGTCTAATTTCAATATGGCTTCCTGCTGCACATGCCTTAGTCTAGTCTATATACAATCTTATTCAAACGTAATTTAAGGTGCAATGAGTACAACATTGTGCAGTGATAGAACTGCTCTGTGATGTGATAACCACTTTGTACAGTGATAACCACTTTGTACAAATACGGTGTTAGTGGTACGTTGTTCATTAGAAATCCCATTCTATCGTGTTATGCTGTGTTATGTGTCATCGCACACGTGCACCAAATAGCAACACATGCTACAGACTAGTGTAAACACACTGCGTTCTGTTACTGATGATGATAACAATAGTAACTCAAATTATGATTGGCGACTGACCTGGTTCAGGTCTAACACTCTTGGCTGCACCCAGGTCACGTGAACAACTTTGTCAACCTCGTCTATATAGCCTGGAAGAACAAATGAAAACTTAATCTACAATTCAATAAGTAGAAATTAAACAAAAAATTAATCAGTATCTAATAAAAAAAATGTAAAGGAAGATAAGGACAATAAGATAAAAAAAGTTTGTTGGTCATGTCATCAAGGTATTGAGAAACTGGTCGTAAGAAAAAAAATAGCTGAAAAGAAAGCTAAAGGCAGAACAAGAATAACTTATATGGATGGTTTAACATCATCGGTTCCCGGATAATTTAGCATCGAATGAGCATCTACATGCTATAACTGATAGAAAAATGCTCAAGCTAATAGCCACCAACTTCAAGAACTGATAAGCCATCATAGGAAGGGAAAAAAGGAAGATTAGTTACTGTAGGTGAAAAGTATTAATAAATTAATGGACGTTACATTCACCTTTAATCAAACCTAATGATAAAGCTTTCATCACCAACATTTCAACCTAGAGAAAAGAAAAAGTCAAAATGTCTCATTATACAGTATTGCAGTCACTATATCGCAGACTGCCAAATAGCAAAGCTCATAGCAGCAATGACAGTAGGTGGCTACCTCTTTTAAGGGCATATTCGTTTCTTGAGCTATGACACTAAACGGAGTGGTTCTTTCGTTCGATGGCCTTCTGAATGTAAGCTGAGTGGAAGGAAACAAAAATCAAATTAACCAAACAAGGGCAGGGAAAAGTAAAGCAAATAAAAGCCGCATGGACAATGTCTAAATCCGCCAAGAAAGCGGGTGGCACAATAAAGAGACAGTTTGCCATGGCATGGCAGCAAAAGAGGGTCGGCAAAAATGAACTCAAACACTGCACTGTATTCACTATACTCGAACTACTCCTCACCTCCATGAGAGAAAGAAGTGTGATCTTCTGCATCAAACCACGCTCGTTCGTTGCCAAATCAGCCTTAAATCAAATGGGGTAGACACATAGTGAGACATGGTACTTAAAATGTATAATCCATAAATGAAAATCGAAAATTGCATGGTGAATAAACCTGTGATTTCCAATGCTTCTCCAGACCCTTGAACTTCTTTATGTCACCTGGAACAAAATAAGAGCAAATGCCTTCCAGCTACATAGTATTATTCGCGAACACACTAATAACTAACGTTAACAACTTAACCACAATGTACAATATTCGTCGCGCAAAAATGCATGCTCTTAGACAACTATCGTTTCCCCAACCACCTCTTCCAATAAACGGCCAGAATAAAACCAAAGATGCTAAAAAAGTGGTCCAAACTCTTACTAAAGACGATAAAAAGCCGCAAACAAGGACCAACACTCAGGCTAAGATAGCGGCTCAAAACAATGGATAAACGCTGGATACTTGTTGATTCTTATACCGCAAATGACGAAATTAGTGAGTAATTTCAGCATTAGCACATTGTTACGTACCGCTGTTGAAGGCATACAGCATATCTACAAGCCAAGCATTATCTGTATCCTTCAGGTATTGCAGCACCTCGTGAGCTAGCTAAAACAGGAATAAAAAATGCTGTATTAAGTAGAGGGAAACAACGAAGAAAATCTAAGAGACTCTAATCATAAATTAAATAATATAACTGTTCTATTACTTTATTTTCGATATTGTTGAGATTCAATTTAAACTCAAGAAAGTTCTCAAGAAAGTATAAAGAAAATTGCTAAAATTTCTGCAGACCCGATACAAGCTGAGAACTTGCATCAACTTTCAGCCTCTTTCAACCTTTCCTCTGAAGTATTGTGCGCAGCGAAAAAGAGCTAAATCTTTCTGGCCTCCAATAAACCCTTTTGCTATTTTGCCTCCCTCTCCATTAATCCCTCGGTGTAAAATATGAATTAAGCGCCCTTTCCAACTATTAAGCGCCCAAACCGTAGAGAAAGTGAGATCACTACAAATTCAGATTTCAGTCGCACTACCAACAACCAGACATTTTCTGGCTGGAGCGCATGCGCATTACAAGCTAAGTCCGCTTACCAGCTCTCCAAAGTTGTAGACTTCATCGCCAAGTAAAGCAGCCAGCGACAAATTGAAGGCCCGTTGTTTAAGCTCGTCAGCTGAAAATGAAATCAAAAACGACAATTAGTCAACGCAGTTTGCCACTGCAGCTATATTCCGGCTTTTAGTCGTTGCCCGTTCCCTGATCCTCCGTTCTCCAGCATTGGAATGGAAATTGTAAAATATTATTGTGTTTTCGCCTCACTCTTCTCACCTGGAAGTTCTGACAGGTTCATGCAGCCAAGATATCTCAATGCATGTCTATAGTATCTACTGAACGAACCAATGACCTGCAGAAAAGCAAAAAATCGTCAACATTTGTGGCATTCATACACAAAGCACAACAAACTACAGAAACACACGTATATTACATAAACATATGTATCAACAACAAATCTACATTGAATTACAATGGAATATCCAATGTCGAACATCTGAGGGAAATGATTGACTTGCACAATAGAGACAGTTACCATAGTTTGACTGCCTCATATCCCTATGGTCACAACAACAACAACTACTACTACTACTATTACTCCTGCTACTACTGCTACTACCATTAAGTAATTTGCTCTCGTAAATCCAAAAAATCAGTGGAACTTCTATAATAGCATAAATTGACACCTCTAAACAACAGACAAAATCATTGATCCCATGAGTGCCCGTTGCATGGATGTTTTACTGGAACACTATGCAAGCAAACAGGTCAAAGTACCAACAAGTAGAATTTCCATACATAAGCTACCTTGCAGTAGTTGCTTGATAAATCATAAAACCTTCCATGTACAGTTGAGACACCGTCCATGGTGTCAAGAAGTGCCTGTGCTTCTCTAATCAGTTGCTAAAACACAAAAAGAATAAAAGGTTAGGAGATACAAACACATTTTCTTGGATTTTTATGCAAAAAAATAATAACTGTGTATTGATACTCTTGAGTTGAAACAACAAAAACTGTGCAATAGCCATAGAGAGAAAAATGACTGCTCAGAAGCCTCATGCACACAGATATCCATGATGTCATTGGAGTAAAGCTGTTTACCTCAATTTTGATTGCATGCATTTTAAGTGCATTTCTAGTATGCGCTCCATGGCAAGGCCTCTCTTAACAGATATTGATAGAATTCTTTGGAACAAACCTTGGCTTCTTCAAGTTTATTGTCTTCTAGTCTGACATTGCCCATGGCAGTGAGAAGCAGGACTGTTGCTTCTGTATTATTCTTGACCTGAAAAAAAACGCAAAAATGAGATTTTTAGACATTGACCAAATGATACCATAAATCCTCAAACAGGTTCCAGTGGGTTTATTTGCAAACATAATTTGTTAAGTGGGGGTTTAGTCAAAGAGGGGGGTTTTTTAGATGTGAGAGCTTATTCAAATATTTACAGTAGAAACAAATATCCCTGACATGGTGGTCCATTTGGCTCTGTTTGGGACAAATGACAATTAAAGCACTTATAACATCATAAATCTTATAACTTACTCTTTCTCTTGTTTTTTCATAAAAAGCAAGCTTTTCAGACCCTAAAATCATAGAAAGAAACAGAATTTGAATATTGTGGCACAACTTACAACATTTTACGATACCAATAGCTAACTAAAAGCATTCTTGTGGGATGTTACCATGCATACGGTTGTATGATAATGAAGTGGTGGTCTAGGTATGGAAAAAAGCAATGACAGCAACTTAATAGAACATGAATGACGAACTTTAACAGTTTCAGTAGCAGATTATTGTTAATAGACATAAAACAAATCCATACCTTTTATTTCTTTTCCTATTATCAATATCATCTCAGTTAAGGACAGTGGGTTGATTCTTGAAACAAAAAAATCTTCAGTTTAGTACGACACTCTAAACGTTTTGGTAATAGCAGGTGCTCAAATGTAATATTGAATTCATGTTAACTTAGATCAGACAATCTATTTATTTTTAAATATATATAATATATACAATACTATGTGATATGAAAATTAACCAACCTGTGCTCAAAATCAGACAAAAAATGTTCATAGATCTGTAATAAAACAGAAGAATGTGTTGAAATAGTAAGCTTACATAAATATAGGGTAATTACAAGCCAAAATATAGTAGAACCTTGAAAAGAGCCTTAGAATGCATCAAGTAGTTTCCATGTGGGGAGCATTGAAATTAAAACCAGACAAGAATTGTTCAGAGATACAATACTCCAAAACTAGTCTTAATAACTGGGAATGTACTTCGAAGAAAGAATAGGTTTCCTCTTAACAGACACACAAAAATAACATGTCAGAAAACCCCCCACGCTTAGGATGGACAGAAGCTCACATTACACCAGTCAGTTAACAGCTCAGAGGTTCAAAAAAGTATTGCAAACAAATCCTAAATTGATGAGTATTATTACCTCTTGAAGTCCACCATTCTTTTTGAAATGGTCCTCTTTCAAGAATTTCATGAGGTCGACTGTTAACTCATGCCATAGTCTAAAAAGTAAAATATTCCCACACATAAGAAAGTTAATACCAATACAATCTATTTAATGTGCCATGCTATGATTACTTCAGCTGGCAATAACAAACAGTCACAACTATTACAGAGCCCTCTACTATTCGATAATATGCTTAGATATCTTAAATCACTCCACACATAAACTTTTAGCTTGAGCAATCTTTATAGAAAGTTGATCCGAGCAATAAATAGTAAGGATGCTTAGGCCGTGTGGTGGTTAGGCCAAACAACGCGTGCCACAATGAAATCCCCTCACCTCTTTTCATACAAGTGTTGGAGACTCGCCCATCGGTCTGAGAACTGGTTTTCTGATTGCTTTAAAGTCAAGAATTCTTTTACGTCCTTCATGCTTAGGTATTAGCTTAAAAAAGTATGATAACTTTGTCTTTCTCTCAACCCAATTCACTTCCAGAGAAAAGAAAGTCGTCCCGATATTAACTCGAACCCACGATAACTCGAACCTGGTAACTCGAATCGAACCAATTGGTACCAATTGGCGTTCCCCTTGAATACTTTGCTAGTATAGTATACAGTGGAATCTCGCTATAACGAACTCTGTAGGGACCGAGGAAATAGTTCGCAATAGCGGGAGTTCGTTGTTGTACAGAAGGGAAATTTTTTATTAAGAATTCCAAACACAAATGGGCCAGAATTTCTATTGAACCCTCCCTCAAGTATTCGCGCTTAAGTGGCACAATATATTCTTCCAAAAAAAAAAAGTTTACAGGGTGACAACAGTTATTGCTCTGATAGATTGCAGCAGGAAAAACACTCAAATATGTTTAACAATGAAACATCACAAAGCAAAGTCTATATTACCACTTGATGTCAATTTTTTCATTACTATTTCTATTTTATCTACTTTTATTTCTTTCTGTTCTGTTAAACAAAAAAATCAGTGATATATATTTTTGTTCCTTTTTGTTTCTCATTGCTACGTCATATAATTTCGCAAGGGAATTGATCTTCTTTGCATTTCGTTCCCTATCTCCGCACAAAAAAGATTCGATGTTTGAAGCACATCAAGAACTTGAAAAACGTCACCCTTCGCGATAAGTTTTCTCAAAAATTCGTTGTATCGAGGGTATTTGTGGTCAGGGGATCGGAAGTTTGGTTCGTAATAACGAAAGTTCGTTATATCCAGGGTTCGTTATAAAGGGAATATTTACAGTAGGATTTACTTCCCAGAATCCAAGGAACCGGAATTTTAGTTCGTAATAGCGGGAAGTTCGTTAAATGCGGGGTTCGTTATAGCGGGATTCCGCTCTACTTTCTAATCCTTCATAACTCAAACCATTTCATTATTGTCGAAGAAGTAGAGATCATATCGACAATCGACAATGATCATTTCAATTATGTCGCCAATTCAGCAGGGAATTCTAACTCCGCTAACACTTAGCTATATTTGTTGCCAATTATCTGAATCATAAGAGGACAGATGATCTAATGTTAAAGTTGTGAACTGGCCGCAACAAGTGAAAAACGTTATGTATCATCCATAGATATGCCAAATTGAAAATCTAAAGAAAAATTGAAAGTCAGTGAAATATAGGTCACAAATAGTGGAAACAAACTATTTAGACCCTTTTCCTCACTGCAAAACAAATTTCAGCCCTCTGGGACAAATTGTTCAAAAGTCCGGTTTGAAGATTGGCTGCAACAAGTGAACTATTAATGGCATCATCCATGGATATGCCAAATCGAAAATCAAACTTTCAATTCAGATCAATACGGATCACAGTTGTAAATTCTTGTTGATTCTTAATCTTGCTTTACTTCACTCATCTCCTGTATCGGCAAAGGTCTTCTGGGGAAAATTTAATTCAGTAATTCAGTAATAGTCAACAATAAAACGGAAGCGGGTCTAAAATAGAGGGCACAAAATCTCGGGGGCGCAAAGTCTCTGGGACACCTGAAAAATTCAGTTGATAATCCTATTTTTTCTGTACACTTTGTTCCCTGTGAGCAGAATGTGACCATCCATTCCCCCCAATCAATGCTGTCTTTTGCAACAGTCGTTTCTCAAAGTGGTTTAAAAAAACTCATAACATCGACGTGATGGTTTGCGAAAAAATGAGAACACGGTGGTGGTTTGGAAAATTGGTGAAACCACTACCTTAAAAATGCACTTCTAATGAGATCTCTAATGAACGACCATGGATAAATCGGAATTGATCTAATAAATACAAGTGGTTCAATGAAGCCATAAATTGAAGATGATGGTTTGAAAAAATATAAAAACACGGTAGTGGTTTGGGAAAAAATTAGAACACGGTGGTGGTTTGGAAAATTGGTGAAACCACTACCTTAAAAATGCACTTCTAATGAGATCTCTAATGAACAACCATGGATAGATCGGAATTGATCTAATAAATACAAGTGGTTCAATGAACCCATAAATTGAAGATGATGGTTTGAAAAAATATGAAGACACGGCGGTGGTTTGGGAAAAAATTAGAACACGGTGGTGGTTTGGAAAATTGGTGAAACCACTACCTTGAAAATGCACTTCTAATGAGATCTTTAATAAACGACCATGGATAGATCGGAATTGATCTAATAAAAACAAGTGGTCCAAAGAACCCATAAATTGAAGATGATGGTTTGAAAAATATAAAAACACGGTAGTGGTTTAGAGAAAAATGAGAACACTGTGGCGGCTTGGAAAGTTGCTAAACCACTACCTTGAAAATGCACTTCTAATGAGATCTCTAATGAACGACCATGGATAAATCGGAATTGATCTAATAAATACAAGTGGTTCAATGAACCCATAAATTGAAGATGATGGTTTGAAAAAATATGAAGACACGGCGGTGGTTTGGGAAAAAATTAGAACACGGTGGTGGTTTGGAAAATTGGTGAAACCACTACCTTAAAAATGCACTTCTAATGATATCTCTAATAAACCACCATGGATAGATCGGAATTGATCTAATAAAAACAAGTGGTCCAAAGAACCCATAAATTGAAGATGATGGTTTGAAAAAATATGAAGACACCGTGGTTGTTTGGAAAAAAATGAGAAGGCGGTGGTGGTTTTGAAAATTTGTAAAACCACTAAGATGAAGAATCAAAAAGTATTTATGATTGTAATGAATTATGAAACAACGCTATCTAATGCAGAAATAGCTACAAATCTCGGACTTTCTGTCCAGTGAAGATTCGTGCCACAAATGGCTGCTTGATATTTCGATAAAAACTGTTTAGACAAGTCAAAAAACATTGTAGATAGTGCAAATATATCATTTCAACTAGTTTTGTTATGGCTAGGAACTTTGAATGGAAAATTCCGGTGTATAAGCGAAATATCGATTTTTTGACCCTTTTCAAGAACACCAACAAGAACACAAACTTTGGGTTGCCGTACTTCCAAAATGGTAAGCGAAAAACAGTGAGTGTTTTATCATTTCTTTCCCGTCTTGTGATACACTGTGTGATGGGAAAACTTTTTGAAAATTCCAAAAAAAATTTTCAGACGTTCGTAGGTATGATCACGAATCACGAATCCATTCGTATCCGAGAAGGAGGCTATTTTGAGTGGAAACGAGGCAGGAGGAAAATTTGAGCGGGAATTTTAAAACGCAAATTTTACATTACGCAATTCTCCATCTCAAAGTACAAAATTTAATTTTGTTGAAAATGGAAAAAGAAAAATCGAGGATGATAAATTGCAATTTTCCTGGTGAGAAATTAGATTTCAATGTAAAAGAAGCTGATTTGGGCTGTGTAATATTCAGACATTTTTTTAACTTGGCGTTTTTTTGTTTTATGTCTTGTTATTCTTTTTAGCACGGGCCTTAATCATTGATACAGCAAGTCCATCTTGTTCAGACGTGGTTGAAAATATCTGCATTGCTCTAACAAACGTTTTTGCTATGATATCAGAGCTTCCTGGCCAATGCAGGGTTCCCACCTGCAGCCTATTTATGACGGGCTCTAGAAACGAGGTGAAACTCTATTCTGTACTGTAAAACCCATTTATTGAAAATTTCTTCGATGGCTCCTTGAATAAATCACGATTGTATATATATTTTCTGATTTTTGTATAGTGTTTATTTCCATTACAACCAATCAAGGGAAACTTTCTTAAACTTTACATGTCGATCGAAGAACTCAAAATCCAAAACTGCCACGACCAGTCATTAGTTCATAGCAAAGGTATTTTCAATTAAATTTATACTAAGATTAAATATCTAAATCGTTGTTAGTTTTCATAATATTTTCTTTCCCTTTTATAAAACTTTTTATTCTCCAAAAGACTTAATTCTACGCTGGGTCGGATCACTTATGCTGATTGTTTAATATGCTAATAATATAATTCATAACAGAGTTCATTGAAGCTTAGTACAAAAGCGTTGTACTAAGTGTTCAGCAATGTTTTTGATTTTATTAGAAATACTGAAGAGGGCAATAAACGAAGCGGTTTCACAGTTCAAGCGATGGTCTTTGACCATGAAAACGGTATACACAACAAGATTTATTCATATTCACATTTCCAACTACCCCACCATAGCCATTCGATTTAATAAACCCATTAGGATTTGTTTTTGAGTTTTGTAATTAAATATGCTGGTGGAAGGACGAGCTGTTGTTTTGAAGGGACAACGAATTGGCAATACCTGTCAGGTAGAAATCTGCATCATAACATGCAAGAAGCAGAATGTTCTAGAAAGCGATCTTGCTGAAGCCTTTCCAGGTTTTGATTTCGAAGTGCTCAAGGTACCACAACTAAATTTGGCGAGCTGCCAATGTAACTAAATTTTTTACAATTTTAAAGTTTTGTACACTTACTTCTGCTTCAGTACCTTTTTCATTTTCAATAGAAAATTCAAGTCATCAATGTGGAACAACTGGAATGTTGCCTCGATGACAAAATGAAAAATGCGAGTTTAGGTATAAAAAATTGAAGGTGATTAAATCAACTGGACTGATTTTCATCCTTCACACATTTACAACATAGCCTGCAGGATTTCTTCCTGACTCTCAGACGTTAAAGTTCAAGTTCAATACACATTTATACAACAAACAATAGAAGGAGACTGTAACACAAGATATACACTAAATCATACCTTTCAGACTGCGATAAATCCAATGATACTGATGCTCTTCATGAATACATCGAATTCAACTCGCTGAGTAATGGTAAGCCGTGTCTCTTTATTTCATATCATCAAACCATTTGAATTTAAGGTACAAGTCATATTGCCTGTAATCTGCAGTTGTCCAATGTCCAGTGGCTAGGCCTGATCATTGTTCAGGAGTTATGAAAAGGTCTTCTCGAAGCATCACGTACTTTCTCTAGAATTTGAAAATGAGCAATTTCGTCACGTTAATTTTTGGTTAATAATGTTTGTTACTATATTGACAGTTTCTTCAGATTTTCAAGTCATCTTCGTTGTTATATATTGAATCTAATATCCTAGATGTGACTGCTTTTGAGCAGACATTCAAAAGTTGGATAATTGACATTGGTAGCGATGATGTTCACTTAACTATTGACCTACCATCATCATCACCCAAAGAAGGAGGTATACCTTTACTGTGGCGCTATGAACTAAAATTTCCTATTATAATTGCTAAACTGACTTCTATTACAACAGTATTGATGGGGCTGAAAAGGGGAATGGGGCCTCCGTCTGAGTCCATAAAAATCTTAGCAGTTGTATACTACATGTATGCTTTTTCTGGTCATTTACGTATAGCGACAACAATGCTGCTGAAGCCCATCTAATAAAACCATTCTGTTGGAGACACTGTTGATCTTATTGATGTATTTAATAGATGCACTTTGAGCTCTCCTTAATTAACATACACCATTTTGTGCTTTGTACTTTTATAGGAATCCAACTGAAATGTGATTTGGAAGATAGATTTTTAAACCCTTTGGATCTACCTCATTGTCAGCGAATGGTGAGACGTTAATGATTCTTACTAAGGGTGTGAGATATTGCCATACTTGAGTGTGCGCTTACAGGCAGCTGTTTACAGCAAGCATACCTATACACTCATTAATTTTATAAGGAATTATGCAAACTCGCCGAACAAGAGCTTCTTAGCTTTCTCACCCTATTTGTGGTATGAAAAATTATTTAGCAAGTTTTTTAAGAATCAAACCTAATTTTTCTCAAGTCACCGTCCATCTTTTCATCTTTTGTCTCTGCCAATCATAAATTGGATAGAGAAGTAAAAAAAATGCAAATTCCATCGAGAAACAACTAAACTCTTTCGGTTCATGCGTGACATTTTTCTATGAAGTTGAAATTTTAAAGGTGTCTGGCATTGACTTGCCAGCACTCGGAGTCCAGAACACATCACCGTTTGAAGAATCTTGATCCGTCTTTAAAGAGCTGTTGATAAATATGTTGCTGTTCTAATTGTAGTTTATGCGTACTGGTTTTCAGAACTGTCCAACAATAAACCAACAATCAAGGAAAATGAACTCATCAGTTCCAATTGCGCATGTGTTTGCTCTAAAATGGATCAAAGCCAGTGGAGTTTGTGAATCATTGGTAGGCACTGTACAGTAATCATGTCTCATTATTATGCTCGTTCTTCAAACAACATTGTTGTTGTTCCTATGATATATTCCAAGTCTTTCCTTCAATTAACTGTTATTACCGTTGTTTCTCCACAAATATCCAACTGGGAAAGTGAACCTGCTCTAGTTTTTGAGAACTTAACTTCTTCTTTTTAGGGCTGTCTGCCACTCTTCTGTTTGTTCGCTATAAATGACTTAACGTGCTGCATTTAGTCATGCACCACGTTAAATATTTTAGTTAAATATTCTCAGCCCTCAATATAATCCACCAACACTTTATTTTTTGCAGCTCTATGGTCAGGTGAGAGGCTAGTAGATTTGGCGTTGAGTTCCTTCATCTTGTGGCTTCTCTCACCAAGTTAGGCACTGTTATATTTATGTGGCACATAACGACTTTTCAGGGCGCTGCCTTCTGCAGTGGCCCTATATCATAAATTTGCTTATTGTTACCAATAATAATACAATACTTGATTATTTAATTACTCTCTCTTGTACCTGGAACGAAGCCTTTGATTGTCAAACCAACAAGTTGCTGGAAGTTGGATTGGGATGACTTAGATTTGAACCAACAACATTTCCAAGTTCTTCGCTCAATACTCAAAGAAAAGGTAGCTATGTTTTATCCTGTAATAAACCTTATAAAAGACAGCAGATAATTGTTTCCTATCAACGAAGCCAATTCATATGCTAAGGCATCGTGGCATATCCTTTTTAATTTCTACACTTAGCTGCATATTTATAAATTTCTGTACCCCAATCACCATTTATTGATCCAACATTTCATACATAGAAGAATATAGAAATACTTGCCACACTCTACTACTTATTTTGCTTTCTTTCCCATCACTGTCTATAAATTACAACCTTCAATACAAGCTATGGATTGCCCCTGAAATTCCTGTAGGTTCCCAAACGATCCTTACAATTGTAAAAACATGAATTGCATTTCAGGGCCACGTGTTGCTTTTGGCAAGTCGCTCAACATCCAATGCCCAACAGATGCCGATTGGATTCTTTGTACTGATGCCATCAGATGGTTCAAGCATGCTTTTGAAATCAGTGGCAAGTAGAGATTTGCTCCTGCCCGTCTCCAAAAGCTTATGCATGGAGAAGCATTCAAGTACTATTCGAGAAAACATTGAGGAGTCCATACGTCTGGTACGTAACGTACTAACAGCTAACTCAGGTTAAGTACAGTGAACACTCGCATGTGTTAAAAGCTTTCAGACTGATATGTTTACAGTAATAAAGAAAGCTATAGCCTATTAAATATAGACAACTAGCTGGACACAAAACTCTCAAAGTGTATGCTTGCTCCAATAGACGCATGGTACAAAACCTCAAACGTTTTAACGCCCCTGGTATATTTATTCGAAATGCAAAGATTCTATTAAGTTTTAATTGCAAAAAATATGATATTTAAGGTTGAAGGTCTATCTGATGTGAAAGTGATGAAATTTAGCACAATTTGATTACAGCTTCCCAGATCGGATCTTTTGAATCCATTTGAATTGGATTCAGGAATTGCAAAGAAAATTGTTGCATCAAAAACTAAAGCTGTTGCAAGAGCAGTACCAAAAAAGCGCCAGTTAAAAGTATTTACAAAGAATTCTTCTTATACTTCGCTCTACAAATGAGCATTCGTTGCTTTTATCGTTGTCTACCTATGTATTTTGACATATACGATTGTGTCGTTTAGGAAAATAGCAGCTGTAGCACGACAAATGTATTTCAAGGAACTCAACAGTGGAATAAATCAAAGCACTACAAAGCTGGCATGTGAAATTAGCTACAAAGCACAAAGCAATAGTTACAACCTTTGAAACTACACAGTGAAACTTCGATGTTTTGCACCATAATGGACAAATGTTGAGTCAATTACATCACTACATAGAGGCTACTTTTACAAAAAAAATGAAAGATATTTGTCTGTTGCTTAGGGCTATACTCGTTCAAATAGCATTTTTAATTTTGATTTTTTTGTGTGTCAGTTAATTTTAAATTGTTCAAATTCTGCTTTCTGCATCTCAAGCATTCTGCCATTATTATTATCATAAGATCTATGGAAGTTGATAATTAAACATATTCTTTATCGTAAACTTTTATCCTTGTTGCTACTTAATTGCTGTGGATTATCAGCCATTCAATTATGCAACAGTCTACCTCCCACCCTAATTGAACACCCTGTTGCCACCCAATTAATCTTACGTCATGAAGCGTAACTATCTGGCGCAACATTGTTTATAAGAGGCGTTGCCAGGCTCAATTTTTCGTGGACTTTAGTTCATTCCAAGCATTGTCAACTTGCGATAGCTTGTTTCAATTTTGCGAGAGAATTTACGTTCAATTGCTACACTTTCAACAAAGCGAATCAGTTCAAAAAAAGTTCTTCAGGGATTTTCATGTCGATGGAGAGTTACCAGGTATGTCTTAGAACAATAATCTTTATGTTTCAACCTGAAAATCCATATATAAATCTTGATGACTTTGAAATTTTTCCCAACGCCCTCTTCTTATCCATTTGATGAAAAAAATTCAGTTTTTGAATATATACCACAGAAAAAACACAACAAAAGAGCTGCAATAATACTGCAAGCTGCAAGTTAATCTCTCTATGAATTTGAAAATATGTTTGTTCCATTGATTAAACAATTCATTCGAATTTTGAGAATGGGCCGAACCATAGAGAAGCTGAAAAAGACTACCTACTAAAACTTCGATAATGATTTTTTTGTAAATATTGCAGCAAATCTATAATTATTTTTTTAAAGTACTTCAGAAATCAAAATTGCTTCTGAATCCTTTGACACTTCTCATGAAATTAGTAAAGTTGAATCAAAGTTCTTAATTCGAAAATTATCAGATTGAAAAAAATGGGCGAAAGTGGCCTAAATCCCAAGGGGGAGGGAGAAAGGAGGTTTCCACCCAATTAATTTTACGTCATGAATCGTAACTATATGGCGCAACATTGTTTATAAGAGGCGTTGCCAGGCTCAATTTTTCGTGGACTTTAGTTCATTCCAAGCATTGTCAACTTGCGATAGCTTGTTTCCATTTTGCGAGAAAATTTACGTTCAATTACTACACTTTCAACAAAGCGAATCAGTTCAAAAACAGTTCTTCAAAGATTTTCATGTCGATGGAGAGCTACCAGGTATGTTTTAGAACAATAATCTTTATGTTTCAACCTGAAAATCCCCTATAAACTTTGATACCTTTGAAAATTTTTCCAAATGCCGTCTCCTTTTCCGTTTGATGAAAAAGATAAAGTTTTTCAAAATATAGGTACAATGGAAAAATATTCAAAATGAGCTGAAATATTACCGCAAGTTGTTCTCAGCAGAAAGTTGAATATTTGTTTGTTCCACTGATGAAACAAGTCATTCGAATTTTGAGCCGAGTCATGAGGAAACTCAACAAAGATTATACTAAAACTTGAATATTGATTACCTGCATATATAGTTTGCAGTACATACATAGGCTTCTTATTTCAAAAGAGAATAATTATAAAAGAAAATAAAAGTAGAAAACCTTTGCTACTTTTCATTAACCCATTGTTTTTAATTAATTTGGAAGCGCCTTTCATTGCCATTAAACTAAAAAATTCTTTGTCGCACAAGTCAAACAATGCTTTACTTGTAAATATCAAAGAAAATATAAAATTATTCCTTCAAAGCAACTCAGAAATCAAAATTACTTGCAAATTCTTTTTTATTTCTCATGAAATTAGTAAAGTTCAATCAAAACTTTTGACTCGAAAATTATCACATTGAAAAAATGGCCGAAAGTGGCCTAAATCCCAAGGGGGAGGAGAAAGGAGGGAGAAAGGAGGTTGCCACCAAGTTAATCTTACGTCATGAATCGTAGCTATATGGCGCAACATTGTTTATAAGAGGCGTTGCCAGGCTCAATTTTTCGTGGACTTTAGTTCATTCCAAGCATTGTCAACTTGCGATAGCTTGTTTCCATTTTGCGAGAAAATTTACGTTCAATTGCTACACTTTCAACAAAGCGAATCAGTTCAAAAAGAGTTCTTCAAAGATTTTCATATCAATGGAGAGCAACCAGGTATGTCGTAGAACAATAACTTTTAATTTTTATCCTAAAAATCAGCTAATAGTCGTTCACACATTCTCCCAAATCAATGTTTACCATGGCGCAATGAGAAACGTTTTTTCTTCAAGTATACAATACAAAAATACTACAGACCCTTTCCAGTAACATTGTGAACAATTTTTGCTCAAAGTTCAGAAATTTGTGTCTTCCACTGATGAGACAACTCATTCGAAATTCGAAAAACTGGCGATCCTTCGGCGAATTCAGAAAAATTGGCACTAAAATCTTGATATTTCTTTTATCATAAATGTGGAAACAAGGTCACAAATTTTCCTTCAAAAGTATCTTAAAAATGAAAACTAGTTTCAATTAACTTAAAAATTGTCAAAAAACAATTGAGGCTCAGGCAACAATTTAGATTTAAAAATGGTAAGTTTTAAAAAAAATGGCGGAAAATGGCCTAAATCCCAAGGGAGAAGGAGGAGAGAGGGAAGGATAGCTCATGTTGCCATGGCATTAGCAGCCTCGTATGTGAGAAATTCCATTCTTTCCAATGATTACGAGGCAGCAAACAGTTCTTGAAAATAATAATGCTAACCATTCGGAAATAAGGGCTTATAGTTATTCAAAAATAACCAAAAACGCTATTTATTCATGATTTGTATCTCATAGGTTTTCACCTTGGCTGAGAATCAAACAACAATGGGCATTCACCAGAGACTCCAAGGAAACTGTTTAAACCATGGCTCAGACAGAGGAATCTTTGGGAACGACCCATTGGAGGGACAGGTAGGTAAAATAATTTGTGAATTATATAATGATGATGAGAGTAGAGGGTGGGGTGGAGTGAAGAATGGAAGAGAGAGAGAAATATTGCTAGGAATCATTAATGATGATGGTGATTGTGTGTGGGAGAGAAAAAAGGTAAATGGTATAGATATAGGAAAACGGAGAGTGAAAGAAGAAAAGATGGATGAAGATGCAAGAGACGAAAGAATAAGCATGCAAGAAGTGGAAGATTACATTGGATTGCTGAGAGAGTATTATCAAGATTATGAAGAAGACAAAGAAGAAGAAGAAAAGGAAGGAACCAAAGAAGAAGCCGATGAAAGAGATGGAGGAGAATTGGTGAATCAAGATGATAGGTACCAAGAGCCGCAAGATGGAAATAAAGGTCCATTTCAAGAAGAATTGGAATTCATAGTTTACAACGGCCAAATAATTGATTATGAAGATACATCGTCTGCACTCAGATGGGCAACAAACAATGCTGGTGAAGATGACGGGGATTTTAACGAATATGGTAGCGATAGCAAAGATGCTGGCAAAGACGATGATAAAGATATTAATGATGAAAATGGCAATGACGAAAGTGGCGACAAGGACAATCACAATGAAGATCAAAATAACGATGGAGGTTACGGTGAAGAGCAGGAAGAAAGAGCCGATGATGATTATGAATACGATGAAGACAATGATGAAAAAGAAGATAATGAAGACGATGACGATGATGATGAGTACGATGATGATGATGGCTATGATGAGCATGAAGATAATGGAGATGAAGACGATGAAGAAGAAAATGGCAATGACGATGGTGGCGAAAATGGCAATGATAATAAGCAAGATATAAAGTACCAAGAATCCCAAGATGGAATTACAAGTCGATTTGAAGAAGAATTGGAATTCATAGTTTACAACGGCCAAAGAATAGATTATGAGGATGAATCGTCTACACTCAGATGGGCAATTAACAATGCTGATGAAGATGACGGGGATGTTAACCGATATGGCAGCGACAGCAAAGATTTTGGGAGTGACGATGATGAAGTCAATAATGATGAAAATACTAATGATGAAAATGGCAATGACGATAGTGGTGACAAAGACAATCACGTCGAAGATCAAAATAGCGATGGAGATTACGGTGAAGATTACGAAGACCATCATGATGAGTACGACGAAGAAAGTGATGATGATGATTACAATGATGATGATGATGATGAGTATGACCAAGAAGGTGAAGGAGGTGATGATTATGATTATGTTGGTTATGATGGTTATGATGAAGATGAAGATCATGAAGATGACGCAGGTGATGATTATGATAAGTATGAAGTTGATCATGATTATCATGAAGCTGATCATAATGAAAATAATGATGATGAGAATGGAAACGTCAATGGCGGTGAGGAGGACCATCACAATGATAATGTACAAGATAATAGGTACCAAGAATCCCAAGATGGAAATACAAGTCGCTTTGAAAAAGAATTGGAATTCGTAGTTTACAACGGCCAAATAATCGATTATGAAGATGCATCGCCTACACTCAGATGGGCAATTAACAATGCTAGTGAAGATGACGGGAATGTTAACGAATATGGTAGCGATAGCAATGAGTTTCAGCATGAACTTGAAAGTTACGAGGAGTATGAGATTGTGAATGCAGATGAATATTACGAGGAGTATGAGGCTGAAGATGCAGTTGAATGTTACGAGGAATATGAGGCTGGCGATGAAGATGAAAGTTACAAGGAGTATGAGATTGTGAATGCAGATGAATATTACGAGGAGTATGAGGCTGAAGATGCAGTTGAATGTTACGAGGAATATGAGGCTGGCGATGAAGATGAAAGTTACGAGGAGTATGAGATTGTGAATGCAGATGAATATTACAAGGAGTATGAGGCTGAAGATGCAGTTGAATGTTACGAGGAGTATGAGGCTGGCGATGAAGATGAAAGTTACGAGGAGTATGAGATTGTGAATGCAGATGAATATTACAAGGAGTATGAGGCTGAAGATGCAGTTGAATGTTACGAGGAGTATGAGGCTGGCGATGAAGATGAAAGTTACGAGGAGTATGAGATTGTGAATGCAGATGAATATTACGAGGAGTATGAGGCTGAAGATGCAGTTGAATGTTACGAGGAGTATGAGGCTGGCGATGAAGATGAAAGTTACGAGGAGTATGAGATTGTGAATGCAGATGAATATTACGAGGAGTATGAGGCTGAAGATGCAGTTGAATGTTACGAGGAATATGAGGCTGGCGATGAAGATGAAAGTTACAAGGAGTATGAGATTGTGAATGCAGTTGAATATTACGAGGAGTATGAGGCTGAAGATGCAGTTGAATGTTACGAGGAGTATGAGGCTGGCGATGAAGATGAAAGTTACGAGGAGTATGAGATTGTGAATGCAGATGAATATTACGAGGAGTATGAGGCTGAAGATGCAGTTGAATGTTACGAGGAATATGAGGCTGGCGATGAAGATGAAAGTTACGAGGAGTATGAGATTGTGAATGCAGATGAATATTACGAGGAGTATGAGGCTGAAGATGCAGTTGAATGTTACGAGGAATATGAGGCTGGCGATGAAGATGAAAGTTACAAGGAGTATGAGATTGTGAATGCAGATGAATATTACGAGGAGTATGAGGCTGAAGATGCAGTTGAATGTTACGAGGAGTATGAGGCTGGCAATGAAGATGAAAGTTACGAGGAGTATGAGATTGTGAATGCAGATGAATATTACGAGGAGTATGAGGCTGAAGATGCAGTTGAATGTTACGAGGAATATGAGGCTGGCGATGAAGATGAAAGTTACAAGGAGTATGAGATTGTGAATGCAGATGAATATTACGAGGAGTATGAGGCTGAAGATGCAGTTGAATGTTACGAGAAGTATGAGGCTGGCGATGAAGATGAAAGTTACGAGGAGTATGAGATTGTGAATGCAGATGAATATTACGAGGAGTATGAGGCTGAAGATGCAGTTGAATGTTACGAGGAATATGAGGCTGGCGATGAAGATGAAAGTTACGAGGAGTATGAGATTGTAAATGCAGATGAATATTACGAGGAGTATGAGGCTGAAGATGCAGATGAATATTACAAGGAGTATGAGGCTGAAGATGCAGTTGAATGTTACGAGGAATATGAGGCTGGCGATGAAGATGAAAGTTACGAGGAGTATGAGATTGTGAATGCAGATGAATATTACGAGGAGTATGAGGCTGAAGATGCAGATGAATATTACAAGGAGTATGAGGCTGAAAATGCAGTTGAATGTTACGAGGAATATGAGGCTGGCGATGAAGATGAAAGTTACGAGGAGTATGAGATTGTAAATGCAGATGAATATTACGAGGAGTATGAGGCTGAAGATGCATTTGAATGTTACGAGGAATATGAGGCTGGCGATGAAGATGAAAGTTACGAGGAGTATGAGATTGTAAATGCAGATGAATATTACGAGGAGTATGAGGCTGAAGATGCAGATGAATATTACAAGGAGTATGAGGCTGAAGATGCAGTTGAATGTTACGAGGAATATGAGGCTGGCGATGAAGATGAAAGTTACGAGGAGTATGAGATTGTGAATGCAGATGAATATTACGAGGAGTATGAGGCTGAAGATGCAGATGAATGTTACGAGGAGTATGAGGCTGAAGATGCAGTTGAATGTTACGAGGAGTATGAGGCTGGCGATGAAGATGAAAGTTACGAGGAGTATGAGATTGTGAATGCAGATGAATATTACAAGGAGTATGAGGCTGAAGATGCAGATGAATATTACAAGGAGTATGAGGCTGAAGATGCAGATGAATATTACGAGGAATATGAGGCTGGCGATGAAGATGAAAGTTACGAGGAGTATGAGATTGTGAATGCAGATGAATATTACGAGGAGTATGAGGCTGAAGATGCAGTTGAATGTTACGAGGAATATGAGGCTGGCGATGAAGATGAAAGTTACAAGGAGTATGAGATTGTGAATGCAGATGAATATTACGAGGAGTATGAGGCTGAAGATGCAGTTGAATGTTACGAGAAGTATGAGGCTGGCGATGAAGATGAAAGTTACGAGGAGTATGAGATTGTGAATGCAGATGAATATTACGAGGAGTATGAGGCTGAAGATGCAGTTGAATGTTACGAGGAATATGAGGCTGGCGATGAAGATGAAAGTTACGAGGAGTATGAGATTGTAAATGCAGATGAATATTACGAGGAGTATGAGGCTGAAGATGCAGTTGAATGTTACGAGGAGTATGAGGCTGGCGATGAAGATGAAAGTTACGAGGAGTATGAGATTGTGAATGCAGATGAATATTACGAGGAGTATGAGGCTGAAGATGCAGATGAATATTACAAGGAGTATGAGGCTGAAGATGCAGTTGAATGTTACGAGGAATATGAGGCTGGCGATGAAGATGAAAGTTACGAGGAGTATGAGATTGTAAATGCAGATGAATATTACGAGGAGTATGAGGCTGAAGATGCAGTTGAATGTTACGAGGAGTATGAGGCTGGCGATGAAGATGAAAGTTACGAGGAGTATGAGATTGTGAATGCAGATGAATATTACGAGGAGTATGAGGCTGAAGATGCAGATGAATATTACAAGGAGTATGAGGCTGAAGATGCAGTTGAATGTTACGAGGAATATGAGGCTGGCGATGAAGATGAAAGTTACGAGGAGTATGAGATTGTGAATGCAGATGAATATTACGAGGAGTATGAGGCTGAAGATGCAGATGAATATTACAAGGAGTATGAGGCTGAAAATGCAGTTGAATGTTACGAGGAATATGAGGCTGGCGATGAAGATGAAAGTTACGAGGAGTATGAGATTGTAAATGCAGATGAATATTACGAGGAGTATGAGGCTGAAGATGCAGTTGAATGTTACGAGGAATATGAGGCTGGCGATGAAGATGAAAGTTACGAGGAGTATGAGATTGTAAATGCAGATGAATATTACGAGGAGTATGAGGCTGAAGATGCAGATGAATATTACAAGGAGTATGAGGCTGAAGATGCAGTTGAATGTTACGAGGAATATGAGGCTGGCGATGAAGATGAAAGTTACGAGGAGTATGAGATTGTAAATGCAGATGAATATTACGAGGAGTATGAGGCTGAAGATGCAGATGAATGTTACGAGGAGTATGAGGCTGAAGATGCAGTTGAATGTTACGAGGAGTATGAGGCTGGCGATGAAGATGAAAGTTACGAGGAGTATGAGATTGTGAATGCAGATGAATATTACAAGGAGTATGAGGCTGAAGATGCAGATGAATATTACAAGGAGTATGAGGCTGAAGATGCAGATGAATATTACGAGGAATATGAGGCTGGCGATGAAGATGAAAGTTACGAGGAGTATGAGATTGTGAATGCAGATGAATATTACGAGGAGTATGAAGCCAACGATGCAGTTGAATATTACGAGGACTATGAGGCTGGCGATGAAGATGAAAGTTACAAGGAGTATGAGATTGTGAATGCAGATGAATATTACGAGGAGTATGAAGCCAACGATGCAGTTGAATGTTACGAGGAATATGAGGCTGGCGATGAAGATGAAAGTTACAAGGAGTATGAGATTGTGAATGCAGATGAATATTACGAGGAGTATGAGGCTGAAGATGCAGTTGAATGCTACGAGGACTATGAGGCTGGCGATGAAGATGAAAGTTACGAGGAGTTTGAGATTGTGAATGCAGATGAATATTACAAGGAGTATGAGGCTAAAGATGGAGATGAATATTACGAGGAGTATGAGGCTGAAGATGCAGTTGAATATTATGAGGAGTATGAGGCTGATAATGAAGATGAAAGCTACGAGGAGTATGAGATTGTGAATGCAGATGAATATTACGAGGAGTATGAAGCCAACGATGCAGTTGAATATTACGAGGACTATGAGGCTGGCGATGAAGATGAAAGTTATGAGGAGTATGACATTGTGAATGCAGATGAATATGAGGCTGAATGTCGAATATGAGGCTGACACAGACAATAACAATTGCCACGAGCATGATGACAATATTAGATTTTATGATTAGAAAAGTCTTTATGTAATGTTTGTTAATAGTGAAGATGGGCAAGAAATTGTGATTTATGAAGGCGCCCTTCTGCAATGTCAGGTTTAGCAGAAAAGTTTGTTAAAATGCGATTTAGAAATTAATTGGTTGATGTCAACCAAACGCAATTGTTGAAAAAACGCAGAATGCAAAATTGCAACAAGTAATAGATTGTTTTCTAAAAAGGTGCATAGTGAAGTTTTTAAGAATGAGCATGAAGATACCTATAATGGCATTCAAAGTTATGACTTTGGATGCAAAGCTTGGCATGTCAGCTTTAAATACCTTCACCTTTTTACCTTTATATTTTGAAGAGATGTACTGTGAAAGGTGTGAATGTGAGTATGAAGATTGTTATGATGCTGATGTCAGTCAGTCAGAAAGTGGAGAGAATAGGGAAAGGAGCAGCTTGGCAGAGAATGTAGTTTACAAAAAAGATAATGAAGAAGATATCAGTGAATGAGAAAATAGTTATAATTTTGAGAACAGTGTATGATAATCTGAGGAAAAAAGTAAGGATTATATCGAGAAAATATTTTGTTTATAGGGAAGGTGTCTTATTTGTAGATATGAATCATGAGGAGCATAACCGTGACTACGAAGATAAATTTGATGTGTTTGGTGAGATCAACATGAAGAAGAAGGGAAGGAAAATGTTTAATCTCACAAAAATTGGTTCGCATACAGTCAAGGAACCTTTATCAAGGAAGCATGAAAAAAGAGGCATGTTTAACGATATCAAATTTCGTGCAACGTAGATCATAAAATTTACTCATGTCCCCAATAATAAAAAAATTAAATGATAAAACTTTCATTTATGGTACCATCAATTCTATAATTATGTGTATTTGATTTTCCAAGAAAATGTTTATTGGCTTTTTGAAAACATTGATGATAGCAAACATGAACATAAAACAATATAAAATTGTATCGTTGAATTTTTCAAAACATTTATTGAAATCAGATTTGTTGGGGATATGAATCTTGGCCGGTATTGTTCTAAACAATAAAAGATCGGGTAAGTCTAAGCCAATAAAAACTTCCATCATTGGAGCATGCGCAGAATGTAGTACGAAATACGAATGTGTCATAGACTTCTTTGAAGGACCGATGATAAACACCGGATGTGGGTGGCAATTTCACTTCACTCGGCGTGATGAGTTCTTAGGCCAAGGTTGCGTCGTTGAAGGTTTGCACTGATAGGATTTCTTTAATGTTTAGATGCGTACACAACATCCTTATTGGTAACAAGTCCTACTAAAGTTGTACTCATAAATACGACTTAATGGCCTCATTCCTTCCCTCGACTCGAAGTATTGTTGATAATTCGAGGTTCATTGATATCAAGATTTTGATAATGAAAAGAATACATACGCAGTTCTCATACAATCCCTTTTTCTGTTGGTGTACTTTAACACTTTAATCTTGCAACACAGCTTTCCTACTGCTCGCCGCCATTTGACTTTCACTGCTGTACTTGTAATAACGTTTGAAATTCCCGCGCTTCGTAAAACCCTACTACGCATGTTCCAATGATGCAAAAACGACGTCATGCCAAATTCCCCAGACTTACTACGGTTCATATCCCCAACAAAGATGTTAAATGTTGTTTCAAGCCACCATGATGAAATATTGGCTTTTATGTGATGACCTGATAGTACTATTATTGAGATTTTTCAGAAGACAATTTTAAAAGAAGAGTAGAAGATGATCCTGATGGCCGCCGACCTCTACCTGAAATGGCCCTTTTGTTTCTATATTCAACAAACGGCTTCCCAGCCGTCAAATTGCCAACTAATATAACCCGCTAATGTTACGATGCATGCAACTTCGTTTATACACAGAATAAGTCAACCTTTTATTTGTTTAAGTATTCAATAGTTCAGTTAGGGATGCTTTTGCTGATATGATAGTTAAGATGAAATCACCCCACCATTGTCTGATCTGATCAATCAAAGAGAAATTGAACAAATAGCTGCAAATTGTTTGACTCTGATTTTTACGGCTATGAGCTATTGCGCCTTTGATTTTCTTCAAAAATCTTAAATTCCCACACAATTCGTTGAAAAAACAGACTTACAGGCGACGTAGACTTGTATCACAGGCGAGTCGACGTTATATTTAAAAAGCGTAAAGTTCATGTTTTTGATGTTGTTACAATTAAAAAAAAAACAATTGCTTTATTCTCCATTGCTGAACAACAACAACCTGAACCAGCATGGCCTAACTAAATTCATAAAATCCCAATATATTATCATACGAAATCGGATGAAAAGTTTCACTTACCAGGTGTAGGGCTGTAGGTCGCATTTCTGCTCAAGTTGTTTTTGTAGTAACAATGACAAATAGGTGAACATTGAACTTGAGGTCTCGACAATACAACAAGTCAAAGAATAAACAGCGGCCTTCCAAGCTTCGACTATCTTTTGAAAAGAACTCCATCACAAGGCATCATGTTATACGCATTCCGTTATTCATTTGTTGGATTCAGAGAATCTTGTATCTAATATTTTCTATCACGATTATGTTTTTATCCCAAGGGTGCTTTTCACCACGGTAATAAAATAAATGTGGGCAGGACGGACGAATGAAAAATCATGAAAATGTAAACAGTAACAACATTTGCACTGATTGGTTGAAGCCGGCGCTTGTAATGGGATTCTGCACGTGCGCACTTTTTCATTGAAATACAAAAGTTGGCAATGGCTAAAACATGGAACAAAGAGTTGTTGCATAAAAGAAAAACACTTGGGTATTGCACTACCCTGAAGCTTAGTCTAAATCTGGAACATCATGGCGGAGCAACTAACAACAAATTGGTTATCCCTGTTACATTTATCGAGGATCAAGCGCGAATTTTAATCGGCAGAGAAAAATGACACCAAAAAGAAAACAAAATAGTCTACTCTAAACTCTGATCATGGAACAAAACATAAATTACAGTCAATTTGTATTAAACTGATTTTTAAAATTTTCTCCACATTTTCCACATGTATAATTAATACGTTTTATAACAACAGTAATGGTGGATTAAATAGAAATGGAAGTAATAATAAATTGCTTTGGTGAGATATTACAAATAACGATAATTAAAACATGGTTTGAAATTACGTGAAACTTCAGGGGTAAGGCATTAGCAATTTAATTATCAAGAGGAAAGCCCCAAGGGTGCCAAAATCAAACACTAAATTCAGCTTTTCTCATATAGACATTCTCTCTACACAATAAAACTGGTGCATCTGAACGTATTAGAAACAGGGGTTAGCAAAAAATCGACGAAACACTACCCACTAAATACAGAAACTACTTTTATATATTGCCTTTAATGTTGAAAAATAATTCTCGAATCTCTCTTTGCCAATCAAGAGTACGGTCGCGTCTGTAGAAGAGAGCGCGACTGTACCTCCCACTTTTTTGTTGTCTCTCAAAGCAGGCGTGGTTCTGACGGTGATGCTTGGGATAGTTAGAGCAATGTGAAATAAACGACGTGCAGGTTACCCCCGTGAAAGACAGGCTAAACTCGAAAAGAACCACATAGAAATGAAAACAAAAGGGGGAGGGAGTCTCATTTCAAAGTTCATCATGGTCTCAGTGAGCGATGGTTTCACGTCACATTTTTCACAATGCCACAAAGCACATGTAGCTATTTGGTTGCACAAAGGCTTCGAAATCTCTGTTGCAAATTGATCAATACCAATATTGTATAGAAAATGCAATTGATAGAACAATTATAGCTCGTAAATATATTGGGTTTATATCATCATCATCACCACAGACTTTCCACAGACAACCAAATATAAAAATATCCAAGTTAAAGTTACAAGTTAACGATTCACAAAAACAGAGTTAGCTCTTAAACCCACAAAATGAAGCGAATCATCTAAGAATTTTACGTTCTATCTATCCAATCACTTTTATCCAAAGCATTGGTTTGGCCAATCACGGTTCTTCTATAGTAATTACTAAATAGAACATGAATAGTCTGATAAATCAATACAGAAATCTCCTTACGAATTAAACGCGTTAAATTACATGCTGAAATCAGATACATAATTAACGCAATAGCTTATCAGAGCTAATGAATCAAACGACAGAGTAGTTAAACAACTTGACAACTGGTCCATGATTTACTCAGCAAGAAAGCTAACGAAACGAAGTTAACGAGCGCTACAATATTTGGTCATAAAAATGGCATTACAAGCAGCCAGGAGTGAAAACAATTGACGGCTAATGACAACATATATTGCTAATTAACAAATAAAATCACAACCAAAGACGAACTATATCATCATTGCACTATAATTACAGTAAACACCCGCATATAAGAACAGGCGAGTCTATGGTTCAAATACAATATCCAATATTATTCTTTCATTGTTTCAGCCTGGAAGGTTATCGGCCTAATGGTTCTTTTATACGGGTATTTAATGCATTTCAAATAATAGACTAATATTGATTGATTGAAATATTAAGAACTGCGTTGACTTAAAATATTTGACTGTTATGAGTTAAACTTTTCAAATTATACTTTAAATGTTTTACGATGTAGACACTGGTCGAGTAAATTGTTTTTGTTATTCCTGGACCACGAACAGTTAACACAGTGCCCAAGCGCTGTATTGGGTTACCCCCCCCCAAAACAAATACGGAACCCACAGCACCAACTGTCAAATAGGCCATCTAACAGGGAGTTAACCATGAAAAATAAAATAAACGCAAAAACAATTACAACAAAGCGACTTGAAGCGTGCTCCAAGAAGCTTCAACATGATATCGAGGCTGGATAATAAGTTCGCCTCTTCTACATATGCTACTGATAGACGACTGAGCAACGGTGATGTAATATTCTACTTTGCTTACAGTTAGTAAAACAACGATGTCAAGGTTATTCAATGATTATATACACATACGTGTGTATTGGGATGAAGGAGATAGCAGGGAAATATACCGTAATGCTCAAAATAAAGACAAGGGGCATTGCTTGGATATACGGGTCACGTTATCCAAGAGAAGTTCAAAAGGTTCAAATTGAAAGTTGTTGGCCATCATTCGAAAGACGATTATTTATTCAAAGCATTACGGTGGGCGATTAATACGACGTATCGGGATAAGGGAATTGTACTGGTGAGTATGTGCACTGTATATTATATATATGTACAAATAAAACTTAGCCAACGATCAATACTGTGCCCCGAATCAAGATCATGTGTAGCTACTAATGATAACATGAAAAAAAAACAAAAATAAATATACAAAATAGTTATTGTGGTTTGATTAATAATTCATAGTACTTGGTCTTTGGTTTTGTGATACTACTAATAACTGTACTAGTAACTATACTACCAAAGCTAATCTTGTACTTTAACCCTTGTCCAAATCATTGTGCCCGTTAGCCAAAGACAAAGCTACTTCAGGACAAGCCACGGCGCCATGATTCATTTGAAAACATGGCAAATAGGGGCAAATATAACGATCATGTTTTTTACAAGACAAAAAAATAAAAGCACATTACCACAAAACACATTTACTTCTACTTATTCGTAATTAGATACAAAAGTTAAAAAGAAATCAGCGAAACATAACATCATAATCAACAACAACAACAACAACAATAATAACAGTACAGTATTGCCCATCTAAACAAATAGAAACACTAATACGAATTATCTTACTTATACACTAGACTATGAACGATGATACGTATTACTAAACACTGGAGTCAAGAGCGATCGAATTAGAAGAAGGACAAATACTATAAATGTATGTTTGTTTTTTTTTTGGATTACGCACCAAAAAGCACTATACTACCAAAGGTACTTACCAAAATCAATTGAAATTGCATCTTTAGATTCAGCCATGAAATTCGATCAGCAGTGTGAAAAGTCGATCAGTGTGTGAAAACGACTTCATAGCATTAACAGAACATCTGGCATATCAGTTCAGTGCTTCGAATTTGCGACTAACTCGGAGGAAATGTCCAATTTTTTTTAAAGCAACCGATTTTCTAAAAGCCGGCATATTTGGTAGCTATCTTCTTCCAAAACCAAGTGCAGTTTAATATGTGCAGACGTTACCAAAGTATGCAATTATAGATTTCTTTTCTTCTTCTTAAATCGTTCAAATTGATTACGATTATTTTCAATTATATATTTTCTTGCGTCGATAAATCAAAACGCCATCATTCCGCAACCCGTTAGTGTCTGTTACTTTACTCAGCGCAATGTGTATAATACTGCTGTGGTGTATAAACACGAGCCGAAGTAGCGCTCTTACCATACAATGCAGCAAAGCAAATCAAGGCAAACCCAGTGTACAGCACATATCAAATTGAGTATGCCAATAATTGTCAATGCAAATGAGTGGTGCATTACAATGTCTGCGGCTCCCAAGAAAAGAAGACGCGCTGTGCATAAGTGATGTGTGCACGACACAGCGGACACTCTTTTACCACGGCGGAGCACTGTACGCAGCATATGACATGGCCGCATGGACAGAAAGCTGTGGAAACATCAGCGTCCATGCAAACCTGACAAGTCCGCGAATCCCGCAGTGTCCTTACAAACTCCTTCAAATCTCCCAACGGCATATCATCAACTTTTGACCCATCTTCCAAAGCCTTCTTCTTTTCTGTTGACACAACCGCAGTAGCAAAACGCGACGGCTTCACTTTTATACCGCTGTTATCATCATCATCATCATTGTCGTCATTGTCGCTGTCATTTTCATCGTCCGAGCAACAGTACTTAGCTTGTCTTCGCTTGATAATCACGGAATGACAATTTCTCTCATCAATATCATTAACACCAACGTCCTCGTCGTTTTGGAATGCTTTTGACGAAGATGACATACGGCTCTTAATGCTCCTCCGTCCAAGACCGCGCTCACTTGAATAAAACAGCGACTGCCTGCGCTTGCCGGGCGCGTGCAAATCTTTCCACGTGGCATTGTAGACTTGTCGTCGCGTTTTCATGACGTCAAAGAGAAACGTGCGCCCGATCTTTGTGTTAGGCCTGAAGAACGAAGCAACGCGACCGACAGAGTTACGTGTGCACTTCTCCATCACGGATTTCTTTACCATTCCACACTGATAGAACGAGTGGAATTCTGTGAAAGTGCGGAATAAGTCGATCGTGGCTTGCTGCACCTTCAAACGAAATCCCATCTTCTTCTGGTTGTGCAGTGTTGCATCGCCATATGAAATTGTAAATAGCTTCCCTTTGTAGGACACGGTGGATATCTCATCATAGGAAATACTAAAATAAAAACAATATAATGGGTTGAAATCGATGTGTAATTTGTGTACGTGGTATAATGATGGAATGTGCTGGAAAAACCACTCTAACTGATCCATGTTTACACACTGACAACACATAGTTAAAGTCACATGACCGGGAATAGAGCAAGATGACTGGACAGTTCAAGCAAACAATAGTAACAATTGGACCAATGAGAAATCGTTTTACCATTTGCAAATCTAACAAATAGGACTAGCTGTTAACGTTGTTAAAATGAGTGCTGCTGTGATGTAATCAGGACTGAAGCATCTAGCATTTGTTTGATTAAAACGATATGTTTTCAAATGAGTGCTTCAAAAAAATGTGGAGAGGGGGTGTTTAGCGTGCTTGGAAGCCTAGATATCTATATTGGTAACAGGTCGTTTCTCTATATTTGATGTGTTTGAAGGTTGTCATTTGTATTTGACATTTCTTATTGACATTTACGTTTCATAGCTGGATTTTGGAATTTCAGCAGTAATAGATTTCAACAAATTATTCTTTATCAAGAGAAGGTGTATGCTCAGTTTGAAGATCAAAGATAAAATTCAAATCTTTGTTGATGTGACTTCACAATGAACACAAAACAATATACGAAAAACAGAGGAATAAATGTAGAAAACCCCAGATTAAAAAGAAAACTAAATTAAATGCATATCAACAATTTGAAATCTGAAATCAGGATTTTCTGGACCGCGATTACTTTCAAAAAAACAATAAAACATAATGGTGGTGTAAATGATGATACAATAGTTTTTTAAGGCCTACTATACTTCCGCACAGCTTTTCTCTTCTGCTTGCAGGCATTCATTTTTATAAATTTATCCCCACGACAAAAAGCAACTCCTGTGCTCTTGTCCAAATAAAAATGGCCTTTTTTGGGCCTTCTCGATTCTGGCCACGAATAAAAGTTAATAACCAGCAGATAAGCCAACCAAATATCGTTTTCTCAATGTTTCTAAAACGTCTCACTGCACTGCAGCAAAGATCACCGCCATTGATGAATTGATAATAAAACCAGCATGCGGCTACGGAGGAAGATTGAAGGCCACGCGCAGGCTAGAATCCGACAAACATCTTCACAAGATTTTTTCTCGAGAAGGACTCGATTATATTCTGCTGCGCAGCCGGTTCACTTCGTTCCGCTACGCAGCAGCAATCACGTCAAAATTGTACCAAAAGCCAAAAAACAAAGCCTTTAGCAGGGGAACAACAGAACAGATTGAACTACAAACACAATGCTGTCTGCGTGGAAGAGCACAACAAATAGACAAATATGCTTATGACCGAGAAACCAACATTAGATTGAAAGAAAACCTTTCAAATACACGGCTCTCTTTATTGAATAAAAAACTCTTTCTATATTCTATTTTGGTCTAAACATAATAATAATGTCATACCAACTTAATAGGCCATTCCCTACAACAGAGAGCCAAACAAGAAGAAAATTAAAACGAAACAATGAAGAGGTCATAATGTCACCATTGTGGCTTGGAAAGAATTGATTTTATTTGTTAATTTTCATGGAATTGTAATTGAAAAAGGGGCCTTAATATTTGGACTTTGTGTGATGTAAACTTAGAACCTTTTCCTTATTCTCTAAAACTGCAATACACAACACTTAGATTTGTAGACAAAGACAACTTTAGTATCAACCTCCACACAAAGCACTTGGGATGTTTGGCCTTTAAGGGGGTAGAGTCATGCATACTGTAGGTTTCATATGTAAGATTAAAACAGTTCCATCAAGAATTTTCCAACCCACTTTCCAAACAAAGGTCAGATTAACTCACCAGTCAACATTGAAATTGACCATAAAGGCATGATAAATAGAAGATAGGGTTCATATAAATGGCAATAAAAGCAAATATATAACTTGTGGTGAAGTTATTGGTTTATCTCGTTGCACAGGCTTGGCCTTTGGATTGAAATTATGGAAACAAATTCCAAATGTAACAGGAATCCTCATTGTGACAACAGAAAAAGGTAAATTTAGAACAAATGAAACCAGGATTTAACCTTTCTGGGCTTTGTTACGAAAAAGGGATTTAACCTGTCATGCAAGAAACCAATAATGAACTGTGCAATTCTATTCAACCTTACCAAAAAGTAAAAACCAAGCAAAAAACAGGAAATATGCTTAAGCAAATGTAATATGAATAAATGGTATTGGCTGCCAAATCCCTCATAAATAAGATATTCAATTCCAGCAAATCCGGCTTGGCCTACTTTTTTTAGAAACGAATGACAAAGTGTAAATGAAAGTCCAAACAAAACCGATGAATTCTAAGGGTCCTGATTCCAAAGTAGGGCAGTTTTGTAAAGTCAATTGGAGCAATGGTAAATACACGAAATTTCCCCAGTAAATTTGGCAAAACAATAGGCAATTTGCACTGTTTCCGGCTATTGCGTTCTGCAAGACAATAATACAACTTCGGATAAACAACGCTTGAATCCGTTGCATGTGGCACAATAGACAAATTGAATCCAATAATCTATTTGAATACAATGGTTTGTTCCATGTGCGAGGCAAGGCGAGGCGAGAAAGGGATAGGCCAACAAAAACGCACGAGTCCAGCAAATTATGCACGTGCCATGCTCAAAAACAACCTTCCTTGAAATAAACACCACGACAAACAAAAAAAGCCCTCCTAAGTTGAACCACATCCAACAAAACCGGGATTTAAAACAGCTAATTTATTCTGAGCAGTTGGCAAGCAAGCACAGTGAAGGGCGAACATATAATTGTCTATTGTCAAGCGTAAACAAAAGATATCAGCTGAGCTTTAATGCATGGCTTAACAAACATCAAATCGAGCATGAACGACATATTGTAGAAAGTTCAGAGATAATTAAAACAAAAATAATAATAAGACATCGCATAATACTCACAATTGCAAAAAATGACTGTCTTTCTTCTCCGAGACTTCCTCACACTTGTCAAGAAACACAACTTCATTCTCGGGATCATTATTTTCTTTAACTTTGTCTTCATATTTACTTTTTTTCTTGCCACCGACTCTTGCTGGGGGTGTTGTCTCTTCTTTAAAAATTCGCAAACCGTCAAAACGACAAACTAAAATTAACTTTGTGTTCCTTGCAGTGGCTGAGTTCACATTGAATGTCTCGACACCATATTCAAGAAGGTTTGATAAGGTATGAAGCACTTGTACCCGAGCTTCGTCGGCAGTCATTCCCTCCAGATCCAAGTGTGCAGACTCAATACTGTGCTCAAATTCTGAACTCCACTTACGACAAGGGAAAAGTTTTGAATAGTCCGTCAAAGCTTCGGGATTATACTCGCCATTTTCAATTTGAGCAACGTAACTATACAATTTAGCAAGTGCTTGATCATCGAGCTTTGACAAATTGTACTTCGATTTGATCAAATCTTCTCTGCAGGATAGGTAGAACATATTCCTACAAACAATAGCAAATTAGGTTAAAGAATTAGTTTATAATTTTATCAATATCGATATGTTACTTTACAGTCTTGCTTGAAACTAAAACGTGCATTATAAAAAATCTAACTAAAAAAAGTTTCAAGTCTTTCAAGATAGTTCGCAACTCGTGTTCAAACAAAATACTGGCCTAAGTCATATCGCTGGACTCGTGGCAAATCAAAACAATGATAAACATCTTGTTTAACAACTTTTAGGTTTTATGGATGAAAGTACATTAATTTACAAAGATATGTTTGGTATTGCAGAAATGACACATGCGAATTACATCAAATTAGACTTGAAAAAAGGCAAGCTGTGCTTCTGCAGGGAACATAACAGCCTTGAACTAAATTTGGAAACAGCCCAGCTTCAATATTATCCGCAATTCCTGTGAGGGAAGCCCCGTGCCAAAAAGCAATTAAATTGCAAAAAATGGTAAATCACAAACCTTGTAACACTTTGCTGCAGTTCTTGAGGCTTTACAAAGTATTTTACACAAAAATTGAGACGATATGGTGCTTTGCCCGATAGTTGAGGGGCCAGTAAATTTCTCAAATTTAACCAAAACTGAACATTGTTTGAAGGGTTTGTAAACCTCAGTCCAAAATAGTCTTTCTCGATCATACGAAGACGAGAACATATCTGTGGGAGAAATGTAACCAAAATCTAAGTCATCTTTGTAATATTCAATATGTGTATTGGACTTGATCAGATTTATCAGAAGGCCAAAATTGAAGAAGCTTGCGAAAGGATATTTTAACGAAGGGAATTGTACTGTGTCTTACCTTTTCCAACACATCAATTCCTTTGACATCTCGAGGGAGTGTCAGTTCGTGGACAGTGCCACCAGGCTCAGAAATAATACACCACATAATGCAAATATCAAAGCAAAACTATTTTACAAAATCCAAAGAAATTTATAGACCATGTTCGTTTCGTGAGCTCTGCTGGACAGAACGGCGAACAACGATTGCTTCGATCTTATTTGCTCGCAGACTAGAGCCATCTCAAATCCACCAATCACAGCCCGATATTTCAGCTCACGGTTTGAAGTAGTCCTTGATAGCCAATTACATGATAGAAAATTTCCTTACCGGAAGTCGCCTCGGATCGTAAGACAATGGGGCGACGACGTATGATGATATATTACAAAGGACCATTGTCGCTTTGGAAACAACAAGTCGGAACAGGCCTGGACTGGCCTGGTCCGTCTTTCTTCTTTTTCTATTCAAAAGGGGAAAACCCAGGGATGAGAAATCATGATGTAATGTTTAAAATATTTATTATGCCTTTTTGATTTTGAATACCAATGATATGAATTGGTGAATATGTGAAGATGGTCTGCTGCATGTATAAATTGCATCATGCTATTCACGTGTTTGGTTTTCCCTGAATCAACATCTTGGAATAACTTTTTTTACAATTTCTACAAAGCGATAGGAAACGAAGACAAGAAGATGTTTGTAATATCGAGAGCTCATTCATTCAAAAAACGGAATTACAAAACAGTTTAAAGAGTCGACCATTTAGTTAATTAATATAAGAAATAAGGTTGACAATTTTCGTACTTCAATGTGTGTGTTCATGAAGTGCTTTTAAACAAGACAAGGGCCTCACCCAAGAAGGCCGTGTGGTTAATCTGCGGACCAAGCTCATGAAACAGCAACAATGACAGCACAACAAATTTGATTAATTGGAACAAATGTAACAAGGAACAGAACCCATGGACAAAGAAACGGAATGCCGGTGTTTCGGAACATCAAAGCATTTGAGTTATTTACGCAAGCAACGCATTTCTTATGTAACAAATGTAATCGCAACACAAAATTTCAAACTAATAACACAATTTGGAAAACATTTTTGTTTGGTGTCCATGCTCTATTGAGAAACCTGTGTACAAATAGACAACTTTTGCATTGTTGTTTCTCAAACATCAATAACAATGTTGATGAGAACAACAAAATAAGAAAGTTGTTGTTCAAAATTTTCCGCAGCAATCATAATTGAACAATTAACTACAATTAGGAATTAGGTTGGCTATAGCTGTTTCCGGGTAAAAGCAACTGATATTTCCCCAGTGAAAAATATTAGAATGCAAATCGTACGATTATACTTCTATTAAAGATTTATGAATTTCATTATTGCAAAAGGGACCCTTTAACGACTGCATTGTGAAAGTTGTTCGAGGAATTAAACACACAAAACGATAAAACAGAAAAGTGATCAACATCGTTATAATTCAAATTCAAATATAGCAGGGCATGAGTTTGGGAAAAAATAGCTGGTTCCATGAACTCCCGTATAGTAAAATTTTCCCTTGGCGAAAAAAGAACATTCAGTTTCTTAAGGAAGTGTACGGGGAAATACCTTTGCCCATAAATGCCGTTAGAGAGAGTTATCAAAGAAAAGTTCGACTTATTTGTGCGGAAGTCCTACAGGATTGTTCCTCCAAGAGCCGCATAACATACTTTCAAAATAATTCCCTTCCTGATGTATCCGCAAATTTGAGTTAAGTCACTTCAACGCGTTACCAGGCTGGGGTCTAAGGGGGAAAGTTCCCCTGTAGCGACAATGTTAAAAAATAAATGCATTTCGATTTTCATTTCATAAGCTGGGACCGATCGCAAAAAGAAATGATATACCGCGCATCTGAAATAAGTAATTATAAACATGCAAAAGTGGTGAGTTCCCAGGGCGATTGAAAAAGAAATCCTTTCAAAGTAGACCGATTATTAATTGAAAAGGATGGACGAAAAAGCAGAATAATGTGCCAAACACGCACGGTTTCGTGATACGCCGAAATCATGCAATGTTTGCACGCCAAAAAGACGCGACAAAGGAAGGCTAAACAGATGAAAGAAAAACCAGCACGATAACTTAATGACTTGAATAAAATACGAAGAACTCTAATTTCAATCACTCACGGCTCCAACCTGGCCTATTATCTGCATAATTTTCCACAATACTTTAAAGGTAGAAACTTTCGCGGGAAGAAACTTTCGCGATATTCGCGTTTTTGGCTAAAATTCGCGAAAGTTTATTACGCGAAACTTTCTAAAATATGAAATTCGCGAAAGTTTATTCTTGATAAAAATTTCAAAATTGGAAATTCGCGAAAGTTTATTCTCGCCAAAATGCTATTGTGAAAAACTGGCAATCCCAGAGTGAAAGGCGATCAACAAAGAAAAATATTTATTCATTAAGCCTAGCGCACACGGACGATTTTTGTCGCCAAGGTCGGCGATTTTTGTCGCTGACGACAAAAATCGCTCGTGTGCGGTAGTGAAAGACTGGCGATTTTTATCGTCAGCGACAGATTTTCAATATCAAACATGTTAGATATTTTTTTTCGTCGCTGGCGACAAAAGACAAAAATCGCTCTGTGTGCGGTATTGAGAGACAAAAATCTTTGCGTCAGAACGTCAAGATCCAATCATCGCGTTCCTATTTGACATGTGACTCAAAGAAAATGGCGGATAAAGATGTGTGGTCAGAGGAAAAAAAAGGGATGTTCTGAAAAATGAATTCTGAAATTCTGAAAAATCGCTACGTGTGCGGGGTTGCAACAAAATTTCTTGGCGACAAAAATCGCCGGCCTTGGCGACAAAAATCGCCCGTGTGCGCTAGGCTTTAGTTAGTTTCATGGAAAGAAAAGGGAAGGCAGAAAAGGCAGAGTGAATATGGAAATGAAGCTGACTTATTACAATATTGTTCTTCTTCTGTTAACGTTGTAAAAATGAGAAAAATTTATGAAAAAGTTTCACTTTGAATAAAAACTACTTTAAGGTTTCTGTTTAAAGTTTCTGTTCAGACTTGGAATTCGCGAAAGTTTATTCTCGCAAAATATCCGATTTTGTCTAAAACGCTCAAGTTAATTCCAGAAATTTCACGTTTTTTCGCCTCGCGAAAGTTTCTTCCCGCGAAAGTTTCTACCTTTAAAGTAATTAGTAAAATGGTGGGTGGCATTGCAACTTGCAACTAATTAGTGCAAAGCAATTTATTACAGTATTGCAGTAAATATATGCTCAATACCGTTTTGAATGTGCCAATTGGGTATATGCAATGCGTTCTACGAGCAATACAAGTTATGAATGAATGCAGATTATAAAGATATAGCCCTTGCTCGCCGGGTGGAGGGAAATTGGGCGTTTCTAAGATCAGAAAAAGAAGAGAAATAATCATTCTTACGTGCACAAATGTCCATTAATTATCGCGAGATTTTTATTGGCACAAAGATATTCTATATTTTATTTGAAATAATCACTATTGCTTAGTCAAGCTTAGTATGCTTAGTATGCAATACGAACATCACTATATTAAATTAAAATTTTCTAAACAAACTACGATAATCGTTGAAAAAATAATCACTTTTCCAGCAAAATCACCGACTGAGATGTGGTGCTGGGAAATGAGGAGGAGGGGTACCATGTGGGGTAAATAATTTAGGAGCATTCATTTGAAATGTTGAATCGCTTCTCACAAGTTGGGGATCACGAGGCCCCTTCTCTATTGATGTAGCAAAGTGGGGGTGCTGTGAGCTGGTATTTACTTGCTCATAAACAGATTCAAGTAGTTGGTTTGTCTTGGCATGAAACCAATAAGTCTGGTTGTTTAGTTTATCAAAATCTGAAACTGACATCTCAATCTCAGACCAGCACAACCAATGTAAATAATCCAGCCAGCTGGTCGAATATTCGATGCTTAGACAACGAATCTCTTACAGGCAAATCGCGATGACTAAGTTAAGTCCTACCAGCAATACTAATCCCAGCACTACGCATGAACAAGGAAAAAAGAAACAGGCACACGTGTATTGTGCAGCAACAATCTGAACCATAATTTAAACAAAGACGTGACAATTTTCCACACAGCCAGCACGATAGAAACCGCAATTTTTTTGAGTTAAAGAGCAAAATTGAACACGGTAAATGTTGACTCCAATAAGCTTCATAATCTATGGCGGACATTAATAATACAAGCAGGGGGCGTCTATTGCTATGCTAGCTTCAGACAAAACAAGGAATACTAGTTTCAACGAACGCTAATGCAGAAGAACGGTGATGATTAGTGGCGTCCATAATTTCGACAGTAAGTCCAACAACAACGTGTCCATGCTTAGTAGCCGTAGCATAAACATGTGCAATCAACAAATCGCAAAAACAGCTTAGAGAAAGAGAAGCATGAACAGCGTTAACACGATGTCTTACCATTGAGAGGGGAATCTATGCAATTGGTCTAGACCTGCTGATCTGCGTATCCCGGTGGACATTCGTCAGTATCAGCAAGCAGACTGTTCTCTTCTAAGTTTTCTGTCGCTTTTGATTTGTCTATTTTGATGGTGATGAAATCACGGTCCTCTTCATCTCTGTCTGAATCGGCCGGCGAGCCATCGTCATCAGCTATGGGTTTATGAGCTTCCTCCTCTATGCCAGTCAATTTATCGTGCTTGCTGCTGTGGGGGCGAGAGTGTTTTCTTTTACCGTGTTTCGACTTCTTCGCTCGGCCACTGCTCCCATTGCTACCATGCTTGTGTTCGCGGTCACCGTGGCTTGATCCGCCTTTGGCGTTATGGTCGACGAGTTCGTTGGACGAGTTCACGGTCTTCCACACGCCACAGCGTTTCACCTCCTCCGATATGTTGATCTCAAGCGGCACGGAAATTCGCATGATGTTGCCAGACTTCATTGCGATCTTCGAGACAAAGAAAAGTCGGTTAAATATGTTTGAAAATCTCTCAATACACAAAACGTTTGAACAGAAATGCTTGTAACTGATAATAGCACAATTATCATTTCCTCGATTAAACGCCCTCTTCGATTAAACGCCTCCCTAGAATAAACGCCTCCTTATGCTACGAACTTTTGAAATAAACGCCTCCCTCGATTAGGCGCCCCCCAAAATTGCCAAGCTAAATAAACGCCCCGGGGAATACGGTAGCTTTCTCCCAAACTGCCAAAAATATAACCAAAACTCTGATTGGAATTTCAACAAATTTCAGCGCAAAATTTGCTTACGTAGGCCTGAAAAATCTACAGAAGTGGCAGCATAAATCAAACCTAATCGTGCTTGATACAACTATACTACCCAAAATTTCAGCGTAAGTTCAGCCTACGCTTTCCTAAATAATCTTTCGAGAATGCTTCGAGAAAACTTGGGTGGCGATGATCCACAATATAAAAAAAATTGTCAAACCGAGTGAAAAGTCAGCATCTATTTGCAAAGGCAATGATAGAAATTGAAATTTGTTCACCTGAAGATCAGCCTGTCCATCAGGAGAGACACAGCTCTCCACATTCTCGCTGTTTCCCGAATAGCAAACAGCATCATCGCCACTGATTTCACTGCCACTGCCACTGTCATCATCATCATCATCGTCATCCTCTTCTTCATCTCTCTCTTTACGCTTGAACTCCGGCAGTATATCGTCCAACGACTTCAGCTCTTGCCGCGTGAAGTATCGATCAAGGGCCTTGCGCATCACAATCATCACAACCAACATGATTGGGAAAAGCATCTTCGTCGCCTTAATCGACTTAATCACCCAGAGCAGCACAAGGCAGAAGAGCTGCACCAATGTGAACATGTGCACCCGTTTGATGGGCACCTTTCTGAGGAAGGGCAGATCCGGCTGGTACTTTGATGGCATGAGCATGATCAGCATCCGATCAACAAACTGCAGTCCCTTTAAACTTGCCGCACCCATGTACAAAAAGATACCGTACAGCACGGGCATCGGAATCAATCTCAGCAAAGGCACGAGAAACACCGATATCCCTATCGTAGTGAAGATCAATAGCTGTGTAACGCGCTGTTCCAAGACGCCGAGAAACTTTGGCTTTTCGCCTGGTGCGGCTGTTTCGCTTTCGAGCGTTAGCGAGCTCACGTGATTAACTGAAAGTACAGTTGCGGCGACGAAGAACGGAAGGCCAAGTACGGAGCAGATCACGATCAATATTGACACGACAAATAGATCCAAGTGATATCCGCAGCCCTTTTTCAGCTTGTTCTCCCGCCGGTTGACTATAACTGCCGTAATCTGTTGGTCCATGAAAATCAATATTGTTGCTAGCAATGCGGGTATTACTGCGGCAAGTATGGTCCACCACGGGTTACCGTTTAGGATGGGTATGAGCCACTTGCGTCCAGACCACGTTGGCGAGAACGTAGCAGGCACAATGAGTTTGGGTGTGTCGATCTTGACAAAGTAATCCAGAAGGGTCATGCTTAGGATCGAGATGATGACAGCGAAATCCGATACACCTCTTCGCAGTATCGTAGGAAAGAATGGAGCCTCCTTGAATCCTTTCAACTTGAATGTGATCAAAACGGTCAGGATGAAAAGCACCGTGGACATGAAAAACACATTTGGTCGGTACGCACAACCGCCTGACATGCTACCTCCCAAAACAGTGCAGTTACTAATGGGAATGGTCGGCCAAGAATACATCGCCGCCATGGTTTGGTTGGAAGGCGGTTTGCAGAAACAGTTCATTCCGTCCGCCGGCGGATGTATCGGGTACTTATTCTGTATTTTAAACAGCTTATCAAAAGCCTCGACCATAAAGATCAGCGCAATCAACGTGGCAAAATTCTCCTCGGTGAAGCGCGTGATATAGCAGACGAAAGCGCTGGCGTCAAAGGCGACCAGAAGTATCAAGATCACCCCAATCCACAAACCCGTCCACAGACGGAAGGACAAGTAGTCCCATTTCATTGTCTCACAGAATTCGAATAGAATAGTCTCAAACACAAGCACGGGACCCGTGGAGCCAAGAATCGTCAGTGGCTGGCCAGAGAAGAGCCCGTAGCCCACACCGCACACCAGGCCAGCCACCAGGGACTCTATAGACGCAAGCCGTTGCTTTGTGGCATCTCCCAACAGTCCACCGAAAGTAACAATGGGTGTCAGACAACCAAAGTAGAGAAAGAGCCAAGACGCAATGCACTGTGGAGACAAGCTGTCCTTGAAATCAGAAATATACCATGGCTTCCTACGCCTTACATCAGCAATTAAGCCACCAAATGGGCGCCCGGTTCGCACCAAACCTGTATCCTCTCTCAGTTTTCTTTCTTCCTCTTCTTCATCGACCTGAAAGAAAAAAGTATGGGCGTATAAAACATAAAAAAGTATATAGCAAACAGGAAATTATTTTATATTGAAATCCAGGTTTTTTACAGATACACAATAAGAAAAGAGAAACAGCTAAAGATAAACTGATAAATGTAACTGATAAAAGTGACAGTAAAACAAAAAGTAACAAAAGGAAGATAATGGTACAAATTTTGGCTCAGGCAGCCAACAATGACCTATCATTTTTTGCAAAAATGAATGTTGTGTTATCATGAAATGTCAATATTTGCTGTGTAGGCCTGCCCTGTTGACAAAGCCACCTTGTTCTGATGTTCGTAGATGTGGCCACCGATGCATCACTGCGATGCCACAATTTAAATCCTCGAATAAGCCCTCCCCTCGAATAAGCCCCCATTCTGATAATCATTTGTAAGGATATTGAGCCAAAGTTTCCAGACATTGTCAACACATGATAAACTTCATGTGATCCTGCTTTTAACAGTTATTGGTAGCACGTCATATTTATGACATATTTATGCTCTCCGTGGTTTACTATTAAAAATATGTGCAGCCAGGCTGTAATAAAACTTCAGACTTCAGAATATGAAGCTCCACTCCTTCGTCGCTTCACAATAAATAATAGAAGCACGAATGAGACCCAAAACAAGAAAGCAATCAGAGGGGTAGGAGCATACTGAAAAGTAGAGGGGCACCAAAATAACAAGGGCATGACACGTGACAAATGTAGTCTTGGAAGGGACAATTTTTTATCTATTCTTCATGTTTTTGGAGAAAAGTGGGGGGCACGTGCTTTCCCTGGCCCCCGCTTCCTACGTCAGTGACAGCAATATAATAAATGGGAAAGAATAAAAGTATATTTTCCTAAAAATGTTGTGCTTGTCTGTTCAGTGATTTTCATAATAAAAATAGAAAATTATCTTGCCATAAACATGACATTTCGCAAAACACTTCTGCCATCATCGAACAAAAATTCTAAATAAAAGCTTACTAAAACATAAAATTACACGTGGCCTACCTTCACGCACACGCCGTTCACTGGTCCATATTTTCGGCCTTCTTGGGACGGTAGATTGTCCGGTGGTTCGATTCTAATTGTTGGATCCCATTCACCAGGAGGTAAGACTGTGACAGAATCAAGGAACTCATCAATGCCAGCAATAAGATGTTCTCGCTTCTGTGCCTTGTAGGCCAACTCATGGAATACCTATTCGAATAATCAAGAATTAACAAGTTGTATAGCTACATAGGCAATTTAGTAGGCAATGCTCAATATCATTAAAATATCGCATTGGATATTCAACTGTGCCTTGTAGGCCAACTCATGGAATACCTATAGAATAATCAAGAATTAATACCTTACAGAGCTACATATGCAATTCAGTAGGCAATATTTAATATCATTAAAATATCGCATTGGATATTCAAATGACGCACAAAGAACGAAATGCAGAAAGCAATTCTTCTGCATCCAAGATCAACTTCAGCGTAGTATACCTCGTCTGACATAAGCGTGCCCACTGCACGTCCGATTTCGTGATATTTCGCCAGATTTCCAACAGTGCCAAGGAGTAGAAAGATAAAACGCGTTGGAACTGGTACTTCTGTCAAATCCCCCAATTCGTGCGATTCGGACAGGCGGACAAACACGGATACCGGGTTAGTGAGAAAGTCAGCTTCACCAACGAGGATATTTGACGCCTCGGCCCCCTGCGGGATTTTCCTCATAAAATTGATATTGCCTTTGCCCAGTAAGTACGGATCGTTCATCAGATCTTGCTCGGCCGCTTGAGCAGCTTGAACGTCTGAGAAATTCGGTCGGCTGAAGGAGCGAATGATGGGCAATCGCATGAGTGCGTTTGGCTCGCTTTTCGAACGTTCGGCGCCTTTATCGTCGTCTTTCTTCTTCTCAAACACGTGTCGATGCCGTTTGAGGATTATCGCTTTCACCTTGTCGCGAAGTTTCAGCGGCAAATTGCCACAACTGATCATCTTGTCTACAATGATACTGGATATTTGGTCGAGAGTGGAGCCCTCCATGTCAAAGAGCAACGCACCGTTCAGCAGGAAGCTCCGCAACTCAAACAAAGCGTGAAGGGACAGCGTCCCGACGTGTGGTTTCGTGAAGCGGTTACCAGATTCCTCAACGTCCTCTTCGAATTTGACCCACCGCGCAGTTTCCTTCCAGAACGGCTCACCATTTTCGTACAGTAGCTCCTCCATTTCGGAGAACAGTGGCCTAGGCTCTATGCCCTCCTTGCTGAAATCTTCGCCGAGTATGGTCTGAACCCTCTTGCCTGGTGGTGTGACTGGTCGATCTGCTTGACGAACAGAACGGCTGCGCGATCTTCGACGCGTAGAGCCAGCGTTGGACGATGAGCTATGACGCCTCTCTCTATGACCACCTTTACCATCTTTATTGCCTCTGTCGCTTTTATCGCCGTGATGGTGATGATGATGGTGGTGGTGACGATGGTGACGTCGGTTCTCCCTGCCTTTTCCAGCCAACGCCACATCGCCATAAGCTGGATCGCCATAAGCAGGATCGCCATAAGCCCCACCTATAATGAAATAAGAGTGTTTACAAATGCCAAATCACTGTGGTATCAGTAAGAGCCTGCAAATAAAAAAAACTACGAAAACAATACTTTTTTGTTTCAAAACAATAGGTTGTATTGTTAAAGTATTGTTTCCCATGTATGAATGTTGTTTGTACAATGGCAAATTGGAAAGAAACATTGCTACCTCGAATTGACAGACGGTAATAAAACCGTTAATGTTGTCAACTGCCTCAGATTAGGGCAATGGTAACTAAAGCAACAGCTGTGAAATAGCTAAGAGACCACGGATGCGATAAAATGGCAAATGCATTGCGTAGAATGGCCTTCACAAACATTAAAAACAGTGTTGAATTATAATGCAACTTGCGCATGGAACACACAATGCGCGAAATCTATTGGGCACGAAAAATTTAGTCCGATTTAGTCCGAACTTTGATTAATCCAAATGAAAATATCAGGTGTCTTGAAAGCTTTCTTGCAATCCTTAGAGTAAAAACCGGTGTATAAGATCTTGCGAACTTTGCATCAAGCCTATTGTTAAAGACAATAGACTATTGTTTCTGCTATTGCTAAAAGCAGAAATAGCATCATGGAAGTTCTTAATCCATTGGTTTCTAAATGGGGTTTTTACTGCGTAGAAAAGCCACAAACTCAAAACTTTTTTATTCGAACTTTCTGCAGGATTCTATGAAATAAATACACCATTCGAAACAAGGGATGGGGTATTAGTTTAATTTAATTCGTTAAAATACCGACCCGTTATTAGCTTAGCAAGCAATTACATGAATATAATGATCTCTCACCGATTCCAGAATCGACAGTGTGTCGTTGCGCAAAGTCCGTTTCAGTGAAACTCTGGTTCTTCGTCAACACACCAGGATCGCGTATGGCTAGGCCCAAAGGCGACGTACCAGGCACGAACGCCTTGCTTGGCATTTCCGGGTTCATGTTTTCCTTTTTGTTTACTTAAAAAAATAATGCTGACAACATCGAATTGATCTCTCTTTACTCCAGAAGAACCTGCAGACACAACAAGATGAAGAGTTATTAAAAAGCAACAACTGGTTAATAATTAACTGCAGCATTCACGTAATCACGTCACCAAAATAGCCACCGTATGTGATGGATTAATTATCCATTGCATCCAGACATGCTGGCCGTGGCTCTCAATGTCTCATGTCTTCCAAGGGACACGCGGGTAGGTTTGGCCAGGTGAGAAAACCAGGCCTGGTCAGACTACTCCAAGTCAACGCATGCGTCAAAAATGAGTCCACAGATCTCGGTCAGCCGCCAGCCGGGTTGGCCTGACACACATGTAAACTGAATTTGATAAACAATATACTTTTCGTCATGATTTTAGCGAGCAGATGGGATCTCACTTAAGCCGGCTGGTCCGTGTAATGTACCAGGACTACCACTACTCATGTAAACAAGCGACAAGCCCTAAAGCAAGCAATTAATGACGAAATCATTGCCCGTTCTAAAGAGAGTTTAACTGGCCAAATATTCGCCGGGTCGATTCAGAAATGGCTGCATATTATTAAACAGGGAAATAAATCAATGAAATACAAAGCAAATTAAAATATTTGCATAGCAGTCAAGTTGTTCTTGTTATAATAACGGAGATTCAAATAAATAAGAGTTATTGCGTTAACCAATAGAACTCAAAGTTGGAGCATATGTCAAAACAGGTTGGCGACAATTTTTAAATTTGATAAAAGACCATGTAGTTACGTAACACTTTAGTATCAACGCCTAGGACAACATATATATTTTATAACCGTGATATAATATAATTAGTGCAATTATTACTGTGAATAAGAAACTTGCAATACATCAAACAGGATTGTCTTTCAGTATTTGCTTTCATATAGTTGAGCAGCTGAAATTCAGAAAAAGTTGAGAAAATACCTTAATGCTATTATGAATTGAGCTGTGGATTGGTTGCAAAAGGTTATAATTCGAGTTGAAGACTTTGAGGCAGTAATCTGACAAATGATGGCTTAATTTTCTCCACATTGGCCATTCGTTCAGAGGCATGCATTAAAGATAATATTCAGCATTCTCCTAATCAATGGACAAATATGACCACAAGTCTATCCCTTTGGAGAGCATCCGTTAAAGAAGGCAGCATTTTTCAGCTCCTGCCAAATTGATTCCTGTGTGAAATTGCTCAATAAAGTAAAAAACATTGCTCATGTGAGCATAGGAGAGTCCGATATTGTCCATGTGAAGTCCTTGTGTTCATGTGATTGTTTTCGAAAACAAAAATATTACTTGCTCAAGCAAATAACATTTACTTATATTAAAAAAATATTTTACAACTGCATCTTTTGTTTCTCATATTTTTCAAATTCATTTCACAAAATGGATTCTAAAGACGGTTTATCTGTGCAAAACCACCTTATCTTACTTATATTATGGTTTGTTAAACATTTATGTTTTAATAATTCAAATGACACCAAGTTAGAAATCAATGTCATAGCACAAAAGCATTGCTTATCTGTTTCTACCAACTTCACAGGAAAGCACCCAATCCTGATGATAATGTTCAGCCACCTAAACAATTTAATATTTCATAAATAATTACTGGTTGATTAAATTTTTAACATGTACATCATGAAAATGAAAGTTCTGATGATAGGTAAATTGAAAATTGTTGGCCCATTGTGAATAAACTACTTTCAAAAGTTACAACTGGTGAGGTGAGGATATAAAAACTTTAACAGGTTGGGCTTGGAAGTAATTTAAAAAAAATTAAGCAAAGAACACTAAAAAAATCCTTTCTGTCATACAATTATATAAAAGATCAAGGTATAAATGAATAAAAACGTTTTAGAGTCATAGAATTGGGTTTGACCTTTAGATTAACTTGATATTCGAGTTTGATCCAAACGGAAAGAGGAAGAGAACATGTGGTCGTTGGAGAAAAGTTTTTGTGTCACGGGTTGTGAAAAAGTAGATCAAGAAACCTGGAGTTGATCACTTATTCGATAAAATACATACGAAATCCACATTTTTGAGCGCTTACAATAAATATAACACCAACTTAAGGCTTTTCTGGCAGGTGAACGAACGTAATTCGTCTGGAATAACTAAATAACTAAAATACACGAGTTAGGCCCCAAATTTTTTTGTCTCAAACATGCAGGTCACACAACATTAAGACGCTTATGTCGCAAGAAGCATTGAATTATTAAATAAAAACACATACGAAAAACCATTCTAAAACCTCACCATTACAGAAGAAGAATCACGGATGAAATGCTCAACTTTACGAATTCACAAACGAATACATCGTGATGTTAAGCTTTTCTAGGCGAATGTTAGCTTGTCTAGCTGCGGTGTTTGTTGCGGCTTGGTGGCATTGACCAAAGAACATTATGCGCACATAGAACAAGTTTTCAATTGTTCCCAGCACCAAATAATGCCTTCAGCAGGTCAAAAAAACAGGTTGGAGGCTGTTAAAACGCACGCAAACGTTTAGCTGATCACTTGCATCAAACATCAGTAAATCGCGAGTGCTATTTCGTTATTCACACCATTCTAAATCAGCATTATCCATGAGTGATTGAATGTCCAGGTGAATTTAGCAAGCATCTTTTAATTTCTCTTTCACCTGTTGGGGCATTTCATTTCGTGATTTCATTTACAAATAACAGCGTTCCCCCTGCCTGCTGCAACCAACCTTTCTTTGGGAATAAATTGAAAAAAGGTGGAATAGAGGCTATTTGCGGGAATAATTATTACGAAACAGGTCTGGTGGTGAAATGACTATGTATTTGATTAAAATAATGACACCAATAACATTATTTTTATTGGCTGAAAATCGTAATTCGTTGCTTGGTTCCTCCATTCTTTTAATTAACACATCCCAAAAAGCCACAAACCTGCACGTTTCTACGAGAAAACTTTTTTCAAACCATTACTCAAGCCTTTTTAGGCAACTCTTTATTGAAATTTTTTGAAGACAGTTTTAGCAATTTCCCTCTTGTGTCATGCCCCTGATGTCGTAAATATAAGAATTTCTCCTCTGCAGGGGTAATATTCTGACCTGGCAACATTTAGCCCCCATGTTTACCCTTTAAACCCCAACAACCCTCCGTTCACCATCATTTTTGGGAATACCCATTCCCATAAGTACCCGAAAATGTCCATTTAAATTTCTCTGCTTTTGAGTTGGTACTGATCGCCACGATAGCCTGATTTGTAATATAACACACTGGACATCTAAAGAAAGTGTAAAGAAACGTAACATTGAAGACCCCATTGAAATTCCCGAAGTCTTATGGAAACTATATAAAGTGTCCACAGAATCTGTAAAGTGTCCTACAGTTTGAAACTGAAGAAAAAGCAAATACAAGAACCAGAAATCAAATAACAACAACAATGTTGGTGTATATAGAAAAGATTTAAAGCAGGCTAGAAAGCACGGCTCTCGCAAGTGAAGCATCAAAGGAGACATTTTGTGAGAGAGTGGATAATTGGAAACCTCGTAATCAAGATAGTTTGCACACCTGTCATGTGATGTATCCTTCGCAAACACTGCTGTAAGAACAGTAACAATAACCACGCATGAATTTATGTAAACAATTTATTTGTGTATAAAAATTATCCATAATTGTTCTACATACACAATGTTATTACTCAAATACATTTAGCACGAATTGTGAAGCGACCGAGGTGACTTATGCCCCAAAATTAACGTCCCAAGTTCAATGTCCCATAACCCATATTATTCCTCGTTCGCACGGGCCTATCACCGGGGTGAATTCATTACATTAACATTAACTACATACATATACATATACATATATATATTCATATATATGAGCAGCAAATTGATGATAGAAATAACCTATTCATATCTCAGAAATTATTGATTCATTATCTCGATGTACAATGCAAGTACACCTGTTATTATATTGAATTGCGTGCGTTGTTGTGAATTAGTTTCAATCATACCGCCGTTTCACGGTCGTCAGATGCAATAATCTGCAGCCTCTCTTGATCTGTGCAAAAAATGATAGAATCTTTCAATCTTCAAAAGGAGACAAGAACCAGAAAAAGATATGAGCTGAATATGGTGTAGAGACGTATATATATTGCATGGAACATATAGGGTAACAAAACAGAGCATGTACATGTACATGTATAGAGTAACAAAACAGAGCATGTACATGTACATGTATAGAGTAACAAAACAGAGAATGTACATGTACATGCATAGGGTAACAAAACAGAGCATGTACATGTAAATAGCATGATGTACATGGTATACCAGAGTATAGTATATAGTATAAATATATATATTAGACAATATAGAGTTCAATAATAAAGTAAATAGAGCATATGATAGAAAATTTAGTAACAGATGGAGTATAAAATAAAATAATAGAGTAAACAATAGAAAATAGAATAGAGTCTAAAGTAAAAATGGTACAGTATATTAACAGACGATTGTAAAGGGTAGAGTCTAGTATTTAATAGAAATTATGCATAGCCTACTTTCTAAATATTTTGCTAAGTCTTTGTCGTGAGATTTTAATGCCAATGTCCTGGGCGTGTTACCCTGCAATAACAAGCAAATAATTGTCATTTAAACAAGCTGAGAAAACATTGAAGCGATGAGAATAAAACGCAAAGAAGAAAGTTTATATTGATCTCGAATAGAAAGATTTCTATTGCTTAACCTCCAAGTCTTGTCTTGTGAGTGAGGCCCCTGCATTGATTAAAAGTCTACAGATTGTTCTTCGTTTATAAGACGCAGCTTTGTGAAGTGCTGTCTGCCCCCTTTTGAGAAATAAGGATATATATATATGGCATGGTTATACAGACACTGTATTTAGTATATTGTGAGTGGACGCAAGTAGAGGAAAACGTACCGAGGCAAGAAAACAACGCTTGGCACACTTGATGAATAAAAAATGGGGAAAAATCGAAAAGAAGGGAAAAAAATAAAAAAAATCATGCCAAAACATTCAGACTCGATTAGCCAAGTTTAGCAGAACAAATTACAGGTACAATAGCAGCAATAATAAAAGAAAGCAAAGCAAAATAACAAAAACAAATAGTAGAAATAAATGAAATAAAAGCAACGCACAATTACTGAAAGCTCCAATGAGCATAGAAAGCAGACAAGAAAAACAAAACCAAAATGAAGTTGGAAATCGAAGATAACTCACTTATCATGGTCAACCAGATCCAATACACATTGAGGAACTAAAACACAAGAGATAAACATTTAAACAATTACTATTCTGTGAAGTAAGGACGTGATCGCTTGCTGCTCATACAATCATTTCTGTATAAGAAATTTTGTAAAATCTATGTGCACCAGCTTCTTAGGTTTTATCGTAGTCTGGTACAAAAAGTTTCTCAGGGAGTTGCTTAACATGATCTTTAATTTTCCCGATGCATCAATGCAAAATTTCGATTTGCATTTTATGAATCAATGAAAACGAAGCACGAACAAAAACTCAACTGTGGGTTATGTGAAGAGAAATAGTTTCCAGCAAAATTAACATTGAATATTACACGACTTAAGCATAAATATCTTCATAAATACTTTACAAAGAAAGTAATTTTGCCACATGGTTTCTCAGTTCAACTATCTATCCTTCTGGTAAAGGATTTCTTACACATGACAATAGGAAAAAGAGAGAGGAGAATCGGAGCAAAAGAAATAATCGCGTAACAATCTTACATGGAGACTCCGGCCAGATAGATTTATTATTTACGGGTGGTACATGGTTGATATGAAGCTGGGTAAAAAGCTTACCAGAAATCCACTTACCTATTGTGACGAAGAATTTCACGATTTCTTTGTGGCCGTATTTTGAAGCCAGGTGAAGCGATGTATAGCCTCGACTGTCACACGATATCATGCTTGCATCATTTTGCTGCAGCGTTATGAACTGTAAGCAAATACGTCATCAAATGGTTGTTGCCTTTGTCACGTTATTTATTAGAAATACAAGTTTAAAAGGGAGAAAGACCAAACACCATTTTTGAGAAAATAATTTGGCTATAGTGACAAAAATGTTGCCAAATTCAAAAAGTATCAGAGCAGATTAGATTGGAGATGAAATAAATAAGATAATATTCCAGTACGGCACCCCACATGGAGTTAAAACAGAGGGACACGTCAACTACAGTATAACCCCGCCACTGAGAAACTGACTCATATAACAAACTAGAGCCTTTCTAAAAACAATAGATAGAAACAATAGTCTATTGTTTTTAAACAATACCCTGGTCCCAAAGAAACAATGTCCAAGTGACGGGGTAATGCTGTAGCGTTTAGATCAAGCAGAGTCCAGAAAACATCACGGCCCCACGGCCACTGGCCGGAGGAAGGTTGTGGAAACAAAGAAAAATTGAGGAAGGTTTGCAAAAATTTTGAAACTTGAGGAAGTTCTCAAGACTGTTAACCTTTTCGGATTTCACAACACAGCACAAAAGAAACTGTGTAAAGAAAACCTAATCAACTTTTAGATGCATTGAAGCCTGAAAACAAGTGCAGGTGCACATATGCACATTACATTGCACTGGATAGGACTTCACTTGTTGATCTTTTGTTTGTGTGGCTGTGCTTATGATGCATGATACTGTAGAGAACCAATAAAGTGTGGAAAAACAACAATAAAATAAGCCTTTGCCTTCACACAATTTGCAATTGAAAAACATTGTAGCATCAAGTCAAATACTATAATTTATGGACGGACTTTCAAATAGATGAATGAAAAAATTTATCTTGGATTTGAGTCTTTTAATTCTGTGGGTATAGTTGGTAGTTCAATGATTAGAGTTCTAATGATCCCACGACCTTTTAATTTTCGAAGTTGGCTGACTGAAGACAATAAGTATGGCTGTTTTCATTCATGCTCAGAACAATTAATAGTACAACATACTTGTTACATGGCAGGCATACTGAAGTTTTAGTTTTTAATTCAGCAAAAAACACTGCAGGAAGTCTTAGTCTTGCATAGGGTTCTTTTCTTTGAACAAAGTACTCCTAGGCCAGGCCAGGAAAGGCAATCCCAAGCCTGCCTTAAGTAAGACGAACAAGAAGGCCTCTCGCTCTCGGGTCGTGCTCGTCTCCTCAGCTTTCTTTCGAAAAGTTAGTAGCTGTGAGATGGCTTTTTTCTTGCTGAAGAGATCGGATGAACAATGTCGAAAAGTCGCCATTAGAACTCTGTCTTGTCTTGGTGTTGTTGTTGTTTGCGGCTTCGTTGTTGCTGTTGTTAATTTGTGTGTTTCTTGATGCGTGGATGGTCGGTTAGAAAATAATTGAGTGGAGATAGAGTTTTGGGTTAATTTTGTGGCGTTTTTCAGTTTGTGTATGTGATTATTAGATTGAAAAAAAACATTTATATTTGTCGAAATTGTGAGTGGCGCCTTACAAAAACCCCGCCCATATTTACTGACCACGCCCATTTTTGTTCACCAATTGTGAGGAAGGTTTTTTGGCAGATTTTGTTGGCCGGAGGAAGGTTGACAACTTTTCCGGACTCTGAGATCAAGACTTGGTGTATCTGACACTTTATCTCTTTTTGTGTATGGCTGAGGTTCAAGCCTCAAAAATCGGGCACATGCATGCATTGCTCATTTGCTTAAACAGCTTTGAAAAATTGGGCAGTTGGTGGAGACATTGTTTTCGATCAAAATCTAGTTCAAGAGGGAGCCAATCAAAGGGCATCACACTGTATTAAAGAGAGCACGGGGAATCACCATTGGCCAAAATGCCAATGTCACTAAAAAAGCGTGTCCATCGGTTCAATTCAATTGCGTGAAAGAAAGAAACAGTATCGTAGTGGGAAAACAAATGTCATACCCGATCAAGATCTCCAATTCGTGCAGCTGAGAGTAAAACTAAAAGAAAAATTGTGTTTGAAATTGTATACTCTTAATCAGATGCGAGAACAAAAAACTATAAAACATATCCATGGCTGTGCGCATAGAAATATTGGCTAATAATTTGTCAAGTCAGCTCAGTAGGACTGTTTACTTACGTTTCTTCTTTTGCTGAGCGTCCGATGGAACACTGCAAGTGAACATGAACACGAATGAATAAAAAACACCCTGCCCAGTTATCAAATTAAAGCGCTTTGAAACAACGTCGAATCTATTTTCCATGATTTCCTACGCTTTCAAAACACAACTGTTCATTTGTCAACAGTAAACTGTTCAAGCAAGAAAGATTGAAGGATATCCGCCCGCAACTACAAAACCCACAATGCAGTGCACATTAGAAGTAAATGACGTCATTGTGCATAGGGCCTATTCGCCCAGCACTTTCCAAGCTTCTTCAGAATTGAAGAAGCTTGGAAAAATTGACGCATTGTGCTAATCACAGCAACTCATCCAAACAAGAAACGCATTGTTCTTCGCAAAAATACCACCCAACGCTAGTTTTCTCGCAGGAAGATCACGCTTGTGAGTAAAGCACTTGTATATTAAATTGGTATCGTGCGTTGAAGTACTTACAGAAACTCTGTCCCATTAAACATCCCGTTCGTTTCAGTCATGGGCGAATATGGCGACATCGGAGACAAAGGTGGAGCGTCTTCACCGTCACTGCAGAACATAAAGATGAATGATAATATTAGTTAAATTTGCTAGTTGAGGCGATCGATCTCATGCACGGCGTGGCTGTGTTGTAAGCTCTAAAGTGTGTTCATCATTACAGTTAACACCTCTCTACATTGGTGTTATCACGAGTATTATGGTGATAGAAATTGGATATAACATAATCGCTGTGTAACTCTGTGTAATCTAAACACCCGGAAGAACGGAAATTTTTATCCCTGTGCTCGAACACAGGGTTTCTATGTATCAAGTGGGGGAAAAATGGCCGCCATTGGAGGGTGAGATGGCGTCTGGAGGGCGAGCCTCGTTCGCACTCTAGGTTATCTTATATCCTATCTCTATGGTTTCTCAAGACCTCTTGAAGGGAGAGAGGGTTTCGTTCGAGTTGGATGGAATTCGAATGATACAGAATTGACTGGACTCAGAGTCCACAAACAGAACGAAAGCATGTTACACAGGTATCGAACCAGGTGGTAAAAGGTGGATCGCGGAATACCTGGAATAAGGACCCTATAACCATGGGAATATGAACCTCACTCAATGTAACTACGTCAAAAAAATGACTTCTGTGTGAAATAAAAAACCAAGAACTGACCTTGTGTCTTCATCGTCACTTGATTCTGAAATGTCGTCTTCACTGATATCGGCAGTTGAACTATCGTTTGATTGGCGCATCTTATTTTCAAAGGCAGTCATCCGTTCTCTCATGTTGTCGAGTTCAAAGAGGGTTGGTGAGGATACTCTGCGAGGCGGATCAGAAATCCTCTGCTGCGTGGGCGATTTAGTCCACACACTGTTAGGTGAACCAGGTCTGAAGAAAAGAAATCCTAATGAATAGCAAGCACGGTGGCAAGAAAATAAAATGCTCAGTGGCTTTCGGGCTGAAAAAGCACATCTGAACAAGATTTATCCTTGCATCAAATGTTACACTCTTCTTGGCAAAAAACGTAATCGACATTCTTCCATCAATCACCATCATCCATCTTTCTTTTCTAAAAGATTAGGGCTGAATTCTTCTTTAAATTAAAACCACTAAACTTTCTTCCTAGAAGGAAGTTCGCTCAGGTATGTTAAGTGATCTTCCCTTAGTAAAGAAGATCTATCAACATTCTCACTTCCATGAACGTTCTCACTTCCATGAACATTCCTATAGGAAGAAGATCGTAGCATATTCTTCTTCACAATTAAACCATTTATTCTTCAAGCAGATCCAAAACAATATAAAAATAGAATCATCCATCACTCATCCTTGTAAAGAATTTATAAAACACTCTTCTCAACACTCCCTTATTGCATTAATACGTAAAAAAGTACACATACACATATCGAGGCAACACTGAAAGAGATGGGAACTTTATGCCATCCCACAAAATAACGAGGGCATCAAAAAGAGACATGTTTACTCGAAACATAGCGATGACAAGACTTACAGTGGAAACTGATCAACGGCGGCTGGATCTCTTTTCGTCAAATCGAGAACGTAGATTCCATCTTGGATGACGTCACCGACTAACATCAGATTCTCCTGAGCCTCGTCGATTCGATATATCCTCGTCGTCCACGTGGCTTTAAACGGAGGAAAAGAAAGTAAACACGTTAATGTAACTTTCGAGAAAATCAACAGCAGATCTGAATAAAGCCAATAAGAATAAAGCAAACAAGTTGCTTGTACAGTACATAGATATTCGTCCATTGTTAATCATGTTAATCATATCTCGATAGGGGTCGAGATATGATTAACATATGATGAAGGGAGAGTAGCAAAGTAGGCCTTATAATGAGCCATACCGTCGAGAAAGCACCATTGGTCAGCGAGGGTTGAGCTTACAGTTTCCTGCAAGGAAATATAAAACATTAATAAGCCAAATCGTATTAAACATTAATAAGCCAAATCGTATTAACAGCCTTGACAACCAAATGGATTCAAGTTAGCTGAGGCTAACTTCGAAACAAGTTACACAGGATGTAGTGATGAAATAAAAAACAGTCAAAGTTCGTTGAAATTGAGTGAAGTCAAATAAAACAGCTCATACCTCGGTATTTCTCAGTTTTTCAATTTGGCTTCTCAGTTCTTCGAGTGGTCGCTCGGTGTTCACGGGTACTGACAAGAGAGGCACGGCTGAAATAAAACACACAGCTATCGTTTGAAAAGCTTGGTTTAATAACTATTAGCAACTACTTACAGTGGAATATTTATTAATGGACACCTCTTTATGACGAAACACTAGCATTTGCGCAAAGATTATCAAAACTACTGCAATCAACGTGTATAAAACGAGAGACTCCACATGTTATGATAAGCAATAACACTAATCTATGAAAAGAAACTCCACATGTATGCGATAAGAAATAACACTAATTTATGAAGAGAGATTCCGTAACATCTCAGTGTTTGAAAGCCGCGGTATTTGGGCCCCGGACTAATGGAACCCACAGTGGGTTTGCTATACAAAATATCAACTATATATGTATAGGTGGGAGGAAGACGAAATTAGCTTACCAATAGACTTGACTTCTTCAATATCATATTGTGTCATTTTATCATACTGCATGAATGTAAGGTAATATATTTTGATATTGACGACTGGCGGTGTTTCAACCAGGCACCTAAAATATGGAAAGCATGCTCAAAGGCGAAGAAAGAAGCATAAACACCATGCTAATGCATCAAAAAACGTGTATGACTCTAATGTTACTGCGTCAGAAGACATGTGAAGCTAATGTCACTACATCAGAACACATACAAGACTCGAATGCTATTATTTCAGCAGATAATATAGAAGATTCTATTGCCAGAGCATCAAAGCTTGTCAATAAACATCAAACCAATACTTACTCTTCCTTGCATGAATACAGCTGTTGGTGCTATAAATAAACAAAAAATAAAATTAAAACAGTTATTACACCAATCCATCTGGACTTTTCATCAACAACTGAGCAACAGAGCTGTAGAAATTCTTAAAATTATCAAAGAAACGAAGAAAAAATAACCATCAAGTAACAACAACAAGAATAATAACAAAAATAATAAATAAAATAATAACAATAATAAGCTATATCAATAATTATCAAACTAGCAGAATACAAATTCAGACAGAAATGGAAATAGAAGCAGAATAAAACGTGTATGACTCTGATGAGGAAAAAAAAAATAAATAAAATAAAATACAATAAAGTAAAGATGCTACCTTTCTTCTGAAGACCATGTTCGATTGATTTCGTTGCTTGATGTGAATTCGAGAGCCTTTTAGTCTGCAAGGTTCTATAAATAAAACCAGAACAGCAATTAATGTAATGCAATTTAATAGTCGCGTGATGGCAACGGAAACTTATGGAGTATTGTACGGAACTCGCCTCCGTCTACTTGCATGGTGATTGACTTATTTGTCACCAAAATTGCCTGACTGCACTGATCGATTCTCACGCCGTGACCACCGACTTGAGTTGCAACCTGAAATGCCAAGCAAACAAGCATTACAATTTAAGCACTGCACAACCCCCTGACGCGGGGTGTTTTCCGGTGATTTCTAATGGAGATCCGTACAAGGCAGGGTGTTAGTCATGTGCAGAGTATCAAGAATGGGAGGGAGTGTCAGAGAACGTGCATACCATTGATGTCGATGTAAATCCTATAACTTCTAAATAACCATCATTGCAACTTTGGGGCAGAAAATCCTGCAATATTAAAGCACTGTGACTTAGACACCCTGTCAACAAATCATTCACAATATATACAGAGCTCTACCAAGAGCTTACAAAGCATTAAATACAGTACTTATACAAGAACAATATTTTTACTCCTCTACTTGAACTTTCGAATAATGCTTTACCCACTCCACATCACAACTTGATTAAAAATATCGCAGGAAACTGTCTTTAGTAGGGTAACGAAACCTTCTTCATTAAGGTACACTTCGTTATAGTGTGTGACAAATTTCGTGCAAAAACAGCCAAAGCAACAAAGTGGAAGCTTTGTTAATAAACACGTCCTTATGGCAGACACATCTTCACGAAGAGAGCAGAGCTGTCCCTGGCGTTGCTTACTATATCGCTCTGAATACATTGAATTGGATTGAAAATGCTTACCTGACCAGTTGGATGGCCCCATGGTGATGTACCTGCACTATATCTGCAATTCGAAGACAAAAACATGTGAGCAAGATAAAGAGAATGAGAAAAGAAGCACTATTTGAATAGCCTCGTGTCCGTCAACCACGTTGGAGACGAGTAGGCTGATTGTTGGTTGACCAATGGGGAGAGGGATACATGATAATAAGCAACTCACTTTGAGATATTCAGGAAGAGTAAACAGACTGGCTTCAATTCGTGTATGCGCTCGGTGAGATCTTTGCCATCACACTGCAAAATGACAAAAGAGAGAAAAATCTGATCACTCAATCAACCAGTCAAGCGATGATAAAAGTTGATTGCGTGTAGAACGCTGTAATGTTGCATGATGTATTGATACGAATAGAGTTACGTTATTCGTAAGAAGGTTGATAATAACGAGCTCTATAACAATCATTATGCACCACAAATATGACTTACGAGCAGCTGATCGATGCATTTGTGAAGATCTTTGAATTTGCTTTGCAAGAATTGACGTCCTCCAGCCTGAACGAGAAATATGAAAGCTTTTTCAGGCAAATCAAAACATCACATATATGAAAATAGCCCACGATATTTGCCTGGATTGACTTAAAAATGCTTTAATTGCTTTTAACGCAACACAGGATATTAAGACTTCAATGCGACTTTCATCTAAAGTATCGGTAACACGTCATGTAACTTAACCAAAACGTAATGCCGAATGCATTATCCAATGCAGTACCTATGATAGCTTTCCATGCAACATCAAATTCAATGCAACGTATACTGCATAGCATACAAGGCAGCATCTATTACCGCATTGAATGCAAAACATGTTACAGATATGTGCAACAAACGATGCAAGGCTCAATACAAACTTTCTTAGAATCAGGTTAAGGATTGAGATGCTAGATATACCTTGCCGTAGAACATCAGGTTTCGCAGTCTGCTTGTGAATTTGTCTGGATTTGCCTCTAACAATAAAGAATACAAGCAAAATCAAAGACTAGAAGAAGTTGGCTACCATCACGAATCTCCAGGTTTGTTTTTGACAATAACAAACGTCATGATCGACTCGTCTCTTACCTCGGCTCTCGTGAAATTCTAGGCACACATCTGCATCTGCACCCAAACTGAAGTAGTTATTCATGACATTCAGTGGAAGCTGGGAAAGAGAAAAGATCAAAATTGAAATTGAATACACTAAACACCTGCATATAAGAACCAGTGAATTAAGAACCTTCCAGGCTGAAAACCCTGCTCAAAACAATAGAAGAGACAATACACTATTGTATTTTAACAATAAGCTGGATGCAAAACTCACAGGTTCTTATATGTGGGTGTTCACTGTAAGTGGACTAAATTCGAATTTCCCGATGTGTCCAGCGTCGTTCTATCTCCATTAACGTTGATTTGCCAATTGGATGCCCCATGTTTAACCCTTCATGACTCGAACTCAAGTAAACACGAACAACTTTCCAATTCCCCTCTGTTTGAGTTATTGAAGTTCAACTTTGCGAGTTTCTCTTTATATAACTGAGTTACTAAGACATAGCCCGAGCTCCATTAGCTCACAACAATGTATATGCTTTAGAGAGATACTTGTAAAAACCGAAAATGATTAAATGAGAACGAAGGAGAAAAAAGAACGCTACCTTCGATGATGCGTCGTCCCCAGTCTCTCTGTCTGCAGACATGGATGGGTTTTGCCGGACATCCAGATTCCATCTGCAAGAAAGCAAACAACATATCAGGTACCAAGTATGAAGCCAAAACTCTGGCAGTTTCAATACATGCGACTCCTGGAGATAGTATGCAGCATAAATGACAGGGGCAGCTTATTCAATGAGGGTAGAATAAACGCCCCCTCCCTTGATGTAGTGGCATACGTTCCAATAGCAAATAAAGAGCAACATTAACCGTTACTTCAAAGGCAATTCGACTTTCGGTCAGTGACGTTACGGGGATGAAGAGCGATTAAAACAAATGGGTACGCAAAAACACCCTCTACCCGACTACATATTTATTTTCCACTTGCATGATTTCATACTTAGTTATTTCAATGCACAACCATACAAGAGAGGCGCAAGTGTAACATGCTTTATAGGAGAAGAGGGGGTGCTGCTCGGGGATGAACAAACCTGTCAAATTTTTCCACGTTGCCTACTTCGACATTTTTCAACACTCTCGACAAAGGCTCATCTGTGTAGCCCTGAGAAAACAATGCAATGCAATTATAATCTTTAGGAAGTTGTGCTTCTCTCTTCTACAAACTGACAAAATCCGAATTGAACACAAAGGAAACATCGCTACAAAGGAATACTCGCTTTCCATCAAAACAAAAGGGGTATCGAGATTCATCAAAGAGTAGAGATGAATATGAACTCAATCAGTAATTTGACTTACCGACCCCCATCCGAGGAAGCGAGAAAGATCGTTACCAGTGCCCAGGGGAAGAATCGCCACGGGGGGTGCCGGTATCATCTTCAGTCGATCGATTTCCGATAGAACCCATCCGACCTACGAGGAGAAAAACCAAAAGACACGATGTTAAAATTAGAGTCGAGAGGATCAAAATAGCAAATATTTATGGGAAAAAGAAATCTGTCTAAGCTGATGGGATCTGCTCGAGTTAATGAGCTCTGTTTAAACCGATGTAGGCAATTGACCCATTCATGCGAATACATACCGAGCCATCTCCTCCACAAACCAGTATCCTTAGATTTGGAACCTTACGGTATAGCTCCAGTCTACAAACAATAGAGAAATATGCCACGTTAAATGACTTGTACAACTATAGTATCTTGTAGTCTCGTGAATTGGAGTGCAACGTTCTAAGAGTCCAATAACGCAATCATGTAGGAAACTCTTCCGAACGATGGCCTCTAGTTACGCCCTCACAGAGTCAGAGTTAAGCAAAGCCATATTGGTCAGTAAAAAATGGCGCAGCTAAACTTTGTAAAACGCAATTTAAATTCATCTCACCCAAATCTAGGCCCACCGTCAGACATCAGATCGAACACCTAAAAAGTAAGAACAAATGATTTTGACACAGAGTATGGGAAAAAAGAAATAAAATACAATAGGATGGATATATAGTTACCAAGTGAAGTACTGAAAATAGTTTGAACTTTGAAACTCGAGGGAGGCTTGTGAAGAGCAAGAGGCTTTAGGCAGCAAAAAAGCATTAGGAATATTGCTAAATACCTGTCTAGGGTTCAGAAGCCATTGAAATTTCTCCATTATTCGTGCTCCCTGTGCGATCGAAAAAACATTGTCATGTAAGAATACACAAAACTGAGCCACGAAATGTTTATTGACAACTCATACATGTATTATGATATCTATATAATAAACGAAAAAGTGAAGGTATTCTATTATGGGAACAGAGGGACTGAAACATAGTTATATTAGTGGAATCTCGTAAAAAAATCATGCATTTGAACTAAAAAATGCAATCATGCATCTAAACTTGAACACAAAGTGACAAATGTTTGGATCTCGCCATTTCGAGCTTTGAAGCAAAATTGTGCCAACATTGTGATAGTTTGAGTTTATCAGTACGATTATTATTTTTGAATGGGAAGAACCTCTTCGCGCTGGCTATTGTTTGGGGAAGACGGTATTCAAAATAAAACAAGTCGACAGTGATCAGAAAATGACTCTCCAAATTGACAAATTAAGGGCCGTTTAAAACGAACCTGGTTCCCGCCACTTTTTGGGTTGACAAAAACGATCAACGGGACATTGTTACTGCCTTCTTCACCAGATTTTATCTTCAAGAAAAATGAGAAAAAGAAGGTTAATTAGTAGATTTGGAGCAAGAAAAATGTATGAAAGAATCAAGAAAACATCAATGGCTTTCATCTTACCACAAAAGCTCGTCTTTCCTACAACAAGAAAAAATATTAAGAATTAACCATGATAAGAACAATGTTAAATCTGACAATCACGATACGAATACTTTGCCTCAGCATTGACCGAGTATCGAAAGAAAGGCAACACATTTAATGGCATCATAACAAAGACATACCCTGCTAGATCTTCGTCTTGTCGTTTTTCGCTGTCTTCCATTTTGAACTGAAGAATACTGGAAGTAGAATTCAACATTTTACAACATTTTCAGCGCCCTTCGTAGATCTGTGTGCCATGTGCTATGTGCACTGTGCGCCATGTGAACTGTGTGCTATGCAGCGCCTTTTGTAGATCTGTGTGCTATGTGCATTCAAGTTCAGTTTAAAACATTGCAATATGCAGTTTGTTTTGTAGCTCAGTGACATGGCATGAAAAATGATGTACATACCTTTCTGGGTGGTAGTTTAACAATCCAGGAAGGTCTTACGATTATGTTTTCCAGTAGTCCCAGGGTACACCGGTCGTCCATGTACAAGTCTCGCGAACATTCTGGCTTGTTGTGTACCTAAGCGAATGATAATATTAGGCAAGCTTGTATTTTACACAACGTAAGTCATCATTAACATAGAATGCAGGGTTGACATTCACCGTATCTCGGACATTAGGAAAAATAAAATTTTGATCGAGAAGGCGAATGCTCGAGAAGATAGGGCCTAAAACGCAAAGCAGATGCAGAACCTGTTCGGGGTATTGAGGAGTTTGAGATAAACAGTGAATATCAGCGATGGTTAGTATATTCCTTTATCCCATCGACAAAATAGAGTTCAGGACTCGAGCCCACATCCCACGAGACTCCAAAAGTCGGTTATGAACTCCCAAATATGGACAAATACTATGATGCATAATATTGTACCTCCTCGTTCCACCTTGGTTACTTTTCAATCAAGTAATTGCAGATAATCCCGTGTTAAAATAAGCTGTAATTAAACCTACCACTTTTTTGCACCACGAACAGTTGACTGCAATCATATCCTGCAGGAAATTCAAGAATAAACATTCTTAATTCTGCCAAGAAAAGGCAAACAAAGAGGTGGAATTGAAGCCGTAAATTCAAACACGCGCTTAGTGAATTAAGACAACTTGCAAATCAGCAAATTAATCAAAACACGCTGCTTTGCTGGACTAAAAATCAACAATTGCATGTACATGGTTTGCGAACACGTCCTGCCTAATTTTCGCGTGCATAACAGTAAAAACCAACATATAAAACCAAGTGATTAAAAACCCGCAGAGTGACATTTCTGCTCAAAACAATAGAAGAAACAATAGCCTATTGTTTTGTGAACAATTAGTTGGATGCAAAACTTGCAGGTTCTAAAATGCGGGTTTTTACTGTGCACAGGTGCATACTGAAAGGGCGTTGCGAAAAATGGCTTACCTTTCCGCTTTGAAATGACAGCTTTGACTGGAAATACTGCAATGAAAACCAAAAGAAACAATGAAATCTTGCAGCAAATAATTTAAATAAAAGCCAGCTACTTGCACTGTGGTGAAGCCCGTAACGTACACCTTTATGGGGCCAAACATTGATAATACATTGTGCACCTGTGAATTTTGCATCCGGATAGTTCTGCTCAAAACAATAGAAGAAACAATAGCCTATTGTCTTTGAACAATAGACCGGTTGCAGGTTGCAAGAACTGCAGGTTGTTATGCGGGTTGTTAATGTAAGCATACCTTTCCGCATATATCGCATCGACCATCTTGTTTTCGTCTGTGAGCAACATGATGTAGCGGATAGGGCTGAAAAATGAAACAAGAAGCTTACTTCAGGCATGGAGCTATTACAACAGCGGTTTTTTCACTTTCAATTGGCAGTATAGAGGTGGGATTTGAAAAACACTAAAGTGATAACGAGGCTCCAAATGGTGAAGCATTATATAGGTATCATCTTGTTCGAAAGGGGCTGAAAAATTGTTTATCTCAGCCTCCGCAAGGAAAAGACAATGCGAGTCCGCACCATGGCTTTGCTTATATTTTATAACTGAGATGGTCTGGTGCGATGAACCCCGCGTAAAGGAAATAAACATTAGACTTCTTCAACTATTTCGCGGTATAATTTACCCCCTTTATCCCCTTGACCAAACCGGATGCAATGACGTAATTCGGTGCCCTTCAAGTGTCCCCAAACTGGTGTTGACTTGAGAACACAAAAAGAGCGCATGCTCAAGTTCCTCCTACCTGTCTTGTACCTTTTGTTGATCCCTCGACGAAAGTCGGGCGACATTTGCAACTATTTATCTGCAAAAATGAAAGTTCGCAAAGATGAAAACGATAATGAAATATTGAAACAAAAACAATGTATCATAATGACAAGGGGGGACATTCGAACAAGCGAACATCATGCTGATAAGTTTCAGTTTCGCATATTGTGACGTAAACTATAGCTAAAGCCACCGGCAAGAATCTGCGAAATTTGCTGCAAAACAACAATCTGATGTTTCTTCTATTGCATTGGGCACAAGTACCAGCCTTAAATCTCTTAAACTAATCCACTGGTTCTGATACCCAGCTTTCTACTGCAGACTACTCAGATCACAATTTAAAAAAACATTATTTATTGGGTTCCTTTTCAAAGTTAATCATTGGATATAAAGTCCAGAAAATTGCTTCTCAGATAATAACATCATTGTTCAGCGCATTGTTTCTAAACAATAGCACATTGTTCCCTTGAATTTCTGGCAAAGACCAAATTGATACAATGGATGTGATCCTGTCAGACAAACAAAAGATCTAAATTAAAAAAATTAAAAACCTTTTCGAGTTCTTCGATGCATTTCTCGTGAACAAGAATTTTACAACCTGGAAGAAAAAGCAGAAATTATCATTCACAATGTCAACATCGAAAGAAATGAAACTCGTGCCTAATTATCAATAAACTGAAGTCGTGTAGAAAATGCATTGTAAATAGCAGACCAGCAACTTAAGCAATTAACTGCATACTATAGCTTCTATAACGCTTCATATTGAAGAAGAATGGAAATAAAATTTCGGTTTTGCAAACAAGCCCCTGGGGCCTATTCAAGAGCTTCCCGTAACCCAAAAATTGAGCTGATAAAAGGGCTGATAAAGGCTAAAGATAAAAGGACACTTGAGAATAACTTTAGGACTCACAATTGTAAATTGTAAATTTTAGCAAAGAAAATTGCTCCTAATATAAAAATGAGATATACACATTGAAAAGCCTTAAATATTAGCGATATAGTTAGAGGAAAAACAGAGCACTATATTCTAATCCCTTAATGACCTTATAATTAGGGCAAAATCAATAGGACAAATTAATCATTTAATGCTACCAGGTATGGCTTGGCGGCTTCAAAAATGGCCTAGACAAAAGCTCCTGGTCATTCAAAAATGACAAACGAACGGGTGAGGTGGCCTAGACAAAAGCTCCTGGTTAATCAAATCGCAAGACGTACAGAGGCTTACCAAAGTCATTCATGCGACCCTGGGATGAGGGTTGCGGAAACGCATGCAATTGAATACAGAGAAAGGAACCCGGAGCTCCATGGCAGCGGTAATAAAGAGAGATAATGGTCTACGTCAGAGAACGGATGTGTTCCCATCGCAATAAAAAGGTTCTAATTGCAATAAGCATTATGTGGTAGCGGTCAGACAAAGGCCAGGCCAATTAGGCAGCCATGAAACAGGCGTCAAAGCAGCAATTCCCATTATATAATGTTTGACTGTCCACAATTGATTAGTGGACACAGCACTGGTTACGTTAATCATGCAAATCTATGTTATTACAGTCAATTAGGCAAAACTCACTCGCACATTTCTTCCTTGGTCCGTTTTTCTACAGAAAAACAATAAAATAGCAAAATGTCAGAAAATGCGTGAAAACGAACCAGCTCAAGGAACAACATGCTGGACTCGTCATGCAGTGCCGCATTTACCCATGGGCCAACTGGGCCCGGGCCCAGGGGCCCCCTAAGGTTTTTAGATTTAGGGGGCCCCGAGCAAAATTCCGAAAAACCTAGGAACTGTGGTTGATTTTATTTTTGTGTTTGAATTAAGAAGTAATGTCTTCAAACAACACAGTGGCTTCATTTTTTAACAATATGTGATCCTCTAAATGATACATTATTCCTTGAAGCTGGATGTCATAAACTGGTTTTGGCGCCATGAGCCAGTAATCGTGATTTTCTTTTAATTTCATTTCCATTAGCCAGTTGTTAGTATGCCAATAAAATTATGCTTACATGGTACTGAGGACTATACACGTGACAAAAAGTTTTGTTTACATATTTCAAGGGGCCCAAATCAATTTTGGGCCCAGGGCCCCAACTGACTTAAATGCGGCCCTGTCGTCATGTCTAGAAGTTACGGGGGGAGGGACAACACGGGGATTCCCGCAGTATTTTTAACAGCTATAGTGCACCTTGAAATGATTTTATAAACCTGTATATGTATGCACACAGTCTTTCCTCTGAAAAGCGCTCGGGCGCTTACAAAAATTTTGCTGGGTGGGTGCTTTTCAGAGGGAGTACTTAAAAGATGTTGGGCGCTAATAAGAGAAAATACGGTACATGTTACAAAAGTAAATGTCAACTCGGTGGATACCTTGCAGTCTTGAATGTGACAGCCGGACAACTCACTGTCGACCCAGATGTGAGCGCCATTAACAGCAGATGTCTAGAAGAGAAGTTTGAATAGATTAAACAGTGCGCTACTTGAACATATACAGTCGCACAGGTATACGAAAGTGCTATTCATGGCAGGGGCGTTTAAAAGACGTCCGTGCTGTTATTAAATAATTAATTGACGACAGAGGTCGTTCGTTTATGGGAGGCGGCGTTTAGTGCGTTCGCTTGAAATATCACGTCAGCTATAAAACCACAATTAACACCAACAAACTGACATTTACAGCAATATTAGTTTTGGTGGCTCATAATGAGCTAATCTATTCGGACTGTCTTGTAAACATCGAGTAGTTTCGTTCCATGGTAGGAATACCTGTCAAATCTTTTATCGTTTTCACCATTGAGGACTCATTTATACCAATAGCCCCAATACCTCACCCACAACTGTGGGTAGCATGTCTATATGCATTTCATAACCACATCTGAGCGGGTACACAATTAATTACAAGAACATCCGAGTAGGCCTTGAAAGGATCTGAGTATCATCCGAGTATCTTTACAAATTCAAAAGCAATCCTTTGAATTGCATTCACAAAGCCTTAAATGTTCACAGCAGGTTCTAATCTTTTTGCCATTTACGTTGTTATGAATGGTTTGCTCTTATAGAAAACGTCTAATCAACAGAATAAAATACCCTGGACAAGCTCTGTCTGCCAGTTTACATCGCTGTATTTGGTAGATATGTTAGATAACAGTGCAAACGCATTACTTATTGATGATACTTACAGTCCAGTCAACTTTGCTTGACAAAAGTTGTCGTCTTGTGTAGTGCGACCAGAGTTTTCCCTGACTTCCCGTATCTGCTACTTGCGAAGCACTATGCGGCATTGACATCGCCTTCCTAAAATAAGAAAAAGATATATAAACAAATGTCCATTTTACGATTCCAGGATGATATATCCCCCCACAAAATGCACCACGCAAGCAAAGATTTCATTGACACCCCCTCGAGTAAGAGCAGATTTAAGACTTTTCAAGCATTGTTGAAAACTGTTCTATTTACTCCCCCCCCCCCCGCCCTCGTGAAATGAATATGAACAGATGTATTGTACGATAATGGATTACTTTACTACAAATAGCAAGTAATGACAATGAACTACTGCTACTATGCTAAAAACAGGAGTAGTAATCAATTGTAATTTCAGAACTGAAAAAAAAACAGAATGGTACTGTTGTGCACGTGAAATCATCCAATTAAAAAACATCTGTGCAAGAAGAACCGAATGCTATGTAGAGACGATTAGCCGAAACAATACGACACTATGCCCAAAATAAACAATTGCTTATTCTTATAGACTTCGTCGAGCGCGCGCCTAAACAGTTTGTACAAGTAATTCCATTCTACTTTACAAAATGCATAATTATTTAATATATCAACAAATCTACTTGCTGCGTTCCCCCGTCAAGGTGATCCAGTTGCATGGCAAAATGTGCTCGAATAATCCAAGCAAAAGTTTTGCTCCGCCATCGTGCATACGAAAGAAGAATTCTGACGCGTGCATTAATTTGATTTTGCAATTGAATTCGCGGGGGAGAACAACAAAAAGAGGCTGGTAATACGCTTCAGTGAATGTTTCATGCGTTGGCAAACGAACCTCTTCCGGGTTTCAACACAGTCTGCTTGAAATGTGGGGAGAAAGAATTGCACGCAGAAACATAAAAGATCACTAACACATAGTTTCTATTGTTATTGCACGAAAAAACACACGATATTCGCACGATCGCTGAATCTTCATGTGTTTTCCGCTGTTTGAAAATGCCCAGTAATGCATTGAAATTCGAAATATTTTGCTCAGGTAGTAAATGTATAGATGATGGCCTAATACAAAATAGGATTGGACTAAACATTTGCGCAAAACGTCATGCTATTGTCATGATAAACACATCTGTACTTGAAAACTTACCAACCAGTGCGTGTTATTTCAGTAGCTGTGTGGTAAATGTGCTTATGACCATTTTCTTGCGTCAGCCAATTTAGTTAGCAATACGTTTGCAATATGTCTTCTATCTATCTCCACGAGCCGTGCGATCACAACTTCTGTTTGATTGTGTTGTGGGTTAAATTTCGAAATAAACGATGCTATGTTTTGCATGACGCGACAAACGCCCACGCTTGCTCTGGGCACGTACGGGGGTGCGGTGCTGTGCAGGAGAATCAAAGAGCAGCGGAGATTAGAAACAGGAAAAAAACCTGCAAAACTTGTTAAAACATCAAAATCCACATCTAGTTGATCGTCTTATCAAGCTATATTTTATCAGTCCGTGTTTGATAGCAAACTCGGGCACATGCAATTTCAAATGTCAAAGAACGTACAAAGGAAAGAAACATTGGACAATACACAAAATATATCGCTTCATTGCATGTAACTTTGATTAATTAATGCATGCCACCGATTCATCTACTTTCCTGAAATTTGAAATAAAATCGAGCATTTGGAGAATGTTTGAAAATGGGAAATGAAGCCTAATTTATCGATCATAATTGACCACCAGTTCACCATGACGTGTTCAGATAGTGGACAATGTTTCAGCAGTTGATTATAATGTTTTATCATTGCAAATCCAGTTATCGTCATCATCACCATCATAATGGCTAATTTTGCAAAGTCAAGCGTGTGCTTCATATTGGACAACTTCGCACACGAATCAATTCGGTAGGGGCGCTTTAAAAAACTGTTCGCTATAACAAGGTATTCGCCTTGAAATCCTGTAAGCCTAATGCCAGATGCAAAAACTACAGAACCACAGAGAACGTTGTCCATACATATGTTCGTAGCGCAGTAAAGATTTTTAGGGTAGAGGGGGGAGGGGCAAACAACAAATTTTGTCAACTTATAATAAAGTCCCAGATTTATAAAGATCTGCACATCTTTATAAATCCGCATTCCCAAGGTTTATAAACCTTGGAAATTATTAGAGCGCGGGCCTATTTTGTACGAACGAGCATGCGCATTGGATATAAACACACAAGAAACAACTTTATAAGAAACTCACTGGTAAAAAGACAAAAAATTTAAGAAACTTCCACAGGTAAATGAAAAATTACTAATAAACTTTTCAAGTTTTTATTCTTTTCAAATATCCAATTAAGACAATTTTAAGAAACTTTTACCGGTAAAATGTGTCCAAAATTGCCCGAAAATTAAGAAACTTTCACCGGTGAAGCTTTAGCTATGTTTCTTTTATAAAAAAGTGTACGTGGCCTCTTTGTTGACCGATATACGTATTTCCTCTAATTAGCGCCCACCCTCTTTTAACCGCCCCCTCCAATAAGCGCCCACCATAAAATCAAAGAGTGCGAACTAATTCTTACTTTTCACTGTTTTGTTCAAATAATTTTGCAAAATATTTTTCTAATTTTGCAAAATATTTAATAAGCGCCCGGGCGCTCATTGGAGGAAATACGGTACCTGGTTATGGTCGACACCAACGTACATCAGCAAGCACAGTTCAATTTATATGTATACAGAGCCTTTGGAATCACAGATACTGTTCGTGTAATAACTTGTGTTACCAATAAGAAGGCAAGAATACGCGTGTCTTTGTTTCAAGAATCGAGAGCGAGAAAATATACATGTGCGTTGTGTGAAAACTATGATCTAACTGATTTATTAAACTTTGTACATAAAACTAATCAATAATAAAATCAGGTGCGAATATCAGAAGAAAGAGAATGATAGGTGATGATGAGAAGTTATTTATCGACAGGATGGATTAGTGAGATAAGACGTTAGTGTAGAGGTGTTAGAATTTTGATTACAATATCGTTGTCAATGATGATATTGAAACGCTACAGTACTCCCCCCCTAGAATGCAAGTGTAAAATAAACGGGCATTCGATACAAAAAATAAAACAGTAAAATTCTAAGCTATATGAGAAAGTTAAACAAATGTCGATTCAGTCAAATCCGTATCGTGACGGAAAGTGAACATGCCGACCAGAACGAGTAGTGCGTGGTTGGCTTGCGATTGGTTGAGGGTGTGGTTGTGTTGGCGATATATCGGATGCTGGAGATGATTGCGGAGGCGTGACTGAAGTTTGCGGAGGAGCGAGCAAAGTATCTGTTTCGAGATGGGCTGGTTTCAGTCGGTCAAGGCTGATTGTTTGAGGCTTGCCTTTAACATCGAGAGTGAAATGCTTGTCTTGACGACTGATGATTTTGAATGGACCATCATACGGTGCTTGTAGAGGTTTCCGTACTGCGTCGTGACGAACGAACACGTGTGTGCATTGTTGCAGAGCCTCGGGCAGGTGATGCGGGCGAGTTTGCGAACGAGGCTGTGTAGCTTGCAGTTGTCGCATAGCAGCACGAAGACGATCCACGTAGATGGTTGGGTCAAGATCAGCGAGGTCAATTTGTGATGTAACGAATTCTGCTGGAAGTCGTAGAGTTGATCCGAAAACGAGTTCAGCAGAGGTACAATTGAGATCAGCCTTGAGGGTGGTGCGAAGATGGAGAAGAATGAGTGGCAGATATTCAACCCAATTGTTTGCATCAGTTTGAGCTTTGAATGCTGCTTTGAGCGTGCGATGAAAGCGTTCGACCATTCCGTTGGCACAAGGATGATAGGACGTAGTGCGAATGCGTTGAGAACCAAGCATGGAGGTGAGTGCTTGAAACAATGCTGATTCGAATTGCGCACCACGGTCGGTTGTGACGGTTGATGGAACACCGAAGACAGCAATCCAGCGAGAGATGAATGTGCGCGCGACTGTTTCAGCGGTAATATCCTGGATTGGAATTGCTTCAGGCCAACGCGTAAAACGATCGATGCAAGTGAGCAGATAGCGATAGCCAGATGAGGGCGGTAAAGGGCCAACCAGATCGATATGTACATGGTCAAAACGTGCATCAGGAGTGCTGAACGTTGCCATCGGAGAGACAGTATGCCGGTGTATCTTGGCTTTTTGACAAGCAATGCAAGATTTAGCCCAGTTACGAATGTCTTTGTTGACATTAGGCCATACAAATCTGTCGGTGACGAGGTGTTGTGTTGCACGAACTCCAGGATGCGATGGTGAATGTAAATGGTCGAAGATACGACGACGAAACGAGGTTGGAACATACGGACGAGGATGAGTTGTTGAAACATCGCAAATAATCGATCCGGTTGAGAAAGGAAGAGGTACGGCTTGGAGGTTAAGTGAGGTTGATTCGTGAAGAGTAGAAAGTTCAGGATCATCTTGTTGTGCGGTAGCTAGTTGGTTGAAGTCGAAAGACGGCGTTGATGTGGTGAGCGAATTAATTTCAATGCGAGACAATGCGTCAGCAACGTTGTTAAAGGAACCTTTAACATGACGAATGTCGGTTGAAAATTGCGAGATGAAATCGAGATGCCGAATTTCGCGTGGTGAGTAGCGATCGTGTGATACAGTGAATGCGTGGATTAGAGGCTTGTGGTCGGTGAGAATGAAGAATTGACGACCTTCCAGACAATAACGAAAATGCTTCAGTGACAAGTAAACGGCGAGCAGCTCACGGCCGAAAGTGCTGTAACGTGTTTCAGCAGGCTGCAACCGTTTAGAGAAGAACGAAATTGGATGCCAGACGTCGTTGATCTTCTGTTGAAGTACTCCACCAACTGCAACGTTTGACGCATCTACCATGAGGCAGTACGATGCATTTGGTGAAGGATGTACGAGAAGTGTTGCTTGAGCCAATGCTGACTTGACGGCTTCGAAAGCGGTGATGGCGGAGTCTGGGAAGGCGAATGTTTCGTTCTTGTTCTTTTTCGTTGACAGCAAATCGGTGAGCGGTTGTACGATGTCAGCACAGTCTGGAATGAAACGACGGTAAAAATTGACGAGCCCGAGAAACTCACGAAGTTTTCGGAGAGATGTTGGTGCAGGAAATTCCTTGATTACTTGAACTTTAGACTCTAAAGGTGCAATTCCTGTTGCTGCGATGTGATGACCGAGAAATTCCAACGAAGAAACGCCGAATACGCATTTAGTTGGATGGATGACGACGCCGTATTCTGTGAGGCGTTGAAACAGCAGCTGCAGATGCATCAGATGTTCCTCTTCAGAAGAACTAGCGATTAAGAGATCGTCGATGTAGGCGAAAACGAAATCCAAACCGCGTAGAACTTCATGAATGAAACGTTGGAACGTCTGTGCTGCATTGCGTAAACCAAAGGGCATCCGGACGAATTCGTAGAGGCCGAATGGTGTTGTGATGGCCGTCTTCGGAATATCAGCAGGCTCGACAGGTATCTGATGGTATGCGCGAACGAGATCCAGTTTTGAAAAGATGCTTTTGTTGTGAAGAAATGAGCTGAAATCTTGTATGTGTGGAATTGGATATCGGTCCGGTATGGTGGCTTTGTTGAGGGCGCGATAATCGCCGCAAGGACGCCAATCTCCAGATTTCTTAGGAACCATATGCAGAGGCGATGACCAGCTACTTTCGGATGGACGGATAATCCCGAGTTGAAGCATGTGTTCGAACTCTGCTTTAGCGATGGTTGCTTTATCTGGAGCTAGGCGACGCGAGCGACAAAAGACAGGTGGACCGTGAGTACGAATATGATGTGTAATGTCGTGTTTAACGGGGTGGTCTTTGTAGTTGGTGCGCGTGATAGACGGAAACTGACGGACGAGGTTTTGATATTTTGATGCTGAATCCGGAATGCTGAACATGAGGCCTGGTGACGAGAGTGAAGATTGAATGCCTCGAATCGCGAGTGACGTTGTTTCATCGATGAGTTTGCGTTGACGAACGTCGACCTTCAAGTTGAAATGAGCCAGGAAATCAGCTCCAAGGATAGCAGTTGGAACATCAGCCAAGATGAAAATCCAATGAAACATACGGCGAAGTCCGATATCTAAGGGCATAGATTGTTCACCGTAAGTTTGAATTGACGATTGGTTGACGGCTTGTAGTTTTAGAGACGAGACGTTTTGACGAGCGGAACGAGTTGGCGGTAGAACACTGACGTCGGCACCTGTGTCGACCAAGAAACGTGTACCAGTGGTACGGTCGGTCACATAAAATAGACGACTTGTTTTGTTGTTGCCAGGAAGACTCGTCGCCTCTAGTCGCTGGCGTTGAAGTTTTCCGAAGCCGGTGTTTGTGGTGTGGCTGCGAAGGAGCATGGTGGATTGCACTTTTGCGCTTGCGAACCGAATTTCCAATGATACCAGCATTGTCGAGGGCCATTGCGAGAAGCTGAAGAACGGCGCGGTGAACGAGAAGAACTCCTGCTGCGACCACGTGGGTGCGAGATCTGTTGCACTAAGCACTGCATCTGTGTTGTCAAAGCAGAAATCTGTGCTTGCAGATTTTGGATGTCTCTTGACGGTGTAGGGGCGACTGTTGTTGACATGGCGGAGACAGAATTGCCTGGTAGAGCGACTTCTAAAATTTTATCAGCCAACGAAGCCAGTTGCTCGATTGATACGTTGTCTGCTGATGATGCCAAAATCAACTGTGCGTTGGTAGGAAGACGTTGCAAGAATAATTGGCGAAGAATTTTGTCCTCCAAACGACTGTCGCCGAGAAGTTGTCGCATTCGTCGTAATAATTGCGAAGGCTTTCTGTCACCGAGTTCCTCCGAGATCAGCAATTGATGTAGTCGTTTTTGCTCGGATGCCGATGTTCGTTTGATGAGTCCGGCTTTGAGATGCTCGTACGGTTCATCTGCTGGTGGCTGTAAGAGGAGATCACGTATTTCTTGTGCAATCTCTGGTGGCAACGAGGAAATTACGAACGAGAACTTCGTTGACTGCGTTGTGATTCGTCGTGTGGTAAACAAAGCTTCGACTTGCGCGAACCAAACTACCGGGTCGTTTGGCCAGAATGGTGGTAATTTTAAACTATAACCAGATACAGAAGGTAATTCTCGTGATGTTTGTGCTGTCGCTGTAGCCTGTGAAGAACTTCGGCTGGATGTTGGTGCACCGTTGTTTTGAGGTTCAATCATGTTGGTTGAAAACGCGATTACGAAATAAAAATAAATGTATGAACTTGCCTGAATATGTTCGAATATGACGAGTGAAGATGGTCACGTCGTGGTCACCAATTTGGAATCACAGATACTGTTCGTGTAATAACTTGTGTTACCAATAAGAAGGCAAGAATACGCGTGTCTTTGTTTCAAGAATCGAGAGCGAGAAAATATACATGTGCGTTGTGTGAAAACTATGATCTAACTGATTTATTAAACTTTGTACATAAAACTAATCAATAATAAAATCAGGTGCGAATATCAGAAGAAAGAGAATGATAGGTGATGATGAGAAGTTATTTATCGACAGGATGGATTAGTGAGATAAGACGTTAGTGTAGAGGTGTTAGAATTTTGATTACAATATCGTTGTCAATGATGATATTGAAACGCTACAAGCCAAAGAAGTACTTGTTATACATGGGGTCCTATTGCATACGCACAAGCACAGACATTGGAACAACTATAAACGAACACCTCATTTAAATGGTTCTTTGTGTCCAGAGAGCTGTAAAGTTTTCATCAGGCTTGATTACATTAAAAGCCCACATATAAGAACCTGCAAATTTCCATCCAGCCTATTGTCCAAGACAATAGGCTATTGTTTCTTCTATTGTTTTGAACAGCAAAATCACCCTGTTGGTTCTTAATCCATTGGTTCTTATATGCGGGTTTTTACTGTTCCGAACAGGTTGAGCTCAGTATTACGACGGGCCTTTCGGATACGCCAAACATTCGAATTATCGACAACATTTTACACCTACATGAAAACGTATTGTCACCACCCACAACTTATAACGGGTGGAGTGAAAACGGATCGCAGAAAACATTTAGTTTTAAGTTTTCAAACAAAATAACAAATTTCTTATATAACAGAACAGAGTACTTGTTATTGTTTCTGCAAAACATGATTCAATTCTCGTTCGCAATCGCAAGTTTTCGTGTTTCGGATAAAATTGAAAAAGAAACTGAGGTACAAATGATTTGGGAGGCTTGTGCAATTGCAGCAATCGCAGCATTGAAATCTCGATAGCATCACGAACTCCTCCCATAAGAAACGTTCCTGGTAGATGGCGAGATAAACATCTGGCACCTTTGAATTAACTTCGCAACGTAATTCATCCTCAACTGATACAACAAACTCATGACATAATATCTTTTGGGTTCCTTCAAGGTTCGCAAAATTTAGACGTAGCTAAAGGCACCCAATGGCAGTTTTCAAGATTTGAAAGATTCTTTTGACAGCATTCGGCAGCTCTGGAACATGACCTCAGAAATTACTTCAATCTTACGCTCAGTGGCGTGCCCAGGTTTCTGGCAACCAATAATTAGCGAAAAACCAACACGTGGTAAAGGTGACCGATTTTATTCGATAACTATAAATATAGAGCGTAATATATTCTTATTTAAGCATAATAAATTACTTGAATAATAAAAGTGTACCTCAACGAAAGTGGCATGCGAAATTTCGTAGTATCGCCATGCGCCATAATTGCCAATGCTCGAATAAGTGAGATTAATAAATTAGGCCGATCACTTTGAATTTTCAAAAGATAACGACTAATGCAATTTGATGAACCATCTGCCGTGCATCGGCTTTGGATGATATAAGGCAAATATTCAACCGATTTTCTTGACAGCTAGATTATTCGAAGACGCAGATTCGTCATCGATCGCGGAGAGGTTTCGATTCTTAGCAATCATCTGATGTTTGGATTACAAAAGGGTTGGTCTGCTAAATAAAACAGGTTGGCAGATGTTGCGTGTTTTTGACGCAATTTTTAATTTGAATTGAATGGAAAACGTTTGGAAAGACTTACCAGTTATCAACATCGCATTCATGACACGCACAAAGTTTCAGCTTCACAGAATTTCAATTTAGTTGTTCAGACCAATATACGCCATGGGCACTTATCAGAAACATGTTGGTGATAATGATAATGATAACCGTAAAAGTAATAATGATAATGATGATTGCATAGTTATCATTGATTGGTATGATCTAAAATCAAATCGTGAATTGCACATAAAAGCAAACGGTGTTCTCGCTTTGATAAAAAGAAAAATCCAGTAGACATTTGAAATGTAGAAGCCACTGCGCATACGCTGAACAGCAACAACAACAAATTACGACGCGGTTTTCTTGTCTGAGCTAAAATTTATCCGGATGAACTCGTTTACATTGCGTAAAATCACAGCTGAAGTAAATTATTATAAATAACTAATTTAGTGCGGATAACCGCCCTCAAATTAGTGCGGATTATGGTGTAAACGCAAGGCGAATTTTGATTCAGATGCAACCTATCCGGCACAGTGTAAACGTGGTCTTAGCCAGCGTATTATGGAGCCAAGTCTTGTTAAAAACATTCCCTCGATAGAAGGCGTACAACAAAGGGCCATTGTAACATTGCTTAGAAAAATTGTAAATTAGTAACATTGCTTAGAAACTTGACTTACAGTAAACGCTTCGATACCCTTGATTTCCCAACACTGGCAAATGGATAAGCTTGCGAAGGCGATGATATGGGGATGGTTTTTCAAATGGTTTTTCAAATAATAAAAGGTGTTGTCGCCATAAATTACATTAGCTTGTACAAGTCGAGTAAGACTGAATCGCAAAGATGTGACTTCAAGATATTCAAACAAAGACATTGTTTAAACATATAAAATAAAATGCCTTTTCCCATAGTGAGATTGTAAAATGTTACAGGAACAACAACAATAGTCATTTCTGAAAATATACGATGACTCCCAGCACGTTTCTTCTACGCAATTCCTAATGGACTTTCTTTGTCACATTATTTTGACGTCTTTCGTATACTCTCTCTAGTCTAACTTCTCACACTCCCCCCAGACATTATGTGCTGTACTGTTTCTCCTCGTCTGCCACATGGCCTACATAGTGGGCTATCGTTACTCTTATCGTCAATGTGGTGCTTAACATAGTTGGTTCTTATTTCTTGTTCCTGTGCAGCAGAACACATAGTAACGTTTCTGTTCCAACTTTCAAGTCCACATTGTCAACCATTGCCACATCTTTTCCTTCAATTATACTGTTTGACTTCTTGTGCTTTACACCTTTTGAATTCTTCCATCTCGAATGTTTCTTCAGTCTGTATCATGCCCGATGCACATGCACCTTTGATCAACATCTGCTCTAAATTTGCCACATAAAAACCTAAACTCCTCTCCTCTCCCACATTGTTCCACGCTGTTTAAGCCACGATATCCTTCTAAATAGAGTTTATCCGCGTCACTTTTTGCCCACGCCATGCATTGTCAAATTTCAAATTATTGTTCTATCGATACTTTTCAACCCACTCACTTTCTTTCCAGTTTATAATGCCCGCTCCAGATTTAAATATGCTACTGCCGGGGATTTATTGCACTTATCTTAAAGAGTCTGTCTATCCTTCCTTCTTAAAAAACAATATAAAATCGTCCATGAAGAGGAGGTGGTTTAATTTATACTCCTTTTTTCCCATTGATAACATAAATTTACTTTCCTGGGCAGTAACGATAATGGTATCTTGCTCAACGCAAAAATAATGGTGATAGACAAAATCCCTGGAAGATTCACCTTTTAACATGAACATCACCAAGTTCTCCATAAGACGTCAAAAACTATTTCCACTGCTTCATGCTTCTTCGCAGAAACTTCCAAATATTCCCAAGTACTCGCCAATCCAACTATGTGGAAAAAAATTATGAGATCTTCCATAATCCATTCACGCCATGGAAAGATCAGCGATAGACTTTTCCTGCAATATTTTCAAATTGTCTTATTAACCAACAACTGATCTTTTGTACCACAAATCTCTCGCTTACAAGTTTTCTGTTAATCTGGTAAAATCTGTTCCTTTTCCAAATAAACGGGCATTTCATCAACCATTATTCCAGATAAACGGGCATTTCATCAACCATTATTCCAGATAAACGGGCATTTCATCAACCATTAGTCCCAGATAAACGGGCATTTCATCAGCTATTATTCCTGTTAGAAGCTTCCACAACATTGGAAAGCGGGCTATAGGTCTGTCATTCACGACTGCAGTCCCTTTCCTGGGACCTTTCTGACACAACACAGTCCGACGTTCGATCTAGGTTGTTTCTTAATCTTTTCAGTAATTACAGTAACCTCTTCTTGGGAGTGGCCACCTTTAAGTCCAGCCTTCAAGTCAGACAATCATACAGCGTATTTTTTGTGCTCTTTCTTCACTGTCCAAATATCGCTGCAAAGCCTACTTTCTTCAGCATCTGGAATATCATTTGTTCAAACGTCACAACCGTTGAGTAAGTTGTTTCTAAATCTTTTTCTAATCAACATTGAATATTCTATTTTGTCTGAATTGGTTAATTCTTTGATCGTATCTTTTGATTTTTGATAAGATATCAATAAAAATAACTGTTATTATCATTGTAAGTATAGCAAGTAAAAATTGCTTCATATTAATCAACTATATTAGAGTCAAGCAAAATAAAAACTTGAAGCAGAATCATTTGACCTCATGTGGATCTTCCTGACTGAATCACAATTTGAGTAGATAACCTTTCTTGTTATAGTTTACTTCGGTTATTTCGTCAAATGATATTATTATTATTATTACTATTTAATGGCTGTTGGGTACATTCTTATTGCTGGTGAATGCCATATGAATAGCAGGCTACTACCTGCAACAATTTCTATCATATCAATGTCTATTCTTGTCTTTAGTTGTCATGTTCAGTGGTGATCTCTAGGGGGGCACACAGGGGCCAGAGCCCTTGTTAAAATATATGCTGCTGCACCCCCCTCAATTTTTGTTTTTGTGTTTTTTGTGCACTGGCACCCGAAAGAAAGAAACAGGTTGTTAAGAAAATAGAAGACTTAAATTTTCTTGAGCTTACATGCACTTGACTGAACTTACATAAACTATTAATCGAGTTGCTTTCTTCTGTTTGTATTATTCTATTTTATCGTGCAGTTTTCTAGTTCTGTTTTGATGATCCATGCCATTTTTTATAACGATAAAAACATTTCTAATTTTTGGCTACATTGTTTTGTTTGTGTGAGCACTGGTTGTCATATTTGCGCCAATGAAAATATGGGTGTGGTCACATGAAACCACACCCACTCTGGTGGTATCACTTTTGGAGCCCTCCTTGTTAATTTTTTTAGAAATCAACATTGGTCAAGTTCTTTCCCAATGATCCCATAAATTATCTATGACTATCGTTATTATTATCACTATTATGCATGAATTTGTCCCCCTGTTCCTACATAGCAATTTGCAGTGGAAAAACTTCAATAAGACAGGTGGATTACATGTATTTAACCATCCATTGAACCTGTCATAACATTTTGAATAGCTTAAATAATTGATTTCAGAATTAAAAATTGATAATGAGGTGGGCTGAAACAGCATGTTACAGTCAGCAAGCACATTTCCAGATTATGGAAAGCCAAAAAAACCAAGCTTTTCCAAATGTGTTGTAATGATGAAATTACCATATTAATTGGCTTGACACATCAATCTCTGCCAAGAAGCTTGTTTTTGGATTTCAGAAATCTTTCGGTGAGCCTTATATCGTCACAGTTAGATGTCGAACCATAGAAAGTGTTGCAAAATCTTTTACGCTTTGGATTGGTGGAGTTGAGAAAAAGGAATATCTTATTAATATCCATATCCACCTCATGAATAATTGAAATACTTTGAGTTGTAATGAAATCCATTGATTATGCAGATTTAGAAGAGCAGATGCGGGATGGATGAGCAATGAACAAAGCTTAAAAGCATTATTAGAAATTATTAGAAACAAGTATTCCTGCAGCTGCTCAATAAATAAAGGCCTGAAATGCCAATGCTTCTTGAACACTTTTTCAATGCACAATGAGACATTTGCAACTAGAATACTCTATTTTATGCTTATACAAGGAAACACTGTTCATCCTTTTAATGAAAGAAGGATGAACAATAAATAAAAAATATCAAAGCAACCCAAATACTGATATGAAGAATGGCAACATGTCACAACTCTCAGGCTCAGGAGGGGGTGGGGCTATATGAAACTATTATATCACAATGTATCAAAAAGAGACCTGTAGTTCAACATTGATATTCATTGTCATGAATATCACCATGATTATGATCATGGCTACCGTGATCATTATGATCGAATGAGTTAGGCCTCTTGTTTACTTAACATGGCCATGTCATGTATGACAAGACAACTCCGTGTGCAAGTTTAAAACAAATCGAAGCAGAATTTTTGACAAAGCAACATTACTTTGATATTTTTGTTGAAAATATTTTAATACACCATCACTCGAAACCTCCCCCTGGAAAATTGCTCGAATTTTCACGCATTTCTCAAAACAAGTGTGAAAGCAAACAAGCAAAGCAAAGCAAATGGTGGTGGTAGGTACTACACGCACAATACACAGCGGGATATACAAAACAAATCAAAACGGGTTTTAATGCAGAACCATCCAATTAATACCCAATTACTTACTCGTATGACAGAGTCTTTGCCAGTCTTTCTCTTCTTGTAATAACAGCTTCGCCTCTGGCTGCATCCATGTTATCAAATTCTAAGTACTGATTATATGGTCCTTTGTGTGGTCGTATGTCCCGGCACCGAACACAAAAAAATTGGTCTAGGCCACTTGCAACTTCCTGGTTTTGGCTTCAAAAAGAGGTTCTCCTTGCATTCACGCACACAAAACAACAAGTAACACAAAACATGTTGCATTTAATAAACAATTTCTCTCTTACGAACGGACATAATCATTAATTGCATCATTTTAGCATGATATTCAAACAGTATGGACGCATCATTGGGAAGATGTGAAACTAACTAAAGTTTGCTTTTTTCCTTGTCACTCACAAGGTGTCTCCCTCCTGCCCTGCTCCTTCAAGCAAGGAGGAGAAATTAAGTGTGAATGATATTACCATGTGGAAGAAAGGATGCAGGCAATGTGACGTGTGACTTCAAGCAAATTGTTTGTGGAAGGTAATTGTCTTGTTGATTCAAATAAAACAATACTAATTAGATCAACTAATGGCGCTGCTGGTAGGAATGATGTCACGTGTAAATTAACGCGTCTGGTTATTTAGATAGTGCACGTTTTTTATTTCTAACTACGTAAGAAGATGGATATGACTAAACTACACCCATTTCCACTCGTCAATCTATCCAGCATTGACTGATTCAAGCTAATCACTGTAAAAGCCCTGATTAGCTCCCTCTCTTTTAAGCTCCCTTTCCAATAACCCCCAGTCGCAATCACAAATCTCCCTTTAACCCTCAATTTTCGTAAGCCAGATGTAACGTGATGACGTGATGTAAAATACAAATTCTTAGCTCCGAACAATTACATTCTTTTCCTTGAATATATACATATTCTGTTTCTAATTTCGTGTGCTTCAGAGCTTCAGGGTACATGCCCGTCACCAGTGCATCCCATCAGCACATGACCAACGGCCTATTCATATAACTTAATATCTTGACAATATCGCTCAATTTGAATCGACTTCAGAGGGTGAAGCATCTCGGTTGACTTGATAACGCATCATAATTGTAATTATCAAATGATATAATAGCTGTATTATCTTGATCCATGTTTGCCCACATCGATATCAAACAATTGTCAAATCTGCATATAGTTCGAACTAGTGAGACTCGAACTTCATCTATGGACTCACTACATTGCGTCCCTGTGCCTCACTCGTTTTGCTCGCTCGTTTGTGTTGAGTGAGTTACGAGCGAGGCACTGGGACGTAAATGTAGCGAGTCTACTTCGTCCAGTCTTCATCTTTTTGTAATCTGAACATTTCACGCTTCCTCGGGGTCTTCGAATTAATTAAATTTAACTATACTAAAATGGACAAGATTCAAACCTCGTTAGATAATTTTTTAGCTGTGCCTCCAAAAGACAACATGACTTGGATATATCAAATAACTAGCGTAGGCCAGTTTTGTAATTGTCAATCACCGAGATAATTTTAGTTCCATATAGAAGACGTAGAGAGGAGGGGCCTCGTTAAACTAAAGCAGTAGAGATAATCATTCGGAATTATTTACATTTTGAATTAGCGTCCTTTTCTGTTGAGCTTTCAATAAGTTCTTACGGTATTAAAATCATCACCATCATCATTACTGTGACTGGAGAGAAGAAGAGAAATAAATAGTTATATTTACACATCTGAATAAATTCGGAAAATCCCTAAATTGAGGTTGTGTTGAAATATGGTTGAAGGGAAGTAGTTCACCTCCTATTTTTCCATTATCTTCACACATATGCGACTGATTAGTGATAAAATTGCTTGACATTTTGTGGCTGAACCTTTGAACACACCCAACTAGGCAGGAATTCACACAAGAATTCCAAAAAGAACTCATGGTCAACGACACTAATTTACCGTGACAATATGACAATATGTTCGATAGAGAGGGGGAGGGACAGAGACATGTACACAACAGTACTTACAATACAATGTTTACTCGCAGAAATGTGGTTAAGTTGATAATGCATTTTCGCTTTGCTATTTCTCTCGATTAAATCTACAGAAAGCTTCACAAAGCCAAAGGCGGGTTTGGCAAATCCAGTCAATTTATCTGGATTAAGGTATCATAAGCCCAATGACATAGAACCAATGTTTCGCGTTCAGTTAATGGCTGCGCTAAGTTTCTCTGGATTGTAATAAGCAAAAAACCATTATTGTTGCTTGTGTCTGGAATTCATACGTACAACGATGGAGCACCACGGATATAAGTCTCTTTATCATGAATTGAGATGAAGTTCAATCGCAAAGGAGTTCATAACAATCATTGATAGCGAGTAAGTAAAAACCGGCCTATTTCAAGTCAAACGTAACTAACTTTTCAGTCAAACATTGGAAATTTAACAGAGAAGAGCAATAGGCTCCAATTTGCTACGCACATAAAATAGACTGGTGATTATAACGTTGAAAAGCAGTTTATTTTTAACTGATTTTCATAATCAGTTAGGTGAATTTAAATTATATGTCCTATGTTGTAATGTCCCATTGCAAATATTTAGCTTCTACAGCCATGCAAGCGCACAGCATGTTTTTCAATCTAAAATGCGCCAATTTGACAAAAAACACCATATTCATGTTGCACATATTTCACTTCATCTGGGCATGGCTTGGAAGCCCCACTGGAAGGCTTTTATAATCCATGCCGCGCGGTTCTGTGACGAATTTCTACCCGGTTGTTCAACAACCTTTTATGCCGCGCGGATATTTTCAAGCCGGTTCGTCATGTACGCGGGAACGGCAAAGTTTCGGACAGTATTAGCATCACATCATTATATCATTTAAAAATTTACCACTATTCTATTATCAGTCGCCACGAATACGCACATGTCATCCATCATTTCATTTCTGGAAATGATAGGGCCTAAAAATTTCCAATTCTTTGCTGTTTCTCCATTTAACGATTACTTTCGTGTGTAATATTAGATACGTGGCGGGTTTTGTGCGATTAACACAGATAAAATGGCATCGCAGGACGATGAACACAGGATTAACAGCGCTTGGATTACGCGGTAGATCATGAAAAATTTATGTTAAAGCAAGAGGAAAATTGTATGGGTGTCGGTACGAATGCTTGTCTTGGCATTCAAGTTTCTCGTCACCAGCTTGCAAGCAAGCAATTCATATAGCAGCAAGCAAGCAAGCAATCCAGCACGAATTCTCCGTAAACACGAAATAAAGAGATTGATTAGTGAAATATTCCTAAATGCTGAGAGCATTTTTGTCAGATTAAAAAGTAAGTAAGTACGAGTATTTATACTGCATAGCCACTTCGGCTATGATAACTGTTGGTCTAGTTGGTATAAACTCTTACCTTACCTTCCGTGGGCTGGGCTGGTAATTTTAATTTGCCCGAGGATAATTTATGTTCAGAAAATCTACATCTCATAATAAGATCATGATTAATAAATAATTTGATAATTTAAAGGTTTCTTTGCATAACTCATTTGGGTTACACTTGAAATTGGCTTTAATCTGATTAAATGTTTATTTCGTAAAAATCGTTTGATAATGACGATAAGTTACATTTCAGGCCTTGAAAGCAGAGGCCAAATTTGTATAAGGAAGAAGAGTCATGCACAATGGCAAATTCTCCACAAACTCAGATTATATGTCAACAGTAGCTTGTTCAGTACGAATCAGTTATTGTGTCCTGAGGGCAGGAAGTTCTCGAAGAAGCACTGAAGGAATCAGTGGGTATACAACGATAGGTAGCTCCTCGGTCATAGTATTGTACCGTAATGCTTCGATTAAACGCTCGGGCGTTTATTAAATTTTTTTATATTTGGGGGTCTATTTCAGGGGGCGTTTAATTGAGGGGGCGCTTAATCGCAGCATTACGGTAGTCGATAAGACTTAAGAGGTAATCTGGAAGGAATCTTTACGGTGAAAATTACTGCGTTGTTGTAGTAGTGTATTGTAATGCAACACCATGACAGGGGAACGCCTAACTTTAACAACAGCACACGCTCGGTGAACACTTACAATAATTCGATGTGCGCAATGCAGTGATCAAATTTAAACAGTGTTTTCAATGTGAACCTTTCAGTCCTGTTTTCGAGATTAAAGTATATAGACAGGTTAGACAGTTCAGATTTTGAATACAGTTCAACCGAAGAGCAGAGCGTTATTGTTTCGAACACTACGGATAATAAGGAATTAATTTGAATTGATTCACAAGGTTTCCAACGAGAATCAAACATTGAAAGCGTGAAGTGGCTGGCTGAAAACAAAACAGCAACCCAAAGTGAAGAGGGACAGAAAAATCTCTGCTGAATATCGAGAAATTCGATTTCAACGGTCCGTGCATTCGTACATTGAAGCTTAGCTGCTTTGTTATTGCTAAGGTAACTTTTAAAAAGTATGGCTATATTTTCGTTCTAGCCCAGTCAGTGCAGCCTCAACATGGAATTGGCGAGAAAGCACAGGCCTTCATTATTTCTCATATTCACGATGATAACACAGTGTTTTGGACATGCCATCATCAAAAACAGAGGCAGTAGCAAGCTTCCATACACAGCACAACAAGACGTCAACAATAAAAGCCGAAATAGTCCTGCTCCAAACAACACAATGGCATTAATTTGCTCCCTCCCACCTGATCTGATCTGTCTTGAATCCCTGAATATTTTGCTGAAGAGGAAAGAAAAAAATGACCTACGAATAATGTATGCAAATACGAGAAATGCAGAGCACAGCTCATCTGGTGTTGATTACGATAAAATTAAGAATGGGACATTGGACAATAGGCAAGGCCGATGTACACATTGGGTCTCGGGACAAAAGCTGATTCTGCAAAATTTCCAGCAGTGGCTGAGTTCAGACAATGCAGAAAAGCATGCACCAGACGAATATACATTCTACGTTGATGTGGCTAGAGTGCAAAGACAGTTAAACTGCAACCAGTTTAGCACTGTATTTGGTGTCAGAAACCGACGAAAAGTATTATCAAAAAGAATAGAGCGTGCTCACAGAAGAATTGAACGCAGCACAATGAACACGAGCAATAACGGCAGTACTGGTAATACTATCTGCATGGGATACTGGAAGGGCGATGGATTTTGCGATCTTGGTTGCAACACGGCCGAGTTCAAATATGACGACGGTGACTGTTGCTATGATACTTGTATTGAGAAATTGCGGCGATACCCGTGCGGCTATACGGGATTCCAGTGCGTGAGCAAACGTAACGGCGTGCCGTCGTGGGCTTACGGCATCCAGATCTGCTTTCGGTGGCGCTCAACGGGCGACGCCGCGCAGTGCAATTCCAGACCGCGCGGGGAAATGTGCGCGGCCATTGGCAGCATGACCAAGTATTACAACGACGATACGGACAGCCGGATCGGCGGTTGCAAACTGGCGTGGAAACTCAAGGCGGAGAGCATCATCCCCAAGTGGTTCAACGATAGTTTAAAGATTTGTTTCGCGACACATGCCGCGGGAAACGGTTGGCAGTGCAATGGCGGCAAGACCAATACGCACAGTTGTATACCAATGAATCGCTGGCTCGAGTATATGGATGACACGGATGATAGGTCTGGTGGCTGCTATATGTCATGGAAACTGCAATACATTGGTAAGTTGTCAGCCGTGTTTTTAGAGGCTGTGTTTGTACAATAGTTTGTATGCTAGGTAGATTTTGAGGCTATTGGGTTCATTGACTTCATGCGCAATTCATCTCAGCAAAAATCAATAAATTGATATTCCTTCATTTCGTAGGGACCTGTTCAGGGTGAGAATCTTGGGCGAGGTCCCCCATTTAGCTAAACTAGATTTAGTATGGAAACAAGTTAGCTTGTTGTAGTGTTTCGAAAGCATGGTGTTCTTGCAAAGAATCACGCATACATTCGTAATAGCATGTGGATGGGTAACGCTGGGGACAATTGGTCCCCATCGTTACCCTTCGCTACCGGTCTGGAATTGCACTGCGCGGCGTCACCCGTCGAGCGCTACTGAGCTTTGCAACGTTAGTATGAGATGAAGGTACACATGCTATTGCAACGAATGACGAACACAGCGATAAGAGCAGTTTTAACAGTCCTTTTCACTGTCTTCCAGGTATTGTGCCATCATGGGCAAAAACAATGAAGCTGTGTTTCTACTGGCACTCTTCCAGCAAACAATGCGGCATGTACGGAGCAGGAAACAACAACTGCGCAGGCTTGAACGCGTGGACCACGAGCTATAAAGACTCAACCGATAGACGTACAGGTGGATGTGAAATGGCATGGGGCATCCTCATGTGATGAGAAATTCAGCGGACATCGCTACGAGAAAAGCAATAGTTACTGCTGCTAGCTGGACCACGTTGGTGAGCGCATATTGTAGTATATTGTTCTAATAATTGTGCTCCATAGTAGACATTCTTATGTTCAAATCGTAGCTTAGCTACTTGTATATAGACTTAAGGGGCTAAGACCTCAAGGGGGGCGTCTTCTACTATTTTTCGTCTCCTCAAAGATTTCGGGGTGTCCCTGAACAATGGAAAATGTTAGGGACCCAACATTTTGGCTATAGCCTGAAGTAATTGTATACGAGTCGGGAACATATCTATAGAAATGATTTATGAATGGTTCAAGAAAATTATTGGAAACTCAATTCAATATACTTTTAGTACTTACTGTTCAGAGAATAAGTGAGTATTACAATATAACAATTGCAGAGACTTAACATACCTCTCTCGACACGGACAAACATTTACGGAACATATCACTCTTAAATTAGTTACCACACAGTGCTAAGTATTCGAATCAATGCTAAGTGTTCCTACAATTGAATCTTGATGAATGGAATGACCTCAATATTAAATCAATCTATCTGGTTCGATAAAGAAAAATCTGATCATTTAAAATTAATTAAATTATGGAATAAACTCTCTCCAAAGCGGACACCCTATGGACCAGAATCGTTTGCACGCTCTGAACAACAATTTCAGGAGTCTGATTGCAAAGGGTTGAGAGCATTGTCTGTTTTAGCAACCAGGAATTTTCTTTACAAGGGTGACAACCGAGCTGAGAGAGAAAGTTCATTGCTCTATGCTACAATTTACTCTAAATTTAACGAGTTTATGATTTGTGACGCAATTTCTGGTCCTTTTTAAGACTATTGGGGTTCCATTCTTTACAAACGACTTGAAAATGCCTCGATGATAAATTCCAAAACACAGACTATCACAAACAAATAAGAGCTTTGTACATGGCCTGCAACCAGGGGAGCCGGAACTCACTGTGGGGGCAGGAGGGGGCAGCAACCCCTTTGGCTTCGAATTCATATAACATGAACTCAATTACAATGTTGATCGATGAGCCAATCGTATTACAGATCATCATATGTTCAGATTGTGGGAGAATCGATCAGCCTCGTGATCGAGGTGCAAAAGCTCTTGTCTGCTTTCAAAGTTTACAGTTCGTATAAATACGCTAGCACCCAAGATTATTGAAAAATTCCTTCATTAATATAGAAAATCGTATGAAAATATACCTGATACTTAAACCTGGTAATGTTTGAATTGAAGGGAATTAGCTGTAACTGCGTTAAAACTGCACCTTCATAATGCGCTTAAGCTGTTCGTAAGATAAGAACATGACGATGTTCCAGAAGCCAAGACGCGTGAAAGACGGAACGGCCCTGCGAAAGGGAAAATAAATTGCATTAGAGGAAACAATGAAGACAGATCATGAAGACAACCACATGTTACATTTATCAGTTGAATTAATTCAATCAAAATAAACAGGATTGAACTAATGAAGACGAGATGTAAAAACCCACAAATCAGACCCTGCAAATCGCACGTCTAGTCTATTGCTTCTAAGCGGAAATATCAGCCTGAAGGCTTTCGATCTATTGGTTCTTTAGTAGTCTCTTCCTTTCCCGAAGCGATATGAATAGAGCACAAGGAAACAAGGGAATTATGTAATGAGACTAATTCTATAGGTGGGTTTTTACTGTAATCATTGCGTAAGACGTCATGTATCTCAGAGTATCAACTTGAGAGTACGTCACATTAAAGGTTGCAGGGGAGGAGGTGGGCTATTCTTATTCCAGGGCCTCTAAGCCCCCTGCATGACACCACTGAACATATCATCCAAACCAAAGTTTCACAAATGTTGTCCACACCAAGGGATTCGATTAGTCTACTTGTCCATCGACATACAAATGCATAACTGTGTATTCGAACACTTACCCTTTATAGAATGCTGTCGGCCCGTTCTGCTTGAACATTTTCACTGCACATTCAATAGGATTACCATACTGTCCTGGCCTCGAGTTGATGAACCTCGTTTTGACGACGTCAACTGGCGACACGACGATTGTCGTGACCAACCCAGCACCAATGGCGGCGGTCAAATGACACGGCACACTATCCTCCATCCATTTCTTGTACAACAAATAAGACTTGATAATGTCGTACACGACAATCTCAGTCGAATTCACCAAACTCAGTCGTGCGACATTGGTCGATAAGCCCTTCCACAGGCCACGCATGCCTTCTGTTCTCGCGATTGTGCTGTACGCGTTGAGTGTGCCGGAATAGCGGGCCTTGCTGCCGGCTGCTTGGAAACGGATCTTGACGACTTCGGTCGGTTGGAAGAACAACACGGCGGCGGTTGCAGTCGTGCAACTGGCGAGGATTTTCGTGATGATTTTCGGCTTGTTTCCCGCGCTGTTGTCGCCGTAAAGCTTCTTGACCTGGTCGTACAGCCCGATGCGCACGCCACAGAAGCACATCTGACGCTGGACGCCGGCAGTTAGGCCAGAAAACAGATAACGCACGCCTTCTTCCTTGGCCACTCTGAATATCGTGTGGAACATTCCACGGTACGCGCGTGCTTTGCGGCTCGAACCTATGGTTTTCACGTTTTCGCCTTGGATCTTATGGAAGATGAAAAACAATAGATGGAAGAATGACTTTTGGTTGGTCGGGCCTAATTAAGCACGAACACTGGTACTACAGTAAAGGTACTTGTCAAGCTATGGGGGTATGGGCATGACAAAGATCGTAGTGCAAAACCAAAAGTCGTATTTTATTCAATACCGTATTCCCTCTAACAGGCGCTTATTAGGGTGGGCGCTTCTTGGAGGGAGGGTAGTTAAAAGAGGGTGGGCGCTAAATAGAGGAAATACGGTTTTCCAAAACGAAACGCCCTTTTTATTCTATCGCATGTCGTATTAATTGCACTGTATGTCGTATTTGATTGCACTGTATGTCGTATTTGATTACACAGTATGTCGTATTGATTGCACTGTATGTCGTATTTGATTGTACTGTATGTCGTATCGATTGCACTGTATGTCGTATTTGATTGAACTGTATGTCGTAATGTGTTTTAATTGTCGTAATGATAGAAAACCTGTAATTGCAAATTTCAATTGTCGCAAAGGATAAGCCAATCAAATCAAGGAACGGTTATCACGTGGGCAGAAATGCAGACATTCTATCGGATGGGTCTAATATCAGAATTCTTTCGATAAAAGAAAGTCCTTCTTCATTATCAATATTGGGGGTGTTCTATCTCCCCTTTGGTATTTTATATTTCAAATATTCCAATAATAATATCTGGCCATTGGTTATATAAATTCCGTCTGTTACATAGTGTCTTTTCAAAATTCTTTGTCTCCAAGAGAACTTAATCATTATTTGCTCCATTATTTAGCAAAGCCACAATTTGTTAAGATACTAAAAAGCCTCAGCCAAACAACCATACAATCTGGAAGCCTTGTTTGTTATTAAGTTCGCAATTTGTCGAATTGTGCTTAATTTAAAACACATGTTGCGTGACGAGGTGAAAAAATGTAAACAAAGCCAAGCGGATTGTATACACAAATGTATTTTTGAAAGTACAAGAAATACCCACCCAACAAAGAGAGGAAGAGAAATGTCAACCTTACCTGCAATCGAACTTTAGCTGTATCGATTGGAATTGTTGTCATTTCAGCAATTGACGCCCCCATGCCAGCACTAAGCATTTTCTTCATTACGTTTGTTGGACTACTTGCGTCTTGCCTCATAACTGGCATATTCGTTACTGCTATTTCTTCCTTCATTTCGAGAGAACTTTGTTGTTGCTATTATCTGTGTATATAGTTCTTTGAAATATTTTCTATAAGAGGATTCGTGTTATTTAAAACTCTTTTATCCATGCATGACTGACTAATTAAACCGAAGACACTTTCATTTTCGCTCATGCATGCTTATGCTTCATGCCATGGTATTGCGTCACCAAGAACGTTTGGTTTCCCGTCACTTCATTTTAATACACTGAAATTCGTGGGAAAACCAAAAGTTTTCAATAATTTAACAGTAAACGCTGTACAAATTTGGAAAATTAAAAAAAATTAACTGCAAGATGTTGAAATAATTCTGAGCATGCCACAATCTCCATGGTACCTTCAAAGGACAAAGCCAATGCAATTGGGGATACTTTAAGGATGTTTATGTCAATTTTGCTAAAAATTAAGTATCATCTGGCTGACATAGGTTGTGTCGCATGTTAGTAAACATTAAAACTTTAATTATATTGGCAAACAACAATAAACAGGACAATAAACTTACTGCATGCAGCAAATTCTTTCGCAATATATTTATTCTTCGTTGATTGCCACGTCGAAGCAAAAGTCTTCCGATAGGCCAGATTTGGAGAAACACAACAACGACCTCCTTTGCTATTATAGCTGCAATTACAAAGCTTTGGTACACCGTAAACCGTAAGTTTAATAAATACGGAAGCAGAATAGCAGCCCCAATCAGCTGTAGAAGGCCGAACCGAGCTTCTTGTTCGCAAATTGTAAAATAATCAACATTGCCACGAGTCGGCCAAGGCCAAGTCAGACCATCAGAGGTGTGTTCAAAGAAATTAGCCAATCAGCGATTCACAGGAAGTTGTGGGATGGATATGAATGGACGGGCTTTGTTTTGGACGCTCGGTCACATGACGTTCTCTATTGTTTACTACAACAATACGAATAAATACATGACGATTTAGAAATGAAAAGTATAAAGTTCTTAAAAATGTGACAATTATCATATTTATCATAATCATAAAGTTCTTAATTATAATGTTATTTGCATTTTTACATTTAATGAGCACTTTCAAATATAAAGATGGGTAAAATAAATTAATAAAATAACTATATTTGTTTTCCAGGAGGGGGGGTCCAGGGGCGTAAATTACAATTTAAAAACTTATAAATGATAACAGAGCTTCTACATTCGCGAAATTTTTATTTGGACACATGGCTGACCAATTTTTCCACCAAGAGGTTCACAACAGATTAAAATGCAACAAAATTAGGCAGTCAACATTTTCAAAAAGTTCACCACAATCCTTTAGTAAATTTATCAATATCAGTAGACTTTAGAAGAACCACCATATATTGTGTATTTCTTCAATGTTGGTTTGATTAATCACCATTAACATGAAAGATGACATTCATTAAGAGACAATCAACTTCACACACTCAAAATAATAAAACTACATAGCGTGTCTTCAGTATATACACAATGGCTTCATGTTTTGAAATATCAATTTCTAAAAGATCCCAGTTAATATTATTAGCAAATTGCATACATATATATAAAAAAACAGTACGGGAAATATTACTATTCAAATCATAAAGAAATATTTATTCAGTCCCAGCATTCATATTTAATTAAATCAAGTTCATATATGTACACACACGATATCTGAAGGAAAGGTTGCTATCGATTCGATGAATGGGTGATAAAATGAAAATAGATTAGAAATAAAGTTGAATGATCATGCGTTTATGCTCAGTTCGCGGTTGTGTCGTGATCGGGTGTCAGTCTCTTCGAATGATTGTGCTAGTGGGTTGTTCAACGTTGCATTGAAAGTTCCCTTCAAAACGGTGTGTCGAACAACTGGGCTCAGCTGCAAGGGAATCAAGACACTGATTCAATAAACAGATCTTTGCGACAACACGATCGTAAAGCAAGCAAAGCATATCTATCAAAGTATGACAAAGCATAACAAAACATAGCAAAGCTGTGTTGTGTTTTAAAAATATACATCCACTTTGAAACCATGAAAGTAAGACTCCTCAAATAAAAGGAAACAATAGCCTATTGTTTATAAAGCAACAAATCGGATAAATGACGTGGTTTCATATTTGCAAGGCCTAATTCCATGTCGAATTAAAATCCGCCTACCTCGTATGCACCCGGTCCGGGTAAATCATTCTTCAGCGGTTTAAACCTGCCCTCTTTGGACACGAGCATTCCGCCCGGAGCTGAGCTGACTTTCAAATCGTACTTTCCGGGTCCGGGATTGTGGCGATTGGTTTGATTGATGATGATGTCACGCGGTTTGGAGAAGCGTTTCGTCGACGAGAGAAACGCGCCGTTCTTGCGAGCTGACCCGAACTCGGGATTGTTCGTGGGATACAAGACACGACCTGTTGCAATGAAAGAGAACAGGGGGACAAAGTAAGTGCTTGTCCTGTACACGAAGTAGTAGCGTGTAATGTTTCGTGGTACTACATTGAAGGCGAGTCAGAGTTCGTTGTACTGCAGTGAAGTGTGAAAAGAACTCAACAGTCGAGTTATACAGAGTAAAGCAGTGTAAAGAGAGCACTAATCGGGCTGCTGAAATGAACACAGTAGTAGAAAATGCTAACAGAGATCAGAAACATAAAAAGAAACAGATAAAGTTAAGTATATGTAAAAGGAAAATAATAAAAGCAAACGTTTTCAAATCAAGTAACTGTATCTAAAGTGTTTCATATATATGTTAAACCGCTGTATCTCCTGCAGTATACAGCGGTTTAACAAATATCCTGGAGTATACAGCATGTGCCCCCTAGCTACATGTAGCCAGAGCAGCAATATGGTTTGCATATGTAACTGTTGAAGAAAGAAAGACCCTCACCTTGGGTTTTATCGAATGATTTTGTAACCTCGTATGAGCCTGGGGGAGGATTTTCCTGCAAAAATACAAGAATAATAGCAAATCGTTATTATCGATTGATTGATTGATTGATAGTAAACAATATTACCACCCTGTAAAGTGTAAGACTGTCTCTAAAGACAACATTGCTTTGGGGGGAGGGAGATGAAGGGTGCGTGCAAAATGTGCAAAAGTCGTAATTGTCCCGGGAATTTTGTCCACTATTGCAGCATCATAAACAAAACCATTACTGTCGTCATGATAGTTTACTTACATTAACTATTTGTGCTGGGGTTTGCAATCGGTTAGTTGTTGATACGAAAACAGATGATGTCTGTGGGTGTCTTTTGCCTGTTCCTTTGTCTTCCACCAAGTAATGCGAAGGACCTACGAAACAACAAAACTATGTAACTTTTTAGATTTCGAAAGTCTTTAATCCTAAATGTAAAACTTTATCTTTCAAACAATTTTCGTTTTCAAGACCCTATTTGATAACAGAATTATACTTAAGAGCTTATACAGTAAAAAATATATGTTATGATTATTTCATAACACAGCAGTCCAACAAATTGGGATCTTGTTAAATCGGGAATAATTGAACAGCGAAGCAGTTCAGCTAAAGACACTAGGTAGTTAGCTTCTTATAAAGGAAGGTTTGTTAAATCGTTGTATCCATATTCAAGTGTAGAGTAGTTTAAGCTCGATCTAAAACTAATCTCGCTGGCATACCAGGTATTCGAACATCGTCCTTTTTGTTCATTTGAACAGAGCGAGACGCAGTCGAACCGAAGCCTCCTTTTCGCGTGCTTGACAAACTAGAAACGAGGGCATATAATTAACATAAATAACAACGTGAGTTTGAATTGAACAATGTACGGTATAAGAATTTAAATTACGTGAAAGATGAATAAACATAAATGAAAAGCAGAATTGAGAATCAAAGTTAATTGGAAAGTGTTAATCAGTCAAGAGAAAAGACTTTATTAGAAGGAAAAGAAAAGTAAATTAGAACGTCTAAAGCTTACTAAGCCTTTCTCTCTGATTGTGTTGCCAAGTCCATGTGGCTATAAGTGCCAGGACCTGAAAGTAAATGTTTCATAATCATAAGCATTTGCTTCACAACGGATAAGTGTGCGTCGTAGATATGGCAACTAGCACTGCACATATGCTAGATGTTATAGAAACGGTAACTAACACTGCACATATGCACACTGATGTGCAGATTAACGTGGTTAGATGAAAAAGGTAGGGTCATTTACCTGGTGTCTTTTTCACATGGTGTTCTCCACGAAATCGTACACTCGTCTGCCCAAATGGACTACGTTTTAAACCAGTCATTCTGAAACATAAAATACGTGTCATGCTTCAACTCGTTACAAACAAGCCTTCAGACACCGTTACACACACAGTCCTGCCACAATTGACATCAATAAGTCTAAAACCCTGGGGATCAGAAATCTCTTCGAGTTATCGAGGTTTAAGCATGTGGTATATATCTAGGTCAAATATATGGCATATATCTGGTTCAAACATGTGGCAATGGCATATATCTGGGTCAAACATGTGGCATATATCTGTCTCGAAGATGTGATATATGGATCAAACATGTGATATCTGGATCAAACATATGGTGTATATTTGGATCAAACATGTGGCATATATCTGGATCAAGCATATGGCATATATATAGCAAATGAAAATCAAGGAAAACAAAAAGATGCTCGATACAACAAGCAATTCCTCTTGGGACAACATAATGAGCGACTTCTCGAGGCTTAAGCGTACTGCATTGAGTAGCAAATGGTCGATATGTAATGGTAACTGTGATAATGTAATAATAATACGCACTTGTTCAGCGCTTCTAATGCATGTCTTGGGTCGTTGTATGAACCAGGGGCCGGAGCAGTAGTCTTAGAATCCGAAAACCTCTGTTAAACAAAAAATAAGATTATCATGATATTATAATAATGATAACGATGATAAGACAGGTCGCTCTAACGATAGGAATGCTGATTACTCGGCCAGGAAACAGTGTATCGTATTATGCCTATCTAAATACTAGATTTCTAAATGCAAAATCTCAGTATAACGAGCTCTGGGAAACTAAACCACATTTTATAATATCTGGAGGTATTAAATGTTGTTTATTAAATCGTTCCCGACGATTTTTGTCATGTGGAATAAATGACAATTTTCATCTTTCGAATAAACTACAGTACACGCATCCCTGCTTAGCAATTCCGATAAACTAACCAATGTAATTATACTACACACATAATTACTTACATTGGCAGCTGAACCAAATGGCGGCTTCTCAGCGGCATCACTCGGCTGCGTACGCGCTTGATCAAATTGACTTTTAATCTTGTATTTCCCGGGACCAGGCACAGCCTGATTAAAAAGAATAAAAAATTACTAGCTAAATAGCTACCTGTATCACTTGCAATACAACGCAGAATATGTAGGCATTCTATTTTCCTAAGAAGATATAGCCTGTAATCCCAATACGAACTCTGTATTCCCCTTTAAAGCCTTGCCCATTGCGTTTCTCGTCTGGCCAAACGCCCGATAACTCAAACATTTCTATGGTTCGAGCTCAGTGGTTCGAATTATAAACATCTTACTGCAGGGTTCTTAAGAGTATCGGGCTTCAAAATTGCCAAAAATTATTTAACTTTGATAATTGTCATGTGAAACAATCTTTAATCAAAGTAATAAAAAGGAAAGGGGTTTATGGCTCAGGTTTGTTTACCTTCTTTTCCTCAACAATCTCAATGACCTCGTGGTACCTTGGCAACTGAAAAGCAGGAATGGACACAATCAGGTCAGATGTTTATTATTGTTGTTGGGTTATATTGAGTAAAATAGACAATATTATTTTCCAAATTAATTAAGCTCACCTTTGAGTCTAATGGCTTCTTTCTCTGTTCTTCAATAATCTAGGAAATAAAAGGTGTTGGATGACATTAAAATAGAGTCAATCCACAAAAAAATCTTATTTAGCAATACCTAATCAATAACTCATGCCAAATAAAGAATATACAATACTTCATGTTAGGTAACTCAACATTAATACTTACATAATCAATGGGTGCTTTTGGCTTTGGCTTAAATGGATCATATTGCCCTGGACCAGGCCCAAATGTACCTATAGTCAAAAACAAAGAATTAGAGATCACATTATTAAGATGCAGAAATGCAGTCAATTCTCTCTGTACGGATACCTCTAAAGGGCAGACAGCTACTCAAAGTATATACCTTCCAGTCATTGCTAAATAAAGTACTGTATGAAATTGTCCGGCTTCACCAACAGTGGTAAAGTGGACAAGAAGCTCATGTCCCAAAGGTTAATTTAAGAAATCGCTCTGAGCAATCGCTATAAGTGGTGAGTGAATGTTAAGAAATCCCAATGAGTGGAGTTCTTAAGAGCATGCCAAAAGGTGCATGTTCACAAAGTGTGGTATGAATGGTCAAAAGAAGTCTCAAAATAAGGAACTTAAAGAACTAGGCCCTGAGCTAGGTTCCTTATAAAAAAAGCATGTATGTATGTGTGTGGTATGTATGTATGTATGTATGTGGTATGTATGTATGTACATATGTATGTATGTGGTATGTGATATGTATGTATGTATGTATGTATGTATGGTATATGATGTGATACCTCTGATGTCCTTTCTTACAGACGTCATATTTCCAAAATGGATGCCCCTGTACTTCTGTACAGCAGCGGTTTCATCCTGAAAACAAAACAAACAATTACAAACAATTTCTCGATAATGACATAAATAAATTATGGAGCAGGCAATGGTGCAATGGGAATGTTTTATAGCAGAATGCTACTACAAGGGTGCATTTCATGAGGTTTTCCACTGCATGATTCAACATTACACAATCCAAGAAGTCTGCTTAGCTACAGTGAAATCTATACATATGTGACCAACCTTAATAGACAAAAGTGAACATGCATAAAAAGAAGCTTACATCATTGACTTTGTAGTATGCTGGTCCAAGTGACTTGTCTTTTGCAGGTGGTTTCTGTTTCTTCAGGGTTCCACTATCTCCTTCATGATATCCATAAGCTTGACCAGGTGTAGGTATGCTTGGAGGATCAGGTTTTCTCTGATAAGTCACTCTCTTATACTTATCATCCTATTTGAATACAATTGTGGACTATAAAATACTCTCAAAGAAATCAAGGATTTAGAGCATTGAGAAAGGGGAAAGTAAGGTCAGTCGTTGAAATCTTTGCAGCATTTTCTGGTCAACTTTGCCTTTAGGGTCAATTGCAACAACAGATTTTGAAGTTAATTGCATTAAATATGCCCATTTTAGAGCAAATTATTTTTATCAACTGGCATTAATTTAAAACAAACAAAAAATTATCATAGCTTTTCTTACATCGTGCAGCATCGTGAGTAATGAAGCAGCTTTCTTGCCTTTTGATTCCTTGGCTTTGCTAACATTGTATGCTCCTGGCCCGGGAACATTGTTTTTAGCCTCTTTGAACCTCTGGGATCGGTTCGCTAATGTTGATCCTCCTTTTACTCTGCCAAGATCTGTCAAATCATACTGGCCTGGTCCAGGGGCCATTAATACCTCGTCTGTAACTGTCAAGAATGACTCTCTCATTGTCATCGATAGAAACGGGGCATAAGCATCTGGAAAAAAAAAACAAACAAAATCTACTTCATACTTATACTTATACGATTTTTTGCATGAGCTTATAGCCTGTAGCAAACTCCTACAGGGACCAGACGGGCAAAAGAGAAGGATGTGGGGCAATTTTGTAAAATCGATGAAATTCATGCATTTGTGTGTGGCTGAGGAGCTGATCGTATACTCACGTATCTCAGAGCAAATATAGCATATGTTTAATACAACAGAGTCATTTTAGTCGTATTTACTGTATTGGATGGTTAGAAACACCTAAAATCAACTTTAGGCTCAATTTCAGTTTTGTATTTTTACACTTCTCTCTTACCTGTTCTTCTTTGCGTTGTGCTCTCATCTCGTGTGTAGGTTCCTGGGCCAACTTCGTCTGCTGTTCCTGTAATGGCAACCGTTAGTGCTCTCGGAGCTCTGTCGTACATTTTCGGTTATTGATAGCTGTGATATTATAACCAGTGTATATCAACTTAACTTGTGATATTCTCATTTCACTCAAGTGGCCTATTGATCATCCTTTACCTTGCCTAGCAACTAACATCACCTTAGGAACCACAGTCTCACTTGCAGGTCAGTCTCGTTTACAGTTCACTGGCCATGGGTGGGCCCACGCATTAAAAAACGTTTTGTTCCCCTCCCCGCCCCCCTGAAGCTTCAATCTTTGTTTTTATCACGCCGGACGTCTGTCACTACACTATTTTTGAAAGCTTTTTCATCTTATTCATCCTCAACTTGGAAGTTAAACGATTTCGTATGCTGTGAATTTAATTACAAAGTATGACAGATCGAAATTCAGAAGTTAGCCTGTGTGTGAAATATCTGTTATTCTTTTTCAATGTGTTTTTCTGGGTGAGTAATAAAGTTGCGTTATGCTGTTTTAGACAGACTTGGCTGATTGCCTTTCCCTCGCCCCTAAGGCTGTGTAATGGCATGCATGCAGTGCAGACCTATCTACTTCGTTTCCTCCAAAAGTCCAAACCATCCTCCATTTTAAATCAAATCTTGTGCTTGACAGTTTGTTGTGCATTTTTGTATGGGAGAAAATGTGTAACAAGCTATATTAACTTTTAACCCAATCCATTGTGTTATTAGAATATTGTGTTTTATTTAACTGTATAAGTTAATTATTCTCAGCTTATTGGTGGGGTGACTCTTGGAGTGGGTGCATGGGCACGATTAGAGAATTCAAAGACTCAAACTAATGTGAACCAATTTGCCAACTGGGATATGGACCCTGCTTTGTTGCTCATTGCTGTTGGGTTTATCATGTTCCTTCTCGGTTTCTGTGGCTGCATTGGTGCTTTGCGGGAGAATATTGTGCTGCTAAAGTTTGTAAGTGCTTGAAGATTCGAAATCTATATATATATATATATACTTGAATTTGAGCCTCAACCAGTCAAAAAGATTGTCATAAAGATAGTTAAAAGCAAGATATTGATTGTTAAATCAGCAAAGCTTGCAATATAAGCCATTTCAAAATCAGCAAAGATGGGAAGAACAATAGAAATATTGAACCTTGATAAGTTGAAGGAATATGATGAATGTGTTCAAGTAATATATGTTTTGAGATATTTTAGGTACAAACCTGAAGCATCTGTAATTAGAGTAAATACAAGAAGAGAAGAAAAATTGTTTAACAGTTAGGAGTTTGACATAAAAGTATATCTAACTCTCAAGGTTAATCATGAGGTTTAATAATAGCAGAGTAGATCACTAACTACTCTGCCTCCTAGCTACTAACCCTAACCCTAACCTACTCTACTACTAAGAAAATAAAGAGATTGTGGCCAATTGTTTAATAATATTGATTTTCCATCATCTATTCTAGTTTTCAATCGCATTGGGAATAATCTTTTTTCTGCAACTGGCTGCTGGTTGCATTGGATTCATATTTAGGAACAAGGTATTCTAAAATTTAACTTGTTCGATGAATAATTAAAACTGACAGGTCTAATGTTGGATCTAATTACACATATAGATAATCTATCCGACATAGATTGAGACCATGAAGCATACACATGTTTTTATAAGAAAGTGCTTAAAAGGAAGGTAGTACTTAGCTCTTCAAGGAATAAAGTAAGTCCAGTGCTCGTTTTGGGGAAAATGGCTATATGCGTTAGATAGTTTTCAAGGTTGAACAAATTTAGATGCTGAAAAATTGAAAGAGAAATTGCTGTGCAGCCCCAAAATAATTAATGTTGTGACTATAATATAGTATATTTTTATAGTTGGTGTAAAAATGTTATTAATACAACAGCATTTTACCTCCATCAATCTTCAGCAACACTAAGCCTTTTCATTGTTGTTAATGAGACCTAGACTAGATATATTGGTTTGTATGATTTAAAGCAAAGTGGCCTTGTTTGTTTTGTAGATACAAAGGATGGTCACAAAAAAGTTGGAGAAGACCATTGTCAACTACAGAGAAAATGATGACTTGCAAAACCTAATAGATTATACCCAAGCCACTGTAAGTTTTAGAGTTATACTCATATTTTTCATTCTGTTAATGAAACCCTTTTGCTTTGAGAACAGTTTAACAAAACCTGATGTTTTGGAAGAAGTTTTATATAAACTTAAGTTTGATATAAATCACGAGCAATCTTGATAGCTTAACTGATGTCACCAAGTCTGTATTTGCGTCCGTGCGTGACTGCAAGGATGATGGAATTCAGATTCTTTATGTAGCCTGCTATCAAGTCACGAATCTGCATTTCAATGTCTGATGGTTAATCCCCAATTGGGATCTGCAAAACCAATAGAAATATTGATGAATGAAATCAATATAAATCCAAGTTAAATCCAAGATAAGCTTGTTTTTATTAACTCTAAATTCTGAACACCATGAGCTTGATTGTATTGAAGGCTTATTCTATGTTTTGTTTGCATTTGCTTTGTCAGTTTAAATGCTGTGGTCTGAAATCTTATGATGACTGGGAAATGAACATCTATTTTAACTGCTCGACTCCAGGCAGTGAAGCTTGCGGTGTTCCATACTCATGCTGCAACACGGTATGTTTATATGGAGTTGTTTGTCATTTAACAGTATAGTGAATCATCAATAAAACAAACTCTCTGTATTCCAAACCTTCAGATAGAACTATTGAGATAGGTTATCATATATAATTAAAGTGATAACAAAGCTTATGAAGCCTTAGAGGTGTTATCTTTATGGAGAGTGGCTGGGTGGACATTTTTTGCTTTACCCTCCATATAGAAGACTACCTTCCATATAGAAAGGAGTTAGCATATTATTTCATATCTTATTTTGATGAATAAATTACACTAGGCATCTAATTTATTGAATTCCTTTATGATGAAATTTACCCCTGGTTTAGTAAACTTCTGATATTACAATATTAAAATGTTCAATTGTGGCAGTGGCAAAATTTGTGTTGATGAAATTTATGCATGGAACTAGAGTTCCCCCAAAATTGTATTCTTTTAAGTGGCCACAGGAAACCAAACTATCATCAATTGACCTTCTAATGTTGTGTGTTTATGAGAGCCATTTATGTCAAGAAATTTCCACTGAGATTTCTTTAGTGCCATGCCCATGTTTCTCGCTGTCGTGTTATTTTAGTTAGTCTTCATCTCTTTTTTCTGTTTCATTTCTCAGGATAAGTTGAATTCCATGTGTGGATTTGGCGTTAGACGTGCCAATGTTCATGTGAGCAAAACCTTCTTAATTTGTAACTAAATTGTGATTGCGGTGTAATTTGCGCTGCATTTCAAAGGCAGACTTCAAATTTATATACCATAAGATAACTCTGAGACAATTATTGTGTAATGACGAGTATAGCTGAGCCTCTATAAAGTTCACAACTGTTTCGATTCAATATGTCGAGCGCAAATCTTCTTGGCTTTACACTGCCAAGGGTGCGTTCTTTTGGGAAATTTTTCTCTTCTGAATTCGGAAAAAAGTAGAGTTCGGAGACTTCCGACTCCAAAAAACGCAACGGAAGAGTTTCGAAGAATCTCTGCGAAGTCTCCAAATTCTTCTTGCTCTGGAGACAGAAGAGTTCGGAGACTGTGAAGTCTCCGATTTTCCGAAGAATTTACGAAATAACGCGCTTTCCATCCCTCCAAAGCCCCCAGAAAAAGGAAGAGGCAAAAAAAGTTCCCAAAGGAAAGCACCCTAAAATTTCTTACCCTGTATAATTTGAACTCTTCTTAAGTCAAACAAATTCTGCCTCCCCTTGGTGCCCATCGTATCGAGGCTCGGCTGTATAAATGAACCGTCGGGTAAGTATTGGTCACCGTCCATTGTCCAACAATTTCGACAATCATACATGCATTTTCATTGCTCAAACAAATGAACATTTATGATTGTCCTCTGCATTCAACTTATTCATTCTATTCTCTCATTTTTGCTGCAGCCTTCCACGCGAAGAAGCAAGATTTATGACAGAGGTTGCATTGAAGGTGTGACGTCATGGTTCAAGGAACATCTCATTATTATTGGTGTTGTTGGGATTGGCGTCGGCCTGTTACAGGTATAGGTTTTCATTTCACTTTATAAATGATGCAGTAAAGACCCGCGTATCCAGGCTATTCATCAAACACAGGAGGCTATTGTTTGATTGTTAGATCTTAATCCAGATTATTGTTCAAATACAATAGGCTATTGTTCCAATACAATAGGCTATTGTTTCTTTTATTGTTTTGAGAAGGTTGGTCTTCTTGTGTGCCAATGGTTTATAAATGCAGTCAACTCTGTCTAATAAGAACGGCCTGGAAAGGCATTACGCTTTTTGAGGAACAAAGTATTTACGTCACTCACAAGTGTTGGCCCTTCATTGATCTTTGAAAGGACAGAGAGTTTTGTTGGAACTTGGTAGAGTTTGAATTACATGAGCTTGATCAATGCAGCTTTAATTGCACCCGGTTCTACTGTTTTCGCCAGTGTGGTTTGTGGAACACAGAGACGTAGAGGGTCACGTGGGAGCCATGTACGCAGATTCCATCTTGGCGGCGTTTTTTCTGCAGTTGGAAAATCCTTTGATTATATTTTTACATTTTGATCTGTTTTAGATACTGGGCATCGGTTTTGCCACGACGTTGATCAGAGACATTCGCAAGCAGATGGCGAAATGGGAAAGACCAAGAAGACCTCTGCTTGCTACCACAGCAACATGATAGAATCGAATAATTAATAGCTGCATTCTGTTCTGTATTAACGTCATCATTATCATCATCATTTGGGTTTACCGTCTGACATGAATCATAAGCTATCAACTGTGCATATTCAGACATTTCTGCTTCGGTTTATGATGCTTTCATGGCGGGTGGTGACGATGTTCAAGAGCTATTCCTAATTTGTACCTATTATAAGAAACGAAATTCAACAAAGACTTGAAGCTTGGCATTGCTTATTACTGTATTCAAAGGACAATTTTCAATGCAATAGGTTGATTGTTTTGAGATTCCATACTTGATTTACACTCTTTTTTTATAAGAACACACTTTATAAGAACACTGAGGCTCGATTTCCCAAAAAAATGAGAAAAAGTTTAGAACATGCTCAGCCTCGGATGAGAAATTAAAAAAGAAACAAAAAGTGATTTTTGAATTTTGTCACTTCAACAAAACGAAACCATGCAATTCCTAAGCAAAAGTCATCCATAAGACAATGTGTTATGCCGTAGTAAAGTAGCTGAGTACATGGATAAATAATGTTGCAGTCCTGGTCTAATATTACTGCAAAAATATAATAAGAACACTTTTAAAGAACATTCGAGCCTCAAATTATGAAAAAATTAAGAACATCGAGCCTCGGCAAAAGTTATCTGGTTCTTATAAAAAAAGAGTGTAATCAGACTGATTGCTTTAAAAGTGACGATTGACGATTGGTAATAGTTTGCACCCATTTGTTTTTATCGTTTAGGGAAGCTTTGTTCAAACTATATTTATTTCAACTCCAACTTCATAATATTCCATGTTATTAATCAATGTTTTCAGGAGTAAAAATGAAAGAAATTTCCATTAACCACTTTTTTTCATATTCTAATGATATTTTTGATATATTAATTAATATTTTCAGGAATGAAAATGAAGTTCATGTATTTATTTATTGAGGACTTTTTGTTATTTAAGCTAGGAATATAATACATTGTTCGTGGAAAATAGTGGTTCTGGTTCTTTTTGTATCGGTTTTGAAACTGTTTATGAGGAGGACATATACAATACAATGCAAGTCAGAAGTGTTACTTTGTGCATAAATTCAACCCTCCCCAATCGAGATGCAAAAAGGTTCATTTTGGAAAAGTGGGAGATAGTAAGTAAAGGCGGGAGTTAGTAAAATACAACATGTGGTCGAGGCAGGTGCACGCATCACTGCAGATGGATTCCTGAAACCTGTTCATTTCATTTTTGTGTTGTGTTGATAGCCAGTGTGTTATAACATCTTAGCTTATTCCTTCATCATTCGTTATATTCTCAAGAAGCTTGATCTCATTTAACCGCTGCCATGACTGTATTTTCTGTCTTGACGGACGGAAACTTGGTAGAGAAGATTGTGCCCGCTGTAGTGGCTGCAACAAGTGGCGTAGTGGCCTATCTTGTGCTCAATGCAATTTACAGCAAGACGAGAGGTCCTGGAAATCCTGACTGTATCAACAAAAGCGTAGAAAAAGACAAAGCAAAGGTCGCCCATTCCTTTGATATCGAAGATCTGGGCGATAAGGTCGCATTCTGCCGTTGTTGGAAATCTCGCAAGGTATGGGTGGGAATTATATGCGGACATTGAAAAACAAAACTTTAATAGTTCCCTTGTGGTAGCCCCTCCCACCCAGATCCGCATGAATTCAAATTGAAAATAAATCTGCCATGCCAGGAAATCCAAAGATTTCCTGTGAAATATTTGGAAGATGAACTTTCTTTTTCCATTTGAAGACTGTTGTCTGTTGTTTTATTGTTCTACTGTTTTGTTGTTTTTATATGCTGAGTTATTGGCATGTGTTTGTGCTTTATGTCGAACGAGATGTTTCTTTTGTTTTAGTTTCCATACTGTGATGGTTCCCATAACGTCCACAACAAATTGACTGGAGATAATGTTGGTCCAGTTTGCATCGGCAAGAAGAAGGCATAAGAAAATAGACAAACAGTAAAAATAGAACAGAAAAACATGGTTTGTTTTTTTAATTTGCTATTTTTATTTTTATCATGTAATGGAGGTGTTTGAGTGATCGATATACTGATTGACATGAAATCTGTTTTCATATATTCTGTTTTGTCCATCCATTTTAATCAGTAAAACTAACACATTATCTCGGTTTTATTTGTTGGTTATATTTTGCTGTTTGTATTTTCAAAATCAGTTTAAAATCACAGCATAATTATTACTGAAACTTTTTGTAGGCTTGGCTTTTAAGATCATTGTCGTCAAAATATTAACTGTCGGCAAACTTTAAACAGGCCTGGTCAATATTCATCCAGTTTGTACGTTTATTACTGGAAGGTGTCTACTATAGAAAGGTTGGTTATAATATTATGAATGTGTCTATCAATAGAGGCTCCATTGTACAAGTCGCTTTGACTATTTGGAACCCTTTTTATGTTGACTGAATTTTCACATTCCTGGAGGTTTTATCCAGACTCGTTTAGTTTAAAAAGCAAGTAGTTCTTATCAATTTTATGCAAAATACAATTATCACAACGAAACATTTGAATGGCCGCGCCCTTAACATTGATGACATCAAACGGTAAGAGGAACAACACCCATCTCAGACTTGATCAAAATATTTTAGGACAAGGCATCCTAAACTAAATAGCAATTTGGGAAGATTAATGTTGCTTGTTTGAATCAGGTTTTGTTGAATTTGATGATAACTTTTCAAATTTTTTCAATGCAGTCTTTGTCTCGTGTGACTTTTTTATGTGCCATTATGCCTCGGGCTGGTCATTAGTTTTATTATATCCACTGGTTTTCTTTCATTGAGAATGCCATCGTTGGACTTCAAGGAAGAATCCCATCCCATCATTTCCTCCCAATTCACAAAACACATAACCAATTCCTGTTTCCCTTCTACCGCACTGTGTTCTTTACGAAACTTGTTGTTCTAAACATTTCACAGACAGACATGTTTTGCAAAGTATTGTAATAAGAACTCCAATTGTAATAAGCGCGCACTCTTCTCCCCCCCCCCTCTCTGGCTAAATCTCCACACCGTTATCTTCACAGAAGGACTTTGACTTTTCTATTGTTACAGCATGACTCTGGATTATACTCATAGTGCGTAACAAAAAGGAGTTTATGGAACCGATAATTACAGTGAAATTTAGTGTGCTTTGCTACTTTGCTGCATTACAATGTACTTTCAGTTTAATGAACTGCAGATTTTTCTCTCACCCAAAAGCTTTGTTCTCATTATTAATTTTATATTAATAATGAGAACAATTAATATAAAATATAATATAATTAATATAATAATAATTTTATATATTATTCGTGTCTTTTGGCCAGTACAAGTTCCACTGTATTCGGACCTCTCTATGACATCGTAGTACCTCTCTTCGTGGTATTGACATCAATGTTGTCATTCACTTAATTAAATCTCGTGTTTGCTCAAGTCGCGGAGAGAAATCGTTCGGCTTTTTCATTAAGGCGAACCTTATTCTCTTCTGTTGAGCGGCCTCATTCTTTCCACATGCACGTATATATATGCGAAGTGAAGCGATGAATGCATCGATCAATTTCAAACGCGTCTTTGAAAACAGCGCATTCTTACTTCACAAACCCACGAGCACAATGCGTCATTCTCTTTCATCGTGTCTTGCTGGTAAACGAACAGTGAGATATATGCGTGGTTCATTATAAGCGACGATTATTCCGCGGAGTATACGACTTTTTACTTGTTTGTTGTTCCATTGCATGGCAATTGCAGTAAACACCCGCTTATGAGAACCAGCGAATAAGAACCTTTCAGGCTGAAATCCCTGCTCAAAAAAATAGAAGAAAGAATAGGTTATTGTTTTTGAACAATAGGCTGGATGCGTAATTCACAGGTTCTTATACGCGGGTATTTACTGTATTACGTAGGTGTGCAAGCATTTGTCGCTGTAGCTGCTGTCCTTTTATGATGTTTGCCGTTTGGTGTTGTTTGGTAGTAGGCCTTGGCCAGTGCAGCAAGATATTACAATGTTAGTAGTGTTGTTGTAAATGCGTCTGTCTGTTGGGGAGGGAGGAGGGGTGCGTGCCCCCCCCCCTCCCTGGCTCTTTGTCTTTCCCAGCTTTTATTGCTGTTTACTTGCATCGTATTTCAAGGCAGTAGTCTTACATTCAATGCGTAATTAATTATAATCGCCTTACCCAGTTAATTACATTATTGCTACCGGCAACTATACCTGCTACAACCTGATTGCAGTTCAAGAATTGTTTTGTTCGTCGAAAGGCTTGTTTGCTATCGCTCGTACTTCTGTGTTTTATGACTGTCGCATTACATCGTACATAACATTAAACGCTGCACATGTGATCGCAGTATACATGTGTAACCATTGACTTATTGTGTGCAGGCACTGCTGAAGGTCAATACAGTTTATTCGTGCTTTTATAGACAGAAAAACATTAAACGTGGAGGATGATTGTTGTGGTTCTTGGTTGATTCAATTGATTTTTTGCGGACCATCTTTTGAACTGTCTGATCCAAGTCGCTAAAAAAGGTAAGCATCAAACGCTAGCTTTTTATTTTTTTATTTAATACACATTTTTTATGAGCATCTGGTTTATAAAAAACTAGTACTACGATGGCCAAAAATTTAAGAAACTCTAGTACTAGGTTCAAGAAAAGTTAAGAAACTATAAAATTTCCATTTCTAAAAAGGACTATATTATATAACCCTTAATGATATTGATGGAGTGGACATGATTTTACTGTAAAAACACTTCTTTATGAGCAGTTGGATGTTATAAGCTTAAATCTTGTTAATTTAACTTTTGACTTGGATCTGCATGGGTTTTTTGTGACGATTTGCGTTTATTTCGATCCAAAAATGCTGAACTTCAAAACAATAAGGCAATTTTTGAACCAAAAAATAAAAAACCAATTAAGAAACTTTTAATACTAAAACACCAAAATTTTCATCCCAAAGTAAGAAACCTTTAGTACTAGGCCCCGATCCAAGTTTCTTTTAAAAAAACGTGTATTTTTCAGTCTGGAGACATTGGTCTAAGGATAGGAAGCATGGTAGCTATATATGTAGTATAGTTAGTTTAGATAGTTTAGTAAATGTAGTATTGAATAGTTTAGTCTGGCATAGTATGGTGTGGTGCAGTACAGTATGGTATGGTATAGTATTGTGTAATATTATATGGTATACCATTAGAACAGTATTCAGTATAGCATACAATACAGTGGAATTGTTTATCGCGAGGAACGTTCAAGAAAATCGGGAAATACCTCGTTCTATCTCAGGAGACCAATTGTCTCCAATTGTAACAATGTCGGAACACATACGTTGAGATCTTTGATATGATATGACCTACAGACCTACGGGGAATGCATGTGTGACGTGGCTTACAAACGTTTAGTTGACTTCAAAATTGATTCGAAGGTTCGCTTGTATCCTTTGATTGTGAAGCCTTGAGTTCACCCCACCCTCGCCTAAACGATATGCTGCCCGCTTCAATATTCAAAACAATCAGCTGCTAATGAGATGCTTACGGTTTCATTAGGTTAATTCATTCACTTAATTTTATATTGTTCGATGAAATGAGATTAATGAATGAGAACGCATGCTGCAATGCTTAATCTGCAGTTTCATTTTGATTTAATTTGCAAAAACAACTAAATCCCAACCAGGGACGTAAGAACAATAAAAACAGCGCTTCATACATCGTTTAAAAGATTAATACTTGCTTCTATTGTAAACGAAATTCTTAAACCCATCGAGATTCAGTTGAATTGCACCGTACCGGGTCATTGATAACGAACGTAGTTATCAAGACAATCGACTTTATCTTGACTTTATGCATGCGGAAAGCTGTTGTGAACATCTGCACTGTTTCGTAGATTATCCAAGGGTTCGTGCAGAGGAGAGAGGCAAGCAGGTCAGAACAGTGTGAGTTGTAGCTTTTTACTGTATGCTTGTCTTGATAGCATAATAGCTGAATAGCGGGCTTTCAATCAACCCATTCTTGTTCAATGCTGAAGATATTTAAACAATCTTTGATCAATCCGAATAAAGAAACGTAGCGAGCGGCCAATCACGCCACTCCTTGAAATTCAACATACGATTTTACGAATAAATTGTCGTAAACAAAGTCACAATAAGGAAATCATGATAACGGATAGAAATCACTTCATAATGGAGAAATTTTTGGTGTGTTGACACCTATTGTATTTCACTTCGAATGATATTTCTGTATTCTTTTGCAGAACTTGAGTCAAGTATTATAAATATTGCTGTACGGTGTAAATATTGCCTTATTTGCTGTTGCTTGCTTCCCGTTGCATCAACTTGAGACTAGCCATATTCTCCCATGGAAGCATGTTTTGCTGATGGTGGTGTTGCTCGACAGGCTTCCTTGATCGAAGATAGCCATAAATGAATGCGTCAACGAAGCGTGGTGACTTTAACTTGGTAGGTAAAGGCACTTGTATTTTTATTTTTTTACGCGTAATTTTACACGAGACATTATCGAGTTTACAAGCATGCAATATCTCCGCTTTCGGAAGATGAAAATTTAGGAATGCGCCTCAGAATTCTGATAGAGATCGAAATTCGAGTGAAGAAATTTATGTGCATTATTGTTAAATTAAGCTCATTTAATTAAACCGAGGGTAAATTGTAAAACGTTGATTTGCTTTGTGTTTTCGGTTTACAAAGCTGCTATTATATACCGTCTAGCCAATCTATTAAATTAAGATACAACTCGTCACGAAACATTCGAAGCAATTACCTCATTTTTGCAAACAAAGAGTGGAATTATACGCAAGATAAGGTTGTTACATTTCTCTTTATTTTCGTAATCGAAGATTTGAGAGTGAAAAGGATGGCTGAAATCTGCTTTTATATTGGTGGATTTGTGTTGATTTGAAATGATTTAGATTACGAAAGTCGAAGTAATCCAGAATTATTCCCTGCTCATGGGAAATTAACCATGTTTTATTCTTTCTTAAGTTGACCTGTTGCATTTCTGGGAGTTTATTAATGTTATTTGTTTTGCTGAGATAGCGTGAGAGAAGCGAAGAAGGGGAAATTTGGTCCGAGTTTGTGTTAGCAGCTTTGAAATTGTGTTATGCAATGAATTGTTTCGTGTTCAGATCTGTTTATGTATCTAGGAATGAGACTTTCGTTTGAGGCAAATCTTCGTAGCATCTTATGATGTTTTCTCGAGCATTATGCAGTCTTTATCGTGCGGTAGATCTGAAAGCGGAAAAAATCACACAGTAAACAGATCGACTGCAACAACGTCACCGTCCAGCGCAGGTGTTTTTATATGTGAATTGAATTTTATGCAATTCACCGAAATTGCATGTGCACGCTTTTCATGAGAAAGCTTTTTTCAGAGAATTTCTTTTCAATTTTCTAGTTTCATGTTTTTTTAAAGTTTTCTCAGCAACAATTGAAAAGTATTGCATTACTGAACATTTCCGTTGGTGGAAGAAGCTACAATGTTATGCTTTGAATAGCATTTTTGTGCTTGCACTGAAATTTCTCCTTCTCCTTGAAATATCGAGCTCCTGAATTTTTCAACTTTTTACGCTTCCAAAGTCCAGCTGAACTTTCTTAACTTTTTGACGAGTCGAGTATTACTTGTTTTAAAAGTTTCGTAAGAGTTTTGTTTGCATGAGTTAACTGTAAGGATGGATACAATAGAAACGAAAGTGGATACAATAGGAACTCCCGATGAACTAATCAGGTACTTCTGCGGCGTCCTGGAAGGGCATTTACAATAGCAAAACAATACTGTCGCCTCGTTCTTTACATTTCATGACAGACTTTGTTTCTCATGTCCCTTGTGTTCTATTTAAATATAACGACATGTCCTGTAACTAATTGCAAATTTGGAGAACTTTTCAATCAAAGCTAAAACAAGGAAACGAGAAAGTTGAAGCACAAAAACTATGATGGAGGCCTTGGAGAACAACATTGTTCGAAACCTTTTCTTATTTTTGAAAATTGACGTCATGTGGATTGGCTTGAACAAAGACCACATTATCCGTAGGTGTGAGCCACCTTGAAGATTATCACGCAAAAGTGTGACCTTTGGCGTGGGATGAACAGTTCGCTACCACGTTCATCGATTCAGCTGCCTTGCCGCTGCAACTTTGCTGGTTGCTCGTTGGTTCAATACAATATTCAAGAGCACCGACAATGGACCAGCACCCGCATGTGCTATGTAGTATCCATCCAGTATTGTATTGTTACACACACACACACAACAGCTTCAGTTCCAGTGCAATTGCTTGGTGTTAACGTTCTAAACTGAGTTGTGTCTGGACTCTTCAGCGAAGCGAAGTTGTTTTGTTGTCCTTGTTTACTGCACTGGTGATTTGTTATTCCTGAAATTACAGTTGTTAAGCGCATATATACTTCGTATATTCAAGGTTGGTGAGTAATGCACATGTGTACATATACCGATTTGGTGTTATTTATTATTTGGTATGAGCCCTGGTACATTAGATATGCATATGCATGCACAATGCTGTAATGGACTAAAGTTATACCCCAAAAAGTTTCCTGTCGTGTTTAGTATTATGAAGCCATGTTCGATATAATGCTGTGTTGTGTTGAGTATTACATGTATGAGTTAAACATTTTTTGCCAAACAAGCATTGTCTTTATTTTAAAAAATGTTGGCTTGTAATGCGAAAGAGACAAAAGCAAGAATTTGAAATGTAAACTGCAACGTCCATGTGTGTTGCAAGATTAATAGAAGCATCATTTGTGTATTTTCTATCTTGCGCTATTTTTGTTCTTTGCTGTTTGGTGTCCAGTCCAAAGCAAATAATCGTTTTCCTTGTTTTCATATCGTACATAACATTTTTGAATGTGCAGGAAGTAAGAGATCATCATCGGATAATTATCAGACGTTGGATTAGCGGTGTTGCGTTTGGAATTTCTTATTGTTTTGTTACGATTGAAATTCGATAAAAAGGACCCTTGTGTAAAGAGCTTTCGCGTGAGGAGAACTAAAAATCTGGTCACTGGAACAAATTCATCACTTGCAAAACTCAGAACAGTCTTCACCCACTAATTTGTGGGGGAGGTTTGGTTTCGTGATAATTTATACCACAAATTAGTGGAGATTTAATTTGCGTTTAGCTTGGAAAAACTACGATAAAGCATTTGTACGGCCATATGGCAGGTTTTATGTGATTCCCTTCAATGTCAGTTTGGTTACAGGAGGAATTTGCACTGTTTATTCATTTCTTCGCTAAGTTCGACTGGGGAGGGTTGGAAGCAAACTTTAATTTTTGAATAAACTCTCAATTTTGAGTTATAACAGAAGACGGAAATGCAGGCAGTAACATTTCTCACTTGCAGTAGCGGGCACTCTGCTTTTCAAAATGAAATACGTGCTATCGGTAACACGTTTTCACCACTGAACAGTATGTTATTATGTATGTGCAAAAACAGACCAGCTTCATCTTAAAGGTGTTCGCTCTTAATTAGAGAGGAGAGAGGGGGGACAGGGAAAGGACGATAAAGTCACATGGGTAATGCGAAGGAGGGTGACTTCAAGAGAGGAAAAGCGGGATCTCAAAGGTTGGGCTTGGATCTTTTAATCAAAGTTGGGTTTTTTCAAATTAGATCCATGCATAAAACTGTTCAGCGGTGATTTCTAGAGGGCTGCGAAGCAGCGTTTGGAACGCCGCAATTGGGACAGTCAAGATAACTGCCTGAACGCAAGGCACGTGTCAAGCACAAATAATAACTAATATCAAGAATCCATTTACATGAAATTTTTATTTTGGTTTGAGAAGATATGTGGATAACGTCATGAACGAGTAAAAAGCAATAAAGTTGAGCTGAAGCTGTGATGTCGCGATTTATACAAAACGTTGTTCAAAATGCCTATACTTTGGCAATGAATAACTCAAAAACTAAACTACAAGCAATTTTCAAATTCGATTTGCGGTATACCTTCTATAAGCACGCGCTAAATCTTTCTATTTCAGTAAAAAGTCGACATTTCATGTTTTGCTGCTCAAGCCCTTTATGAAGCTCTTTGATAGTATACCACAATCCCACAGAAAATGTTTGCGATTCCTGTCTTTATTTCATAATGATCTGAGAATTAAAACGGACAAAAGAATTTGCGCGTGCTTGAGAAGTGGTGAATAGGATTGCAAAAAAGGCAACTGTAAACATTTGCTATTCAATACTGGGAGGAGATAGTCTTCAATATACTCCGCAATTGTGTGCGAATAGATAAATGAACGACATGGCATGATAAATTGTTATGCGCTGTTGTTACAGGAGCAAGAGCTGGAAGGAGTTGGAGAAAGAGACGACATGGCCAAGGGGACCGCGATCGATTGCAGTTGCGAAGTGTGTTGCATGGAAAACCTGCCTATTATTGCCGCCGACGGGCTGTTTTTTAGGTGCTGCATAAAGGCAGGCACGTACATACCGACCGAAATGATCGACCAAGATGACCTAATTGAATCGTTGAAGATGCAGATCAAGAGAAATGCAGCCAGGCGAAGAGGGACGAGATCGGTGAGTCATTTATCTGCCCTCCTTACATTCTTCCTTATTTGGATTTCTGCTATACGGTAGAAACCCGCATATAAGAACCTTGACTTTTAAGTAGAGCCTATTTTGGTTTATGGCAATAAAGCAGACACAGTTGTTAAAGAAATTAATTTGGGAACAGGTGGTCTAGAGTTGAATTGCTGAGTTTTCGCAGCTCTCACGCTTGCTGTTTACAAGTAGCGTGAAAATGCTTCCCTTGCTTGTTGTGGTTGCTGTTGTTGTTTTGTTTGATAAGGCAATGTCATGGTGTATGCCTTCTGCTTTATCTTGTCCATATTGTCCACACGATGTGGATTGTGGAAACCGATTTTAATCACAAATAGCTCTGACGCTGGTTATTTCAGACCGTGGTAACCTGTTCCACTTGAAATAAGACGATTGTCGTGAAGAAATAGGAAGACCTTTAATTGTGTAGATATACGATTAGGAGGGACAGATCAATTAGATCTGTTTTCACTTAAATAGCTATGCCTCAAACGTACATATTCACCAAAGTAAGGGAATAAAATGCAGATATAGTTTGAAATGTGGGGAGAGCTTTAGCCGAGTAATAGCTAAAGCTTGTTTGTGATCTTACAGGCACCTGCTTCACCTTCAAAGAAAGGCCACGGCGAAAAGCAGGACTTTGACTATAACGACAACATATTATCAGAATTGCACACAACAAAAACAACAACAACAACAATAACAACAGCGCATTTAAAACGCATCTCTTCGGACATTGCTGCGCCTTCTACGAAATTGAGCTGGCGCGAGCGACTGAGATCGCAAGGCCCTTCGATCATTCGGTCTTCGTCGACACCCAGTTTTAACACGATACCAAAATCGATATTGCTTAAATGCAGAGACAGGAAAATATCTGACAGCAGTCTGCCCGACGTGTTCGAAGAGATCAGTGACGAGGAGGAGAAAAGTGTGCGCATGCGCAAACGATTCACCGATCAACTCGCCTGGGTGCGAGAAAACGGCAAGGATTTTGTTGCCATGGAGAGTCTGAAATCGGCCCTTGAAGTCGCGGCGCTGCTGCAAGTTCTGTCCGAGAATAAGGCGACGACAGTCATGCAGTTGAAAGTCAACTGCAATGACGTCATCACGGTGTCCTATCATTTTTTGGACAATTTCAAACAAGAGTTCATGATGTTGAAAGTAAGCAGCGGCTATTGCATGTTCATGGCACCGTTTTGACGAAGGGGTCAAAACTTCAGACCGAAGACGTCAGGGGTTAAAGATCAGAATTGCCTATGACGTCATCAGAGTTCATAGGTCCTTGCCGAACGAAAATATTATTGAGGGACGGGGGGTAGTGACTGTCAATAACAAGTTGAAAGAGTGAGCATTTTGCGAACAATACAAGCACCATATTCCTTGGGAATCATATTTGAAAAATTCATTTGCAGTTGTGTTGTATCTTTTTTATGATCGATTAGCTGCCCGATGGTTTCAATAAAATCAGCAGACAGTCATAAGAATCTTTAATTTTTCTGGTCTAACCAAGAAACACCTAATTGAAACATTTTTAACAATGCATTGGAATGGATGGAGAATTCAGTGCCATTGATAGATTAATATTTCAAACTTTAATATATTAACATACATATATTTATATATAGTCTTTTATGTATCGTGTATATCTTGTATTACTATTCTGTATAGCTATTTCTGATCTTGATTGTTTATGATTCATTTGAATGTGGTTGTGGTCACGTTTTTGCTGATGCACTCGTGGTCATCATAAGTTGTATAGTCTAAGCTACATCCTCACATGGCACGGCGGTAGGGTGAAAGATCATTTCCTTCGTGAGCTCAAGTTAAAACATAAGCGTTTTCAATGCTGATAATAACAAACAGCTTTAACTTGGATACGTTCTATCATTCGTGACTACAGACCCTGCACTTTGCTAAATGAAGAAATTCCTTTGCCTGTTGACTTTATCAAAACAAAACATAAATAATGCTACAAATAGATCAAACGGCGCAATATATATTAATAATCACACAAAACTTTGACATAAGTGCAAACATTTTTGCAGTATTTAAATTATAAACAAGAAATAGTCATTCTCTTGAAGAAATATAACATTTCCTGTTATTATTCGAGAAGAACAATTTAGGATTATTCAGTCTTAGATGCTCGTTGCAAACAACTGAGGAGGTATATAGGTCAGCTGATCGATAGGAGGCTACGTATGGTGTTACTTCAAGTAACTCGATATATCTTTTGTGCCAGCCATTGTCAATTTCTTCTTGCCTAGAGTGCCTAAAAAGCATGCACAGGTACAAAAATCCTGATACAGTGCCGATTGCGCAACGACTTTACTTTGCTCCAGGCAAAGTCCGAATGCATCATTCAAAATGGTGCCAGAAACAAACAATAGTCCGACTTGATTCTCAACATCATAAAGTCTTGTTTGAAATCGCTTATTGTCTGGTAACACAGGGTCATATTATTCTCACTGCTGATCTCTAGATCTATGACAGTGGGTAGTTTATTGTCCAGTATGGCTTCAAGTATGGCCGATGCTTCCGTCACGCTATGCAATGTTTCCATGTAGACATAGTCGGTGTCCGGTTCATTCAAGTCGCGTATCTGAGCAACATACTTCTCCTTCAGACATCGTTCTTCTTCGGACAGCATTAACGCATCGCTTCCGTCCGCACTAGTTGTCTGATCCAACTCCTTTGGCTTCAACGCGGCCTTGAGCAGGATCGACTGTGGTGAAGATTTTCCGGATTTGAAAGAGGACGACCGACTGCGGTTGTGAGTGAAAGCCGGACTGTTGTTCGATCGCTTCAATGTGGGCGAGCTGGAAGGTGAGCTGCCAGAGTCACCGAGGCTCATACTCAAAGAGCGGTATCTTGAAAGCGAATCCTCTTTGTTTCGACGACAGAGATTCTGAAAAAAGAAAAAGCAACATACATTGTAATGCTTCGAGTAAGCACCCCGTTTCTCCGTCTCAAACCTGAAGAAATTAATTAGCGCTCGGCGTTTATTTAAAACATTGCAGCAACATGTGTCCTTTCTATCTTGGGTACATCTGGATCTATATTAACGTACTAAATAAGGACATTTATATTTATTTACAGAGAAATCACCATAAACAAATATTTCTGTACAATGGGAAACTATTTTTGTCCCAATACCATGCGAAAATGATAACTTCGTTGTGAAAGTAACTTCTACATAAAAGAGCTATATGATAAAGCAGACACCTCCCTATAAACGGACAGCCAGGTGCTCCATTGAGTCTATCCACTCACTCATAAATCTGTTACATTATATCAATGTGTTTTTGTGCATAAAATCAGTTATAACTTACAGGTGAACTGTCGGGTGTCTTGAGAACTTCTGTGGCTCTCTTGATTGAGGCAATGAACGCCTCCAAGTTGATCATCTGTTCGGGGACGTAGGAGTTCTCGATAATTGAACATTTCATCATCAAACCATCAGCACAAACAATCGGCTGTTTGTCGATCAGAAGGGAATACTGGGCATCGAGTATTTCATTGTCGCTCATGCTCGTTCCATCCACTGAATCTTGTCGATCTGAAATGAAAAACAAAACGTAAATGCAAACATACAGTGCAATATCCCCCTACAATACGCACATTTAGATTAGAGCGACATGCTTGACTTTCTGGTTTATTTTAAATTTGTATTTTCACTTGTTTTATACCGTTTTTCTGCTATACATGCATACTTTTACTGGCAAAAACATAGACAAAGATGCTCCAAACGTAAGGAACTTTGACTGGTAAAGCATTCCCTGGGGTTTCTTTGAAAGAAAATACGTAGCAGCGTTGCGTGTTGAACAGAAAATAATCAAACTTTCGTCTAGAAATTTGTTTATCTTGAAAAACAAAAAGGCCTTTTAAGGCTGATTTCGTGATTAATTGAGTGGCGCCACTGCATTGACCAAGCAACAAAATAAATCCTACAAGTTCATGTTTGTAGGTATGAATCCCAAATCCATCCAAAGCAAACACTGGGCAACTGTGGAGGCGACTGCAGATAATCTTCTTCTGGATCTTTATTATCTTTAATCGGTTTAGCTTTGTATTCAATCTTGCTTGCGGGTCAGATCAAATCAATAATGAACAAAACTTTGCAACAGCATTAAAGCTGAGTAAACCATACAGAGAGAAAGCACGGTACAGTTTACTGTCGGAAACTGACTTATATCTTGTAACCATAGCTATAGCTGTCAACATAAAGTGATTGATTTATATATATAGACAAAAGTCATGTGAGGGGGCGATGTGATTAGGAATCGGACAAGACTGGAAGGTTGTGTTTTTCTTATCAATTATTGGTTGTGTTTATTATAATAATTACATAAAATCGAGTGAGATTCATTCAGTGTCTCTGGGAACTGAGCGCGGCGTCTGAAGATTCCCCACACTGAAAGTGGCGACCACGAAGGGACCCTCAATCAAAAGGAAATTATTGTAAACAAACAAGGACAGTGAAGAGGAAGTTAGGCCAACTGCCTATCGAATTGGAACTCGTGAACACTATCTCGACTCGAGCACTACTATCAGAAGGAAACATAAAACAATGGCATCTCTAATAGAGAAACATGAAAAGCTAATGAAGCTAGCAAAGATAACATTCGATGAACTCGTTGGTATTGCTGATGATGCAGAAAAGGAGGACATAGAAATCGGCTACGAACAAACTTGTGGGCTTGTAAAGAAGCTAGAGAATTCTATAGAAATGGTAAAGGACCAGTTGCTGGATGAAGACAAGACCCTTGAGGCCATCACTGCTTGGTCAAACAAGGAGAAGGCGGATGTGAAGCCAATTCGTGATCTACGAAATCGAATGAAAGCCATCCTTGCAGAGATGCAAAAGGAAGAAATACATAAGGACATTGAGAGAGAAATGGCTAAACAACGAGCTCTCAATGAAAGGAGCATGCAAACACGCATCGATGAGCAGAAAGAAATTGAAGCAGCTTCAATACGACAAATTGAAAGGGAGAAGGAATGGCTAAAAGAGAAACTTCAGTTGGAAAGAGAAGCTGAGGAGTTGAAACGAGCGAGTGGAATGGGTGCTGTATCCCCTGCGGTTCATCATGCAGTGAAACTTCAAAAATATACCATCACTCCTTTCGACGGGGATTACAAGGATTGGATACGGTTCTGGAACCAATTCCAGGTGGAAGTAGATGGATCAAACATATCAGAGATCAGCAAGTTCCACTACCTGATTGAGCTAACAAAAGGAAAACCTAGACAGGATATTCTGGGGCTTCCCCATTCAGTAGAAGGGTACGAAGAAGCAAAGAGAATATTGGTTTCGACATATGGAAAGGACTCTAAGGTCCACAAGGCACTGATAAAAGAAATAGAGAATCTCCATCAGATCACAAACATTCATAAAACAGCGAGTGTTCATGAATTTTACAACAAGCTTTCTCGTACAGTGCGAACGCTTGCAACACTCAAGAAATTAGATTCAGCCCAAAGTACAGTGTACACTCTATTGGATAAACTTGGGCCAGTCAGGGAGATTTTGGCTCAGGCTGATGATGACTGGGAGGAGTGGCAACTGGAAGACATTACAGAGAACTTGCGAAAGTATGTTGAGCGAAATCCAATGATGTCTGGAGAGAATATTGATAGAAGCTTTGGAAACCGAGAGAGATCTCAGCAAAGAGACAAGATGCTTCTAGGCAATGGACAGCATAGCAGAAGAAACTTCGGAGGATGTGTGTATTGTGGAAATGGCCAACATAAAAGTGTAGACTGTACAACGGTCTTAAGCATAGCCAGTCGAAGAGAGATCTTGAAGAGCAAGAAACTCTGCTATAACTGTACGGGAGCTGGACATTCCGCCTCAAATTGCTACTCTAGATGCTGTACAAAGTGTGGGCAGAAACATCACACGTCTATATGTGAGAAACAGGAGACAACAGTGCCTACACAAGGTTCAGAGAAAAACATGAGTGCATCAAGTAGAGAAACCCGGACAATCCATGCAACTTTAATGGCAAAAGTCAACGGACAAGAGGCCCGTATAATGATTGACACAGGAGCGAGTAGCTCCTATGTATGCTCGGACCTGATATCGAAGCTATCATTGAAACCGGCTCGCACAGAAACCAGGTGCATTGAGCAAATGTATGGGACGGTGACAAGGCAAGTGGAGATCTACAACGTCAACATCAAGTCCTTGGTGAGAGATGATTTCAATTTTGATGTTAATTGTATCAATGCCGAGAAGGGAGTTCTAACTTATTTGCCAAATCCAGAAGTGAGGAAATTGAAGCAAAGATTCAGAAGACTGAAGAGGTTGGAATTCAGCGATGAAGCAACAACAGCGAAACAGCTTCCAATACACGTCATATTGGGGGCTGCGGACTACCAGAGGATTCGAACAACAGAACAACCAGTGCTTGGAGACAATCCAGACTGTGATCCAGGTGCAGAGTTCACGATGCTGGGTTGGATGCTATATGGGAGGCTTGGTTCTGATTCGTCAGCTGCAGAGAAGAGTTTCTTTCTCAACTCGAGTAAAACAGAGTTCGAGAGACTCTGTTCGCTAGACATTCTTGGATTGGAAGAACCAGGCCACGAGCAGGAGTTCCACGAGAGCTTTACGAGCAATCTGCTCAAAAGCAAAGAGAACTTCTATGAAACAAGACTGCCATGGAAGACTGATCGTATGAGCTTACCAAACAACAAGGCACTTGCAGAGAAAAGGCTGCTGAACACAATACGTCGATTGCAGAAGATAGGGAAGCTAGCAGACTACGATGACATTATGCAAGAGCAGATTAAGGAAGGAGTACTTGAGAAGACCCCAGATGCTCCGACTGGAGAAGTTGTACACTACATCCCTCATCAGCCAGTGTTCAGAGAGGGTGCAGAGACAACCAAGTTGAGAATAGTTTATGACTGTTCAGCGAAACAGAGCGAGTATCAACCATCGCTCAACGACTGCCTTGAGACCGGGCCATCGCTACAGCCATTACTATTTGACATCATTTTAAGGAATAGGATGAAAAGGTACTGCATTATGGGAGACATAAAAAAGGCCTTTCTTCAGATACGCATTGATGAAGCAGATCGTGATGCACAACGAATCATGTGGTACAACAATCTTGAAGAAAGGAAGCCAGCTGAATACAGATTTACAAGAGTAATTTTTGGGGCAGCTTCAAGCCCTTACATCTTGGGAGCAACATTACAGAAACATGTGTCGGACTACTTAACCAAGTACCCGGAAACAGCGAAGGCGTTGCTGCTCGATACGTATGTGGACGACATACAGTATGGGACTGATTCTCTCCAAGAGCTTGAGAAGTTTAAAGTCGAATCAACGGAAATAATGAATGAAGGGGGCTTTACCCTTCATAAGTGGCATAGTAACGTGAGTGCTCTGGAGACTGGTCCCGTTCAAAACAAAGAACAAGTACTCAATCAAGAGGATAGCCAGAATACGACGACAAAGATTCTGGGAATACCATGGAACAAAACAGAAGACACAGTTAAAGTCGACTTTAGTCCTCTCAGTGAAACAAATGGACCAATAACTAAGAGGAAAGTTTTAGCTTCGATCAACAGTATCTATGATTTGCACGGGTGGGTTGCGCCTGTAATGATAACGGCAAAGATTCTGTTCAGTGAACTATGCCTCAGGAAAGTGACATGGGACGAACCAGTGCCTGAAGATCTTAGCAAGCGATGGAATCAATGGATCAAAGGATTAAAGAACTGTGATCATATTACAATACCGAGATATGTTGCAGACAATGGTATAAATGAATTCATAATACATGGCTTTGCAGACGCGAGCAAATTAGCGATATGTGCAGCCGTTTATGTATCAGTCAAGAACTCTGATGGGACAGCTAGTCAGAATTTACTGGTGTCCAAATCACGCATTGCGCCGAAGGATACCTCCATTCCAAGACTGGAGCTCTTTGCTGCTCATATGCTAGCCAAGCTGGTAAGCCACGTGAAGGGAGCTCTGAGCACTTACTCAATTCAAGAGTGTCATATGTGGTCTGACAGTATGACAGTTCTCTATTGGCTTGCAAGTAAAGGAACTTGGTCGGTATACGTACGGAATCGTGTACGTGCAATTCAAGACTTGGGTAAATGGGTGTGGCACCATGTCCCCACCAAAGAGAACCCAAGCGATCTTGGTACCAGAGGGATACCTCCTGCTAAACTTGATGAATTTTGGCTCAAAGGACCAGACTGGCTCATCAATGAAGAATTTTGGCCAAATCAACCGGAGATTACTCAAACGAAAGAAGCGGTTGCTGAGATTATACCAAAGCAAACCGAGAAAACGCTCCTCGCAACAGCCAACGAGGTGAACACAGAGCAGCAGGAGTGGACAAACGGGATTCTACAAAAGTACGGCTATTGGAAATTGTGTCGGATTACTGCTTGGATGAAACGATTCAGACAACTGTCGTCTCGAGCATAAACTTTGTGGACCGTTATCAGCAGATGAAATAACGACTGCAGAGAATGCATGGATCAAGATGGCACAAGAAACCCAGGATAAGACCTGCTCATTTGACCTGAAACAGGACCAAACAGGAGTATGGCGATGCGAGGGAAGAGTACCGGGATACAACCCAATCTATATCTCCAGACATCAGCTGTTAGCGACAAGGATAGTAGAGCACTATCACAGGCTTACGCTGCATGGGGAGTACAAGCAACGATGGCAGCCTTACGACAGAAATATTGGATTCCTCGATTGCGACAAATGGTGAAATCAGTATGTCATAAGTGCAACAGCTGCAGGAAGAGAAGAGCAAAGGGGATGCCAGCCCTGAAGATGGCTTCACTACCCACGTTCCGGGTAGAGTTCACTGACCCATTTGCCACAACAGGGGTGGACTATGCAGGCCCATTTTACTGCAAATCCAGCAATAAGGAAACATTGAAAGTGTACGTTCTGCTGTTCACTTGTGCTAGCACTAGAGCAGTGCACCTGAAGGCCTGCAAGGATATGACGGCTACAGAATTCAAAAGGTCATTGAAAGAGTTTGTAGCAAGAAGAGGGAAGCCACAGCGAATCGTCAGTGACAATGCAAAAACCTTCATTGCTGCAAAGAAATGGTTGAACAGTTTGAAGCAAGATGAAGATGTTGGAAACTACTTAGCTTCGCAGAGCATAAATTGGACGTTCAACATGTCACGTGCCCCTTGGTGGGGTGGATTCTTTGAAAGGTTAGTCGGGATGATGAAGTCAGCACTAGGAAAGGCGATAGGTAAGGCATTTCTAACGCTACCGGAGTTTGAGGAAACTCTCCTCGATGTGGAATGCTTTATGAACAACAGACCTCTCACGTATCTCGGTGAAGACTTCGAAAGACCAGCTATAACACCAAACACCCTGTTGAGAGGACAACCAGCTACCAACTTGGAGGAGCAAATGCCAAGTTCAGACGAACAGACAGTAGTGGCTCGTCGTGTCAGATATATGAATCGTTGCCGCCTACAATTACGAAAGCGCTTCATAGAGGAATACCTTAAAGCCTTGGAAGAAAGAAAGCGACCAGCTGGAGCAGCACAGATATATGTTCCAAACGGATCAGTCGTCCTGATTAAGGACACTTTAAAGCAAAAGAGTCAGTGGAGGATTGGGCGCGTTGAAGGAAGAATTACCGGAAGAGATGGCATAACAAGAGGTTATAAAATCAGAACTGGCACAGGATATATTGTGGAAAGACCAGTGCAACTGATTTCAAACTTAGAGATTGGCGGAGAGATCAAAAACGAAGATCAAGATCTCAGCAGCAGCCGTTTGAACCCTACTGCAGCGGAATTCGCACCCAGACGTGGAGCAAGTCGAGGAGCTAAAGAAGATGCATTCAACAGAATAACGGGAATCCAACTGAACGAAGATGAAGAACTCTAAAATCTCACATTAGAGCTGCGTCGCACTCAAATGGGGGGAGAGTGTCGGAAACTGACTTATATCTTGTAACCATAGCTATAGCTGTCAACATAAAGTGATTGATTTATATATATAGACAAAAGTCATGTGAGGGGGTGATGTGATTAGGAATCGGACAAGACTGGAAGGTTGTGTTTTTCTTATCAATTATTGGTTGTGTTTATTATAATAATTACATAAAATCGAGTGAGATTCATTCAGTGTCTCTGGGAACTGAGCGCGGCGTCTGAAGATTCCCCACATTACCTGGCAAAATTACCTTGAACGTGGCCTCAATTGCATAACGTTAGCGAAATTGCAGTCAACAACTCATGAAAACACTTTAGCAGAAGAAAAAATTTGTTGTCTATCGTGGTATAATTGTGCAATACATGTCGCTGCCGTGTGTTATGCCGGGAATCGATGCGAACTAATTTTCACATAAAAAATAATAACAATAGCAGAATTTAACGATAACATCATTATGGGACCTGCTTTGTGGACGGACACCGCGACACAGTATTTTGGCATAAAAATAGCCCTTGAATTAAGCCTTGGAATGTATTGACATCATTCTACATTGTTTATGTGCCCTGTGTCGCAAGCGCAGTTTCAACAAGTGCCCTTCTTTTTGACCTTCACTCAGCCTGGTCACTTGTGACATGTGGCATATGACATGAAAATCTTTTTCAATAAGTTTCATTGTTTCATTATCATTGTTTCGTCATATTGGATTGGAAACGAGGTTGACAACACCCCAAATACCAAGAGCCAACCAGTCCCAGAGTCAAATCCAAGCCATACACTTTGGGCCATTCTCAGTCTCAGGAGACTCCCTTGTCCTGCTTGCCTGGCCAAGCACTTGGGATGAGACTCTTTTAATTTTTAGAAGAGGCATATGCACTCCTGTCCAAGTCTCTACTGTTTGCCTACCTCAAGAATCCCTAAGAACCTGTTTCTGGAGACCATTGTTATAATTCTCACTTAATGGCCTAAGAAAGCATGGTTTTGTTTGTGGAAATTTGAAAAGCATTGAAAAGGTAAAGCTTTGTTACGGCAAATTACATTTAGTTAATTTGTTCATAAACCAGCCTGTCGTTTTGTAGATATTGCTGGTTCATTGCACGACACAATGTCTTCAATATTCATTTATTCAAACTTTGAACCTCCCTCCATGCATTTTTGGTGAGATAATATTCGTCTCTTTTGTCGAAGAGGAAGAAAATTTGAAGTGAAGCTTTAATTTTCCATCGAAATATTAGCCACCTCATGCGGATTGGTAAATCCAATATAATTTATTGATCAGGTAGATGACCCGACTGGGTCTTTTGAAAGCATTACGTAAACAAAGGCAAGTGATCCTTTGCAATGCAACTGCAGTGGAGCCTTTATTAACGGAAAGGTTATCTCGTCACAGCGGAAATTTCTTGATGAAAGAACATTTGTTTTATCAAAAAGGTGTGTTCCGTTAACTCGTGTTCCTTTATTTCTCGATAAAGGAACATGAGTTAAAAGGTTTCGGAGAAAGTGAATCCCAAATTAGCGGACCCCTCTTTTTTCACAACAAACACTTGCAACGGTGTGACTGGGGGGTCGATTTTGGCCTAAGCTTCGCATTACAGCTTAAAAACAAATCTTTTTATTGTTATAAAAGTATTATCGCACAAGAAAGAGCTCTCTTGTTTTGAGATAACTTTTAAAACTGGTATAACCAGCGTCAACAAAACTTGCTGGACATGGCTGGACCATGTTGTTATGACGTAGTTGAACGAGTCATCCCTCCGAACAATGCGAGAAAAACAATGGAAGCCAGGGGGAATGATGACGATGGAAACTAAACACCTTTTACTGGCGCAACAAGAATTGTATCAACACTGATGAGTAATTAAGTAAACACTGGGCTGTAAACAAAACTCGTTTGAGAAAATAGGAAAGCTACATAGAGACTGCCCGATGAAGGAATCTAAAAGTAATCTATAAAAAAACAAGTGCTCTCCTAATTGTGCATAATTCCCAGATGGAGGGGATTTATTGCTCTCTCCTTTCCACGTATGGGTCAAATTGATCATGTCAAAATATTCCGTGCTTTTGGTAAAAAAAGTCTTGCTATTGTTTCTCGCAAGATTGGCGAGCAGAATGAAAAGCCGTTCCTTTCAAATTGGCTCGGCTCGCCATAATTTTGTTAAATTTCTTGACATGTAGGCCTTAGCATAGGCAGCTTCAATCTCAGAGGAAAGCAGAATATCAAATATATTGCTGTGATCAATTATATTATATGTAGATGTGGAAAAGATTCTCATCTTAGAAGGGTGTGGCCGTTAGATATTTAATTATTATTTTAACTTCATAGTTATTGCACCATTGATAAATGTCTTTTACATGAAAAAACTTTGGAGACGAAAGGCAACGCGCCAAAAATGTGAGGCATTTCCAAATATTTTTGCACATACAGGGAAAGTTAGGCATGTGGGTCGTCTGTACTGTAGGTGATAAAATTTAATGTTGATTGCACAATGTGCAGAAAAATAGATCTAGAAAAATTGATTTGGAAATATTGATGTGTATGCTGATTTTATTATACAAAATTATTGATTTTAGATTGATAATTTGATTTGATTTAATTTGATAATATTAGTCACTATTTTCGTTCAGGATGCAGAACAGAGAATGGCATATGGGAATTTTCATGTCAACAAAACGTGTTCCAAATCAAGACAAAACAAATTTGGCATCTAGGCCAGGTATTTTTATGTACTTGTACATTGAGTAAATATTGTCACTTAAATACTCGCTTGATTTCTGCAGGGATGAGCTATATTTGGGTGACTACCAATCAAACTGTTTTGAATTTCTCGATTTTCATGACTCATCTCGTCGAAAATTACTTGTGTTAATTTATTATAACAAGAGCCCTCGTTAAACTGGTTAAATCGGATATTTATTCGGTTCGGAATTAGCATCCGATGTGAGAGTGAGATTCAACTGAATTTAATCAGGGAAAGTAAAAGAAAATGTTTAAAAATCTTTAAAGTACTCACCGAGCATATTGTTGTGCTGTGATCTTTTTCTGAAGCTGTTAGCTCCGTGTTGCAATGAAATTTGTCCTCCTCCAGTGGTTGTGTGCCGGCGTTTTATTTTGTGATATTTACAAAACTCCAAACTCCAATTGTAATCATCATAAAAGCCAGAAGTATGTTTTCTCTCAACAGAATTGACGTTGCGAAAACTCGGCACAATAAATAATGTTTATATTCTTGAATAATTAATATATATAATATTTATTTAAAGTGAAAACAGCGATCTTATCGCCAACGATTCTGTTATTCAATCAGGTAACAACACAATACGTTTTCCCATCAATTCAATACTGCGCAGTACGGTGAGCGTGAGGTTCTTCTTCTTGTTGTGGTCTTTTAAATGGCAACTGCTTCTTTTGCACGTTGAATTCAGGAGCAATTGGAGTGCGCGCCTAGCATGTCTTGACAGGCCATTGTTGTGTGTCTTTCGATTCGTTTCAAAACTGATCTAGCATGCTGTGTGATGTATTCTATTCGGAGAACAATTAGCGCTTGGTCTGATTGGCGTTCTCCTTGGACGGGGGTTGCTACGTCGTTGGATTATTCTGTCGTTGCTTGATGAGCAGAGCGACAGTGCAACTGGTGGTGATTGGAGGCTATATTCAGGTGTTTTACGTCCGAATTCCTGCCAGAAATAGACACACAGCAGGATTATTGTTGCTGACGACAAGCAGAAGCCCGGCTTCTTGAGATGTCGAACATCTCTTGGCGACAGAAAACTTTTTAGCTAGATAATTTTGTTGCAAAACTAAGAAAAAACAAAATTCCCCCATTGCCTGCCTGTCTGTTCTCTGGCTTATATATTCTGACTTGCATTTCCTTTTTTTTCTCTCTTGCTCATGCTCCGTGTCTCCATTGCACACCAAACCAGGTATGGCATGGGTAAGAATGTGATTAATGATGCCGATAATATTGTTTGCCTTGTTTCTCACACATGGTTTTGCTTTCATACGCAATTTACGTCAATGTATTTATTTATGTGTCCCCTATTTTTGTTATTGTAGAACAGGCCCTGGCCACCGTGAACTGTGTCACCTGGCTTGCCTTACTTGCACCTGCACTTGCACATGTCATCCTTGCCCGCGTTGGATTTATCTTGGTGCATATCTAATGCCTTTAGTAGCTTGTTTATTTATTTATCTTGACGCAAATCTGTTTCGAAGCTGATGAAAGCATGCAGCAATTGTTTCAGGCAAGCTTATTGCACAGGAAAACAACCTTTGGAGGACTTTAGGACTCTTTCATTCCCTGCTTTTTGATTGGCAAGCATGCGTGTTTTATTTTGTTTTCTGGTCCTAAATTTGACATGACCTTGAATAATTGACGTCACGCACTCGCCTCGGGATGGTGTGTTATTTGCCCTGAGAAAATTTACAGAGCGGGTCAAATTGACTGCTTTTGTTTCAAACTTGACCTCAAGAAATCACTCAAAAAAATTCAGAATGAATGAAGTAATTTGCAGTAACTGCCGTAAGATTAGCATAGCATTTTGATTTTCATAAGCTTTTATCTAAGCATAATATTGCACAGATGCAGGACACAAAAGGTGCACATGGCACACTATATTTCCAAAGCAGAATCTATTATGTCTGAGCATCGACAAAACAATGCTATTTAAAACATATAGACCACCGACCGAGACCTAGAGAGACATTAAAAACAACGATAAAACAATTCCAGTATTCACATGAAAAGACCAATAAAAGATAAATCCAAATTAAATGCAATGTGACGTTATGCTGTCTATATTTTTAATTTTACAATTTTAACAAACTCCTCCACTTCCCCACCCTGCTGACCTATCTTAAGCAAAAGGTGTTTTGTTTTATCATCTGCAGTCTTACGAAAGACAATGCATGTCCAATGGAAATGAGACAAAGCTTTACTTTGTGGCATAATTGAGATGTGGGTGGACTTTAAAAACGCATTCGTGCTTTGGAAAACGATACGTATAGGTTGATCAATTTTACGAAACAGATCTTTGTCTCTTAGGAACAGAAGATAAGATCTGACCCACCTTTTGTATAGAAAATACAGGAATATCTCCATACGAGAGTCAACTTATCTCTCTTACAAAACACTTTCCTGCCTCTTTGCAACATTCCAAGCAGATTCCTCCTTTGTCGTGGCTTTTTTCCGGTTCCCAGGCTTCCCCTGCCAACAGCTTTCAAACATGGATAGAAAAACAATGCATACGGGGCCCCCTGTGTGCATTTACTACCCGTCTCCTCTTTAAGTTACGATGAGGATATTTCCAACGTGAGAAACAAGCAATACAAGGTGTTTATCAAAAATAACTCCTGCTGCTTTCGTTCTTTATCGATATCCATGTCAATGAACAGAACTCTTTTGTTTACCATACCTAATATGGTCGTTTGAGTTGGCACAAGTTGTTGTACAATTGAGTATGGTCCGCGGTTTGGTTGCTGAGTAGTTGGTCGTTTATTGTTATCATTTTGTGGGTTTTTCGCAGCAGGTCAGTCGTTGAACTTTGTTTTTAATCCGAATTCTGATGCATGGTATATTCGTGCTGCAGGGCGGGGCAATACCTGTTTGTCGTAATCATAGATTTCACCCCCCGCTCTGACGATAAAGCCGAATAGCCCCACTGTCCACTATTTTTTGAAACCTCGATACCTGTGATTTCAAATGTTGATTTATCGATGGCAAATTAGTCATCATTACACGCTGTAATTTTATTTCGCGTGATTTGATTGCCATTATTTTGAACTTTATAATAATTTCCAGCTCAGTGATTGCCATGTTAGTCTGATAATTGTTGATTGCCATTTCCTACATGCATTTGATTACCATATATACTGCCCTACACATAATTGATTACCATTTCTTACTGGTAGTTGATTACCATATATACTGCACTGCACATAATGGATTACCATTTCCTACTTGCAGTTGATTACCATATATGCTGCACTGCACATAATGGATTACCATTTCCTACTTGCAGTTGATTGCAATGAATTGTGTGGGCATCTAATTCGGTATTGCATATTTGCTTTAAACACGCTTGTTTTGCAGTTTATATAACAATAAGATGCGTGATGGTCTTATGCAGGCTTATGTGGCGATTATAGGACAATTACAAGGCAATGACAGAGTGGTTACACATGGAGGCAAAACTTATCTTACCCATTAAAATAATACATATATTTAGATCTAAGCCACTTCAACTAGCTAGAAACGTGTCCGTTGTTCGAAAGCTCGACTTTTTTAATGTTTTAGCAAGGGCTAGAAGTTCATCTTTGTGCCACCATTGTGGCGTTGTATCTTATATTGATGCAAGAGTGAAAACGCACCCGCTATTGTGTTCTATGTTATTCTTTCGGGTGTATGTTATTCTTTCGGGTACTGCGCATGCTCAAATAAAATGCTCATCTATGTTTCTCTGCTAACAAATTTTATCCTTTCACACCCCCTCTCTTTATCTTTCTAACTGCTTTATTTGGCATAAGTAACATGGGGAACAATTATGTCATCGTTTATATATGGCAAGGAAATTTTTAAAAAATTAACACATCTAATCACAATCAACCACGCATACATCCACCCACCCACCCACCTGCCATTGCATTACACTTACAACCGCAGTGACCCATTATTTCATTGTTGATTACTCTTTTGAGGTTCATTAGATACACCAGGATTTCATTGCCATTTTTTCATACCATAATTTACAATCATTAGCCGGAAAAACCCCGTAAAAGAGATATACGTTGCCTGCATTGCATTACATTTACTTCGATTTACATAAGTAAGAAACAAGCGAAGAGGGCCTTGAAAAATGACAATTGTCCCCCTTTTCTCCCTGTGTCGTTTCATACTTTGCCCCTCTTTTCCCTGTTTTCATTTCGGCAAAGCAGCCAATCACTACTCTTTTAGCAATTAGCTTGGGTCAGCGAGGCCATTATCTGTAATCATGAAATTATTTCCCTTTTTCAGATGGGCTCTTCGATCAGTCTTTGTTGACGATTAAAGCCGGGGACCATGCAGCATACTCTGTTAGTTGGTGAGTAGTATATTGCAAGTTTCCATCAAAGTCAGTATCAGAACCTATTAAATCGCCTTGTTTGTTTCAACGTTCATTACGATGTTTATTAGGCGTTGTCGGACCACAGCTACGGAAATCCTCAACCGGACAATTTAGTATTAACGAGCGGACATTAATGCAAGTGCAACCCTTACGTCAACATGACGTGTATTCTATACGGAGAGCTTAAGCCGAAATTGCATATTGCATGTTTACCCAAACATTATTATTATATATATTGCTCCCCCAATTCTGAAGAAAATTACCGCTTTTTGTTGAGTCGGCGTTTCATTAAATAATAAGTGTGATTTAACGTTATTTGTGGAGAACAACGACGTCCATTTCAATTTCTAAGCCAAACATTGAATATGCTAGCTTTGAGACAAACTCTTGTTGCAATGAAGCAACGGCAATACTGATCAGCGAGTACTGACTAGAAGTTTAATTTATTTGAACCAAAATCGCGCAACACATTTCCAAATTGGTAAAATAAAAGTGACTGGTATTCATCTTCAAACTTGCAAATTTTGAAAGAAAACAAGCTAATCCGTTCTAAATGTTAAAAGTGTTTTTTCTTTTCAAACCGTGTCAATGTTTCTGGTGGTCTCTTCGATTCCCATCCTTCCCAGGGAAGTTCCCTCGAACAAGAATAAAATGGCCTCACGGGGCATGTAATGTTAGTTTGTAAATGCATGACGTGACGTATCCTCCTCCATGACGATTCTGCGCAATTCTATTTCGTTGCCCCTGCACATGCCAAAGTCTCTGTTATATGTGAGGCTCTCTTATTCTAAATTCTCCAACTATTTAAAAAAGTTCATAATGTCTTTTGTGTAAAAAAGTCTTCTTTTAAATTCAATTCTGGACGGAAAGTTTCTTATACCTAAAAGATTGTCCTTGAGTTAACACACATAACTTGACAACATTTCCCATGGACACAACAAGAAAATACCACTTTAAGAGGAACAGCAATGTAATTATTTCTATGATATCTATTAGCATGTATAAATTGTGTATGCAACGTGCCTGCATCGTGGTTCAATTATAAATTAATTATTTAAATATACTAACAATTGTTAGAAATTCTTCACTCCAATACACAACAATCCATGTTATAAAAATTATCAAGAAGAGGTTTGGAAACAGATTAAAAAATGCGTTTATTTACAACAATAGCAAGATGATAGACAAAAATTGATGCGTCCAGAAATTAAAAATTCTGCAAAGACATGTTGCGTGTTAAGTCAGCAATTTGGCTCAATATAAGCTAATTTTTGAAGCTAATTCATGATTTACCCCAGTGTCAAACATACTCAAATGATGTTTTGTGGGGAAAGTTTGGCCTATTGCGCCCAAGAAAACTCAGATTATCATACCGTAATGCTTTTTAAGCGAATTTGAAACGCCATTTAATTTTGGTATAAATTAATAAACGTTGCCCACAATAAGCCCTTGGTCTTAAATTTGTAACACTAATAAACGCACCGGGCGTTAGTTGGAAGCATTACGGCATATTGTTGTTCTTGGTGTTACTCAACGCCGTGGAGCAGCTCAAATTTGACCAGTTTCCCTTGGATCTCAAACACAACGAATCGGAAATCTTTAGTGGCGAGCATCGAGCTGATCTTAACATCCGGCGTATACTCTGTTATCATGTGCCCATTGCGCATGCGCCAGAGACGCACAGAGCGATCTCGCGAATTGAAAGCGCCGGCGATAGTCAACACCTGGTCAGCGGTTTGTGAAACAAGAATCTGGTGTACCGGACCACTGTGTGCTTTGGCTACGTGCTTTATGGTACATATGGATTGCGTGTCGTCTGGGATTTCGTACGACAGTACGTCGCCAGTCCATGTTCCAATAATCACCGATTTGTTATCGCTGGATAGTTTGAAAATGTTCACGGAGAAGCCGGGGGGTGTGATGTATGTGATTTTCAACGTAACTGTGCTATATGTTATGAGTTGGTACTGCTGATCTTTCGTGTCGTAGGCCATGTCTGCAAGTAGCGTTCCGTTGTTGAAGAGCTGTGTGTCTGAAAGAACATAGAATATGTGCGTAATTAACTGGTGCTTGATAGAGTGATAATAGTATACCTGTGTTTTGGTAGTAAAATGACCAAGGGTCGAGCCTGAAACCGAGACTGACATGACAATACAGAGCTACAATTATGGAACAGAGAAAGCTAATACACTAAATACTGCACACTGAAGAAATTACTATGTGAAACGGAGGATGAAAGCTGGTGAAAAAGATACGGAGTAAAGAAGAAGTTTTCAGAGGGAGAAAGAAGCTAGAAAATGATTGAGACGTTAAAGACGCAATACTCAGCTACTAACGGGAGAAGAGGTTATGGAATGAATAAACGACCGATTAAAAAAGAAATCATGCAATAAAGAAGCCACACTTTGACGAAGAAGCCATACGCTAAAGAAGAAGCTATACGTATATCTACAGACTGCAGAGAAGTCACAGAAAGAATAAAGAAGATGAAGCTATAGAATGAAGAAAACGTGATGAAAAGCTCAATAAGTGGGTTCAAACTGAAGAAGAAACTGCAGAATGAAGAACCTACAAATCGATGAAGACGCGACGCAAGAAGAAGGTTGTGGCGTTAGGAGTTAAATAGTACAGATTAAGTTATTGACTGGAGAAAAAGTTGGAGAATGAAAACGAAAGAAGAATCTTCAAACTGGAGAAGAAGCTAAAGACCATTCCCAGAGAGACAGAAAGAAATGCAACATCCCCTGTCTCTTTATCATAGTATCTATAAATATTAGATGTAGGAATGACCCCCACATTGGCTAATTTCACAATATTTCATAATTCATAAGAAATGCAGAGGAATATTCTGAAGAAACGTTGCCAAATATTTGACTCACCACTGAATTCAGAGAGAAGATTTTGGTACTCAAACGTGTGAAGTTTGCTGAAACCCTGTGTTTGCCATATTTCGACGACAGATTGAATTGTCTTACCAATCTTGGCACTGTGAAGGCAGTTTACAAAATGTGCACCATTCTGGCTCGGTACGATCCTATGGAAAACAAATAGACACCCAGTAAGGGGCTGATAAAGATGTCTGTAAAACAATACAGAACTTGCTGACTTCTAGAGGTGCGAGGGACATTAAAGCTACTGTTACACGGGGCGATGTCTCTGACCATTGGCTCGGTGTAGTATTCTATATTTGAATTTTGCAACGCAGATTTTTTGCTGACGCAACGGATGTGCTAGGCTATAGAAAGGTAAATAGGGCATTATACCTCATGATCGTTTCCTTAGCACCAACTGTAATCGTCTTGATGTTCTCAAGCGAGGGAATGGAGTAAATTTTGGCCATGCGTCTTCCGTTATCAATCACTGCAGCTTTGTCATCGCCAAGAAATACAAGGCGATTCGATGCCTCGCAATTCACGTTCACATTGACACTCCGCAGCAGGTCTCCGTTACAGGCTCTGTATATGGAGAGCGTGCTCGAGGATAGAACTACAAGCAGCGGACTACCATCTTCACCGCCGGCTATGCACGCTTCCGGATTGTGCAATCCACTAATCCGAAGTCTCAAATCCGAATCGAGATTCCAAATAATGGCAGCGTGCACGCAATCGGTCAATCGTCTTGCGTAGAATACCACGATGTTGCCTAAACACGACTCAACTTGGATGTCTTCAACATCGACGCCATCTGCATCCTGTAGAATCGGATCAACAGCCTTGCTTATGTCGTGGAAACTCAATTTCATGTAGTTCTTGCCGACGGGGAGACTGGGCCGTTTTATTTGATTCGCAGGGGATCCCGGGCACAACCCAATTCCGCTCGAACCTTCACTCGGAAGTCTCAGTCTTTGCTCTGGCATCTCTTCTCTTATGCTGTCATCCTGCAAATGGAACACGTTATTGCTGGCTAGGTTTGATGATGTTGCAGTTGAATCGTGTAAAGAATTTGCAACGCTGTTATCTGAAGCTCGTTGGCTATTGCTTGCTTGCGGGGTTTCTTCACATGCCTCGTTTCCATTCCTCGTTGGTCCTGCATCATGAATGCCATTTCCAGGCCTCGCTTCTTCGACAGTTTCGCGGCTATTAGTTTCGCCGTGCCCAACTCGAAACTTCACAGAAGAATTTTCACCAGCAGCACGAGGAGACTCGAGCAACTCCAATACCTCATTGCTCAAATCGGCCGCTGAATCATCGTCAGATCTACCGTATATCTCTTTCAGTCTCTCCGCTGTGTCGAGGCTGCGCTCGAGATCCCACACGCGTATGATCTTATCCAGTGATGACGTGATGATGCAATTCAATCTAATGCCGCATATAGCAATCACGCTGCTCGGGTAGTTCAGAGAGAGTTTCAGCGACTCTTTCTCCACGACCGAGTAGATTTTGATCGCGGCTTTGAACTCGCACGCACTCTCGACAAACGAACTGTTACACAGCATGATGATCTTCCTTCGATCTGGCGCTACGCAGGAGCATCTCACCATCTCTTCCTGTGACGTCAACTGTCCGGTTGGCATCATCGTCGCCATGTCCCATATCTCCAGCGACATCTTCTGCCAACTGGTTGCGACAGATGGTCTGGCCGAAGGTCGGCGGTTCTTGTTCAAGTCCTCCTCGATGCCAGCATACGTAACAAGCAACTGGTCTTGCACGATGATCTCTATCGACATGATATCATTGATGGATTTGACTTGAAATACCTTGTGACTGTGTTTGACGTTCGCGTCCAACGCCTCGATAATTGTCGAGTTGTCTTGCGATGATGATTTCGAGAACATGTCCTTGTGAGTGACGATGCATTTCGTCTTCCATGATGTGAGCATGTGCTTCAGCGGTCTGTCGCATTGTTTTTGCGTCAACTTTGTGTGGTATTCCGTCAAGATTTTACCCGACTGAAGATCCAGTATTTTCAACGTCTCACCGATATAGCACACGAGAGCCTCGTTTAGGTTCACGGTGCAAATCGATATCGGGGCTGCTTCGTCGTGGTCATCCATCGAGAACAAAAGCTGACCAGTCAATGTTGACCAGGATTTTATGAGTCCCGTTTTTGATATGACAAGCGTGCTGCCGTCTTTTGACAAACAGGAATAGGTTGACCCTCCGCCTGAATAAACGCACCATAAATATAAATATATAATAGCATTATCTATAGACATGATGAGCAAATAGAACCCCCTGAATAGTCAATACGATGAAGTCCCAAACTTAGCGATGTCATTAATCTGCAGGGGGTCGGGATGGCAGTGATCAATACAGAGGTCATAAAGCTGGTGTGACACATGCATGCTGTACTATATATCCTTGGACATATTGACAGAATTCAGAACTTGGTAACAGTGTAGCTATCAAGGCATCAGAGGCTTAGTAAGTTCAAATCTTCGGACTAATCAAGGCTACTATTGACTTATTAAAACGTCAGGATCCCCACCAAGACCTGTCAGCTGAGGTTTACATTACCCTGTCGGTGTAGGTGTAAAGAACTGTAAAATGGCAAAATTGATACCTGGACAGTCAATGTTTCGGATGACTCTACCAGCCAATACATCCCAAATCAGCATTTCAGTGTCTTCACCAATGCTAATGAGAGTCCGTCCATCTGGGCTCAGACGCAGAGCGGTCGGTTTTTCGCTCGAACCGGAAAGAGACTGGAGAAGAGGACCGCCGGGTGACGTCAAACAACACTGCGAATGAAAGCATGTGTTAAGCAATGATATCGAGGTTATGCCAGTCTCGATAAGGTACAATAGTGCAGGTGAATAATGCATGAAAACATTGAGGTATATTACCCTGCACATTCAATCATATATTTATATAACACACCGGCTGATGTTTTTTTATCTCAAGACGCCAAAAGGGTAAAAAAAGAGTGAAAGGCCCAAATAGTGTTTAGAAGAAAGGCACGACAAACAACTTAATCAAGAAGACGGTGAACTTACTGCTGGGAACTTATATGGATGGCCTAGGATGAGTATTAGCTTGTAAGAAGAAAGGCGTATACGAGAAAAGAGGGCACAGTTGGTCACAAATATCTCTCGTTTCATTTTAATTATCAATTTCCCTTTTTCGTCGGTTTAAATAGACCAACTTAACTATACGAGAATATATAAGGTGATAGAGCCGACTGACTTCATTCTCAAGCAATAAGTCTTGAAACATAATATGCTTACTATTTGCGGTACTAGGGCTGGTAGTGACGGCTTTTTTGCCATGTTCTCCAGCAGTTTCAAGCATTGGGAGTTCTTGATCGACTGCCGTTGTATCCTGGACATGAGCTGCGAGGCTAATTGGCCAGGCCAGAGGGAAAGGGCGTTCGTCGACAATTGCAACGTCTCGTGTACAGTAGTTAAGTCCTTGTCGGTAGGCCACTTTGCCAGGGCCAACGTGAAGTTGTCCATAACTTCGCTTAGGCCCCTGGCTCGAAGCTGCGTAAGGAGGAACTCATAATTGCACAAGCACTCCCTCTTGAGCACCTCCAAATCTGCTGACATTACTAAATGGTAAGGAAGTTCACTGAGTTTCCTCAAATTAAACTGTTGCCCCTCGTATGAGCATTGGTGGTCGGTTTTAAACATGACTGGCTGCGAGGCAACGAGCCTTTCCGAGAAACACATGGAGCCATCCTTGCTCTTGTAAGGCTTCTTGTTACCGTCCGCCCAAACGCCCATGAAGTAATCTGCAAGAGCTCTGTGCGTGCGTATCTGCATTGAAAACAAACGATTCAATACATTAGATACTTGTTACGCGTGTAACCCCCAATTTAGCGTACTGTTTGTCATTGAAATTCAACGCAGGTCATTCCTGCAGACGGGTGTCCTTAGTTATACAACCAATTGACAAATGCATGCCAAAGCATACATATTTCCAAGAAATCAACTTGATCTATCCCCTGGTATAATACAACGAACGTAAGGTTTTCTGATGAGTAATAAGACTCGTTGAGGGGGTCGAAGGGCTTCAAAGGGCAGCAACTTAACAGCAGCAATGAAATCCAAAGTGTCCCTGTGAAGGCTCTCCCCTACTAGAAGGGAAATTACAGCTTAAAGCATCTACTATAGATACAGTTAACTCGAACCCTCGATAACTGGAACTTTCGTTAAATTGGACCGTTTCAATTGAGGGTGTGCTAGATTCAAATACAGAGCCGCAGAGAAGATTTAGTTTGGTGCATCCTCTAGATTACAAATCTGCTGAGAGCCCTCTTTAGAATGAGGCCATTGGACAATCTGCCCTGACCTGGATTGTTCATGCTTACCCTTTCGTTTTCGTCTGACAGAAATCTTTCTCTTGCAGTCTCAACAAACTGTCGATGATACCAGGTGACGACCATCGACTCGTCCGCCCCCCTGTCTGCCAGATACGACGACAGGTCATGCTTTAGGCGAAGCCACAATAACGGGGGTATGCGTCGAACTGGAGGAACCTGTGACATGGAATGAAGAACAATGATACACAGACTGGTAAGACTTCATAGTTGCCCATGTTTACGAGAATCGACTCCGGACATCTCAATTATAACGATTATTCTTCATACAGCAAGTGCCCGTATTTAAGAAATAGACATGCAGGAGAAAGCTGCATCAAATTTCTTGCATGCGGGGACATGCTCTATGACGAACTTCCCAATGCAATACACTAAACATCCATTCCCCTTAACACTGCAGTTTACCGTAAGTGAAAAAACCACAGTACCATAGGAAGTACAGTAAAAACCCGCATATAAGAACTTGTAAATTTTCCATCCAGCCTATTGTTGCAAGACAATAAGCTATTGTTTCTTCTATTGTTTTGAACAGCAGAATCACCCTGAAGGTTCTTAATCCACTGGTTCTTATATGCGGGTTTTTACTGTCGTTAAATCTAAGTTGGGCTCTACTATGTTATTTTGCTTTATGATTACTTTTCAATATTAGGCCGACCCGTTATTAACTCACCCAGTATTGGTAAACGTCCTCTAAAACTTGTTCGTCACATGACAGCACATCTTCGAGCTCCGATTCGGTTAGGCCATTTTTGGAGACTGTGATGTAGGACAGGGCGTGTCTCACAAAAACTCGACCATGCTGTCTTTCGATCCGCTCGAACAGACTGCTGATGGCCCCTGCGAATTCAAATCAAATCAAATCAAATCATATTAACTGTGTCCTCCCGTGATATTTCGTAAGAGGCATTGACGAGCAATACGACAGTGCAGGCTTTCCAGGGTCGCGCTTCAACAAGGACACAGGTTTGTCGGGGGATGTTGGTTAATCACGTTATGTCGTGTCCCCTCGTCTAAAAGTCGCAAAACATGCGCTTTCTTGCAAGTTGATAAATTGCCAGGGCTATCCAAGGTTTTTATACCCGATTCAGTACAAATTGCAAGTAGCCATGCGTTGAAACCCCAAAGTAGAATAGAAAAAGCGTAATATTCCCAATCTTCTAATCGTAGTCAACGCGCATGCTGTGTTCCTTATATCAAGTTGCAAGCACTTGAATGCTTGCACAATGCTTGCTTACCTCTCACAGTCGATTCCAAGATGATTTCATCCGGCTTCGTATATGATTTCCATCTCAGGGCCTTTTCGAGGGAAACTTTGAGGAAGATTGGGAGGGAGCATTTTTCAAACGCAGCCAGCAGCATTCGTCGTTGCTCGTGTGTGAGTAATCTTTGATTCTTCAACAGCCAACGGTCCACAATATACACAGCGTCACTCAGAGGTAGACGAGATATGGTGACGAAACACTGAGCTGGCAAAAGACACTGTCGAAAGAGGAAAGAGAGAGACAAGGATTAACCCCGGTAAGTCAATCTAACCAAGTTGTACCTTTATTGCGAAGACTGTTGAGTTTATTTAGGATTTCCCTCAAGATCGGCCATAGCACATGCGTACTTTAACTTTCTGGTTTCAAAATCGAAATGCGCATGCCTGGTGACCCTACCCCATCATCCGAGGCAATACCCAACTCCCAATAAGTCTGTATTATTCAGGCTATATCAGGCTATATCAGTCATCATTTTACAGCAATCTTCTGTGTTTTTTTTGGGGGGGGTTACATAGTGTGAACTAAAAGTCGTTACTCTTTGGAGAAATAGAGAGGTCCTACAGAGCTTTCAAGTGTCTTTGCAATGCCCTGGTCAAGTGTTGGAAGCTTTCAATGCTGCGAAGTGTATTTGAATGTATTGATAGTAGAGGAAACATATCGTAAAACACGAGACGATTTTTCAACTACCTCTCATCAGAGTATATGCATCAGTAACATGTTTTTAAGACATGTTTCCAATTTTTCTGGCCATATTACAATTTTTGCAGCAAGAAAACTCCTAAAGCCTATTCCCCATGTATACAGTCACCCCCGTGTAAAAATTTATTCCACGTAGATGTTTATCGATAAGCAAAGTGTGTAGTAGGGAGTAAGGACTATGCATAAAACAAATTATACCTGGATCTTCTTCAAGCAGTCGTACTTGTCTGCGGACAGTGTAGAGATGATCATTTTCACCCACGGAGGTAACACTGTTGGCAGCCAGGTTAGTTGAAATGCACCGTCCTCGGGTGACAGTTGGTCCAACGAGTCGAGAATCAGAATCAGCGGCCTCTCGGCTGAGAATTTTGATTTGCAGCTGGCAAGAAAGTTTGTGAAATCGTCCTTGAGGGTTTTCAATACCTGGTTATGAAATAAGATGCTTTTGGTTGATTCAGTATGAAGAACAACCCTAAAGTTTTCGTCATATCAGAAGTTAATGGAACCCGTGATAAATTATGCCATTAAATAATTCAAGGAACAAGGGCTTTAATTTATTAAATGGATGATTTTTTTTATTGATGACGCTCGTCGTTGTATGGGAGTTTTTATCAAGATTTCACTGCATGCAGTATAGTAAGCTTGTTCTATATAGAAATGTTTACGAGCAGAAACCTCATCTTTTACGAGATTCTGGTTGAAGAAGCTTAAATATGTTCTATTTGATCAAAGTTTACGGTTCAAGATTACAGATTGAAGGCTACAGATTACAGATTACCTTACGATTGACTACGTTGTAATCTTGATTGAAAAGTATTGAAGGTTACAGATTACGGATTACCTTACGATAAACTGCGTCGTAATCTTGATTCAAAAGTATGAAATGCTACAGATTACGGATTACCTTACGATTGGCTGCATCGTAATCTTGATTCAACAGTATTGCAATCTGTTGACATATACTATAGAGGAGTCTTCTGAGCAGCGAGGAATCTGGAGTTGTACCCAAGTAACGTGCAATTACTGCGACATCCGAAGCGAACCAGCTTCTACTGCACTCGAGTGCCATTGAAAGAACCGATGTTTTACCGCTGCCTGATTCACCGTGGACAACCAATGGGTGATTTACCGAGCCTGGGTGTAGAAAGAGAAATTATTTCTATGTGTCCACATTACAAATGGAACGATTGTGTTAAGATTGAGAAAGCAGGGGAAACAGAACGTCTATAAAGCAAAAGGAGACAGGACAGATAAATTTTCTTCCAAGTCAAGGAAAAATTACAGTTTTCGTGAGGTCCGAGTTTCTTTCAAGATAGAGAATAGATACAGGACTTATTTGAATACACAAAAATAAGAAAATTAACTAGAAGCAGAGATTTTGTTCCAAGGTCTAAGAGTTAGATCCTCTACCAGGTCAAAGAAGAGAGGTTCTAGCACACGAAAGAGATCAGAGCCTTTACTGGGACAAAGTGGAGAAGCTCTATCAAGAGAAGGAAGAGAGACAGAGCTGTTCATACCTTTGAGATAATTGTGTATTTCATTGAGTTCCTCTCCACGGCCGTGAAAATATTCGCAACGTGATTTTGCGAATTCAACATGCTGGCAAACTTCTTCGTAGATGGCCAGGTTGACTTCATTCCTTGCTCTCTCTTCAATCGCTTCGTCTATCCTCTTCGTCAACGCACCATACACGTCAGTACACAATTGTGATAAGTACGAAGCATGCTCTCGGTTATCTGGGTTTACACCTGCAATGCAAAGGACATTGTGTTACCGAACCCCCTGGAAGTAATACGGAATCGCCTGGATGATTGGTGAATGCTCAAGATTTTCCGGAGGTGAAGTATAGCTAGGAAAATATTTGACTGAACCTCCTGGAAATATAGTGCATCGTATTCCCAATTAATGGGCCAGGCATATTTTCCTGGAGGTGGATGAGAAATTTATGTACGACGCCGTATCGTCGTACATAAATTTCAAGACAACATTTAATTTTAACACAATTGACTGCAACCCTAAAGTATTGCTCAATGTTCGCATCAAATAGTGAAGCATACATTACCTGACAACCACGACTATTTTGGGATTAAATCCCCCCTATTGCGCAATGGGGTAAGAATTAAATCACACCCACCTTCGTTGTCCCATTCGATGTTATATTCCTTGACGTTCACCGCATCCAACTTGTTCAAGATTCGAGTGTGAATGTTTGACAAGAAGACGGCCTTTTGCTTGAAATCATCATCGTCATTATTATCATTATCACTATCACCACAGTCCCTGTACTGTGCAACGACGTCATCTTTCACCAATGGCAGATTGGCAATGCTTCGCTTGAACCAGAAACAGTTGCGTCTATCGCAGGCGGGCTGCATGATGCCTTGATCAATCTCTATTTCCGTGACTGTAAAAGAGCATGGAGAGCACAGATGCAGTCAAATGTGTATTCATGTAACCTCTTCTCTAATCCTCAGATATTGACACTTTGCAGGCAAACGGGTCAGAAACAACAGCAAGTTAAACCTTCATACAGTTTCCGTTAGAAAATGAAACGTTCCAAGAAAATTAGTATTCACAAATTGCCAAATTTTTAAAAATGGAATTTTTAGTAGGAAAGTCTAGTGTCGAGCAAAGCACCAAAGTCTCGGTCAAATTTGAAAACGCACCCCTGCAAACATGAATTGCGATGCCAGTTATGCCCCTGTGTGGATTAGAAAATAAGGGCTTGTACCTGAGGCAAAATATTTCCTTTTGTCATTTGCCAGAAGAACTTCATCAGCTGCTAATCGGAGAATTTTGGCAAGCGATTTAGATGCTGCACTCCACTCTATGATGCCTTGTTTTCTTCGTTCTTCGTTTGTTGTATTGACGTAGTCTGGTATTCTTGAGCTGATTGGTTGCAGAACATAAATACGGGGTCTGTTATTGTCATCCAGCTTGTACCAAGAGTGCAAGAATTCCACATCTTCTGCGGTTTGCAACTTGGCAACCAATGATAGAAATTCCTCTTCGTTTATTTGGGCAGGAAGGGGACGGTAGCCATACTTTTCACTCAGCAATGTCTGCAGAAGGAAAAGAAATTGTTCTGGTAAAAATAATTGACAACTGGCAGTTCAACTGTTTGGGTCAAATGATTTGATATTTCAAACGTTATTCATCATCCTTGGTTTTGATTTGTTTTGCGTGTTCTTCAGTTTTTAAGCTGAATAACAAGACAATTAGCACCAGAAAATACATATTTTTGGCACAGATATAGGATATAAGATATCATATCCTATCTATATGATTTTTGCTCAATAATTGAGGTTGAGCTATAAAACACAAAATGGGGCATTTATTTGTTGCCACGTGCAACTTTTCGTTTGAAATTAGTGGTATTTCATTTGATTACCAGAAAATAGGGGCCTGTAGAAACTTTCTGGCAGTTTTCGATTTCTTTGATGCAAAGATGCAATACTTGGTGGTCATCCATAGCCTCATGCCTCACACCCCATCTCATATCAACAACTTGAAATTCAAAACCATGCTCTTGGCAGTACTTCTTTATCTTTGGGTAGACATGATGCATCAAGTAATTTCTCTCTACAAAGGTATCTAAAAGCAAAACAAACATTTTTATTTATTTTTCGCCAAGAACGCGGACAAATATATGCTGCCGTGAAATCTATAATGATGAGGCTACCACCTAAATCATTCCAGCAGGGCTGAGCTCTGCCTAAATTTGCAGAGTTAGGAGGCATCAACCCCAGAGTGCACCGATGTGTGTACCTGTGATCATTACAAGGTTAGAGAGGTTTGAATAATGCATTAGCTTGTTTATTTGTTACCTGTGAAAGTAGAGCTCGTGAAGATTCTGACAATTCTTGCCTGGCGATGGACTAAATCAGTGAATTTACCACATAAAACAGAAATAACTTCTTCTTTGTCTTTCGACTTTAAAGATCTTAATGCTGCACAGTCCCCTGATAATGATTCTATTTTATTGCTTGATTGTTCTAAGCCATTTTGCATAACAATCTTGGTAATATCATGGCACTCAATTTGTTGATCTTCTTTGCCGGATTCAACATCTGATGATATGAACACAGTATCTGATATCCTTGAAAAGTATAAAATTTGCTGAGTATAAAAGGTGTTTTACACAACAGATCAAGCATGAAGGAGGCAAAATTGTTCATTGGGATCTCAGGTATGCAAAGTCGGTTTTCTGTTGTTCAGGTTGACAAGTACCATACTATTCAAAGAAGACTTTCCATTGGACACTTAGATATACTTGAAAAAAAAAACAACACAGGGCAATAGAGGGAAATAGAAGGAACTCTTTGCACCGTCCAGATATAATTGAAAAGTGCCAAATTTTATTTCACAGACTGGCATATATTTATTGTGGGAAAAGCACTGAAATTATTCCCAGTTCAAACTCAAGCAACACAAGCATTAAATCTAATATTCTACTTGATAACAATTTGTTTTATTTACTTGATACTTGATAGTTATTGCGCTATGTTGTGTTCTAATGTGGTCCGATATACTGGGCGCAATAGTGGAAACACAAGGTAAGTGCACTCACTAAACAGGAAGTATAGGGAGGGGGTGATATGTGAATCTGGGCATGCAGATGCCTTGCCTCTTGGCTGATGAGATAAGTTGCAGTCAAGTATCCCAAGAAAAGTTCTTACCCCTGCCGAGGAAAAGAATTCGCACTTATCTTTTTGTGCTTCGCTCTTGATAATGATATTCCCATTTTGAAAGTAGTTGCACATTACTATCTCCAGAAATATTAACTCCGGTCTGCTTGCTGAAATGAAACAAACTGAGATGTTTACCCAAAGTGTTATTATCTGGCCTAGCTCATTTACAACTTTAAAAACACTGGACCTGATCCCAGTATAATAACATGCTACACGGTTAATAATGAATAACCATCTTTACAAACCTTGATTTCATTCAATATTTCACAATTAAAATCATCTTGGAAGTACGCATATTTTTATTTTTGCTCTTGTCTTAAAATAAACTGCCCGCAATTTCCGTGGCAAAAACACCATGGAATCGTTACCTTGGGATTCAGGACATTGAATTGTTACCATGAATAGGTTTTTTTGTGGTGCTGACAACTCCATTCTGTTTTATATCAATCACAAATTCAATTAGTAGAATTAAATGCCATTGAAATTGTTGAAAACATTATTTCTTCATATTTTTTTCTTTCGCCGTTCTGATGACAAGCCTCGTTTGCATTCGGAATCTGGCGGATTTTTTTCAAATGTACCAAAAGGAAAATTGCTTGTCCCTTTGAAGAACTTGAAGAATGAAAAAATTCCACAAGAAGAATAAAGAAAGAAGAATTGAGAAATGTGTTATCTCCAACAAGAAACTAAAGCCACTATTAATGTACTTTGCATAGCGTAAGGAACATTTCTCTTGTTCGTTGTTTACCAGAGCAAAATGTAACTAACAAATGTAACAAAATGGTAGTATAATAGCACTGGCGTACGCGTAGCTGCGATTTGGCGGCGAAGGAGCAAAACCCGGACAAATTCCGACAAACGTAAAATTTGCGTTGTAAATTTTCCGAAAAGCATCTGGAAACGTTTGGTGGGGGGCAGCTGCTTTTCGCCCCCTGCCCCCTGCCCCCTATAGCTTTTCGCCCCCTGCACCCCCTGCCTCCTCTATAGCTACGCCACTGTATAGTAGTTTGGCCTTTAGTAAAACTTTTAAAATTAATGTGATGTCATCTTGAATTGACGCCAGAGTTTAATTTCTTGGAAGCATTATAATGAAAACACTTTTTATAACATGTATAATATATATTAATGAATGGTTAACAATCCCAAAGCTAAATAAACAAATCTGACCAATCTATGCCGAGCCTCTTTTCCACCGTGACCCTCTTTTCTTCTTGGAACGAGTGCCTTGGCCTCCCTTGTAGGTTCTGGTGTATATTGCATCATCTATAATCTAAATGGTTCATATTCCTTCCAGTGATTCTATTCAGCCAGCTATTGTAAAAGATGAATTAAAAAGTCAAAAAGGAGGCGAAGCAAGCATTCAATCTTAATCCTTTCCGTCTCAGTAAGATCCCAGATGAAAAAGTTCCACGAAAATGTGAATTTTTTTAGCACTCTTCAAAAACTTGGTTCCAGTTCCCATTATATACATAAATTTGTATAACTCGGTCCCTTGTGTTTTTTGAGGTCTGTTGAATTATGACAATTTGGAGTACATATGAATGTTTATGTCACCCAGCTATCAAGAACATAAGGAGTGAACTGAAACGTCTAGGCAAGAAAATTTTTCACCACATACAGAAATGGAAGCAACAGTTATATTTAGTCACACAAAATTTGTGGCGTCTTAAATTGCAAACAGCAATTGCTCTTGTCAGGTCACTATCCATCCCTTCCCCCAAAGAGAAATGTTCATTTTTGCTTGTAAAAGGTATTTAGTATACATATGGATAGCGATTTTTCGCTGAAAAATAGACAGGGTGTGTAAATATCAACATTCTTTCGGGGTAGGGAAGATCATTTTGCTGAAGGAAATGAATATCGTAGCAGGGTTCCAACATTTTTGACCAGGATTGTTGGAGTTTTGAACAGTTCCTTGGGATTGCTTGGCGATCTCCATTATTAAGAAGCTTCTTGTATTTGCATTCAGCTAGTTGGGTTGCAATGCAGCATGATGCATTCACGTAATGGATTTATAATTATAATTGGCACTGCCATTGTGGTAAGCACAATGCCACTTCCAGCCTTATGAGAATTAGCAGCGAAGTACTTTGTTCCCAAGGCATTGCTTGTTTTCATATATGTAATGCGAAATGATTGTTCATTCTCTGTGTTCGGCAAGTTGAAGAGAATAAATTTTGGAGCACGCCTTGCCAATCAAGTATTTTTTACATTTCAGAAAACATGGGAAACAACTTATAATTACAAGTTGCATTCAGAATTCCAATATTATTTATATTCACTTAAGTTATATACATAGTTTTAAGGTCATTTTTATCACGGATTGAAAAATTAATTACTCTCCACCTACACGAAAACAGATGGTGCACTTCTTAGTATGACAAAATAATTTTTGAGACAAAAAGTATAATATATTAGGCTAACATCTATCCTGTTAATAACCTATCCGTTGCCATACCAGATTTCATTTGCAGCAAGCAATGGCATCACAGCAAGTACCGGACAAAGCTTTTTACACAGAAACCTGCATTGTTCTTGCAATTGTCGGAGTCTTAGTCACTATTTCGAATGCACTAATAATAATATCGTTCGTGGCAACGAAGCAAGTGCATAAAAATACGACGAATTTCTTGATTTTCACCATGAGTTGCATAGATTTGATGACTGGAGTTATTGGATTACCCTTGTATTGTTTAGCAGTTGGTTTGTCACAGTACGTTCCCATTGAAATGGTAAATTTTTCATATTTCTTCGCTCGATTTTCTTGTGGTGTTACAATACTCGTTGCAATTGACCGCTATTTGCACATGAACCCAAATTTCAGCGAAACATCGCCGAGATTGGAGAAGCTCTTCAAGAAACCCAGGCTGTATTGGTTGATACTTATTTCAGGTTTGATTAACTTTCTGTCTATTATACCAAACATTTTTATTGGCGAATTGGTAGAAATTGGTGGAGTGAGCGCGCCAGCTATATTCAGTATCCTGACCATAGCGAGTGCCTTATTTGAACTGTCCATCATCTGCGGTCTTTATATCAAGGTTTACGTACGCATAAACAGGTTCGTGAAAGAAAGCTCTGCATATAACAACCACAAAGCCGATGGTAATGAATCACCTTCAACAAGGCATCAACCTGCCTATGTACGTGAATTGTTTAAGACCACTCTATTGCTGTTAATTGTCACATTTGTGGGGTTCATCCCATATTGCGTCACTGCTCAACTCTTGGTTTGTTATCAACTATCCAATATGCCTTCCCCCATTTCGCTGAAACTGTGCTATGACATGTCACTGGTCGTTTTTTTCATGACGTTTTTCATGAATTCCTTTGTGATCTTCTACAGAAACAAACCAGCAAGAAGCTGGCTTTGCATGAAAATCTTCCGTATATGCAGCAACGATGAAAGAGTCGTGCATAACAATACTGCAAGTGTCATTTCTAAAGTTACAATGTTACATAAAAACAAGGTATCAGTGGCAAATATGATGACTGAAACATAGTCAATGAAAGTGATAAACATTCTGTAGAGAATGCATAGGAGATAACACTGTCGTCCATATCAGCTCAAATGTTGACAAATGACAGGCCAAACGATTGCGGCTATTGGCCAATGCCTTTGTCACATGGCACCAATGATTGACAAGAACCAATGGTCGTTTATTGGGCTTTCCGTCCGTGATATTATCTGTAATAGATTGGCGCGATTTATGTGCTGGTCCGTGACACCAGGTTGCAATAGAACTTAATGATTAACCAGTTAATGAATTCATTAACTACGTTTAGGAGATAATTACTGTATACTCACACGAAAACAAGCCAGATTGTGCAATTTTATGCATGATTAAAAAGTTCAGATTTGATTTTGTATTATTACAAATGAAGTACATTGTAAATTTACGATTATTTAGAAACTTTAACGTGTCGTATTTATGATTTATGAAGCATTGTTGTTTTAAAACTGTTGTTTTGGGACAAACATCATGAGATGAGATGTTAAGCCACCATCTATCCTGTTAATAAGCTATCCGTTGCCATACCAGTTTTCATTTACAGCAGGCAATATGGCGTCAAAGCAAGTGCTGCACAAGGCTTTTTACACAGAAACTTGCATTGTTCTTGCGATTGTGGGAATCTTTGTGACGATTTCGAATGCATTACTGATTGTATCATTCGTGGCAACGAAACAAGTGCATAAAAATACGACGAATTTCTTGATCTTTGTCATAAGTTGCATAGATTTCATGGATGGAGTTATTGGAGTACCCTTGTATTGTTTAGCAGTTGGTTTGTCGCAGTACGTTCCCAATGAAATGATAAATTTTTCGTATTTCTTTTCTCGATTTTCTTATGGCGTTACAATACTCGTTGCTGTTGACCGCTATTTGCACATGAACCCAAATTTCAGTGAAAAATCGCCGAGATTGGAGAAGTTCTTCAAGAAACCCCGACTGTATTGGGTGATATTTACTTCAGGTTTCATTAACTTTCTGTCTCTTATACCAAACATTTTCAGTGGCAAAACGGTGGAACTTGGTGGAGTGAACACGGCAGCTATATTCAGAACCGTGTCCATAGCAAGCGCCTTATTTGTACTGTCAATCATCTGTGGCCTTTATATCAAGGTTTACGTACGCATAAACAGGCTTGTGAAAGAAAGCTCTGTATATAACAACAACAAAGCCGATGGTAATGAATCACCTTCAAGAGCGCATCAACCTGCATATCTACGTGGATTGTTTAAGACCACCCTATTGCTGTTAATTGTCACGGTTGTGGGGTTCATTCCATATTGCATCACTGCTCAACTCTTGGTTTGTTATCAACTATCCAATATGCCTTCTCCCACTGCGCTGAAATTGTGCTACGACATGTCACTGGTCGTCTTTTTCATGACGTTTCTCATGAATTCTCTTGTTATCTTCTACAGAAACAAGCCAGCTAGAAACTGGCTTGGCAAGAAAATCTTCTCCATATGTAGAAACAGAAGGAACGATGAAAGGGTTGTTGAGATCTGTGCCAATGCTGCAACTGTCATTTCTAATATTACAACTCTGCGTAGAAACAAGGTATCAGCGACAAATATGATGACTGAAACATAGTCAATGGAAGTGATACACATTCTGTAGAGAATGCATAGGAGATAACACTGTCGTCCATATCAGCTCAAATGCTGACAAATGGCAGGCCGAACGATTGCGGCTATTGGCCAATGCCTTTGTCACATGGCACCAATGATTGACAAGAACCAATAGTTGTGTATTGGGCTTTCGGTTCGTGATAATATCTGTAATAGATTGGCGCGATTTATGTGCTGGTCCGTGACACCAGGTTGCAATAGAACTTAATGATTAATCAGTTAATGAATTCATTAACTAACATTTAGGAGATAATTACTCTATACTCACACGAAAACAAGCAAGATTGTGCAATTTTATGCATGATTATAACGTTCAGATTTGATTTTGTATGTTTACAAATATATTAAATTGTAAATATACGATAATTTAGAAACTTTAACATGTCGTATTTATGATTTATGAAGCTGGTTGTTTTAAAACTGTTGTTTTGGGACAAATATCATGAGATGTTGAGCCAACATCTATCCAGTTAATAAGCTATCCGTTGCCATACTAGAGTTCATTTACAGCAGGCAATATGGCGTCAAAGCAAGTGCTGGACAAGGCTTTTTACACTGAAACTTGCATTGTTCTTGCGATTGTGGGAATCTTTGTGACGATTTCGAATTCATTACTGATTGTATCGTTCGTGGCAACGAAGCAAGTGCATAAAAATACGACGAATTTCTTGATCTTTGTCATAAGTTGCATAGATTTGATGGATGGAGTTATTGGATTACCCTTGTATTGTTTAGCAGTTGGTTTGTCGCAGTACGTGCCCATTGGAATGGTAAATTTTTCATATTTCTTCGCTCGATTTTCTTATGGCGTTACAATACTCGTTGCAGTTGACCGCTATTTACACATGAACCCAAATTTCAGCGAAAAATCGCCGAGATTGGAGAAGTTTTTCAAGAAACCCAGGCTGTATTGGTTGATATTTATTTCAGGTTTGATTAACTTTCTGTTTATTATACCAAACATTTTCAGTGGCGAAACGATAGAAATTGGTGGAGTGAACACGGCAGCTATATTCACCATTCTGACCATAGCGACCGCCTTATTTAAACTGTCAATCATCTGTGGTCTTTATATCAAGGTTTACGTACGCATAAACAGGTTCGTGAATGAAAGCTCTGTATATAACAACCACAAAGCCGATGGTAATGAATCACCTTCAAGAGCGCATCAACCTGCATATCTACGTGAATTGTTTAAGACCACTCTATTGCTCTTAATTGTCACGGTTGTTGGCTTCATCCCATATTGCATCACAGCACAACTCTTGGTTTGTTATCAACTATCCAATATGCCTTTTCCCACTGCGCTGAAACTGTGCTATGACATGTCACTGGTCGTCTTTTTCATGACGTTTCTCATGAATTCTTTTGTGATCTTCTACAGAAACAAGCCAGCAAGAAGCTGGCTTGGCAAGAAAATCTTCTCTAAATGCAGAAGTAGAAGCAACGATGCCAGGGTTGTTGAGATCTGTGCCAATGCTGCAACTGTCATTTCTAATATTCCAATTCTACGTAGAAAGAAGGTATCAGTGGCAAATATGATGACTGAGACTTAGTCAATGGAAGTGATACATATTCTGTAGAGAAGACATATGAAATAACACTTGCCTTCGCGATTAGTGAGACTCACAGACTCTTCGCATCAACAAAATGTTCAATGACGTCATAAGGAGCTTGCTATGAACCATGGGATGCTTCGCAGAATTTAGAAACTTTATAATATTAGCCTCAAGCCTCAGTTATAGCAAGTTTTAACAGGACACTTTCATTGGATCACACTGCACATCAATGTTATATGTAGCTGCAAGTACAAATGCCTGATTAATCTCGCAATGACAAAAAAATATCGCTGAGCTTTGACATCTGATGACGTCAAAGAAACTTGAACAGAACTTAAAGGCAAATGTATTTCTCGAAAGCATTGCTCGATGGCATTAGTGTGATATCATAAGATTAAACTAATTAAAATAAATAATAGATTAATTTAAATTCATAAAAACAATAAAATAAAATTCAGGGTTTTTGTGTGAACTTGTGTGAACCGGCGGCCTTTCGGTATATAAACAGCGCCAATTGTTGATTCAATGATTATGGAGTATTTGGGGAAAAAATTAAAATATGTTGTGGAGTATGTTGTGAAAATGTGTAACAATGACGTCATCAATAATGCAGGCCAGGGGATGCTTCCTTCAAAGTCTTAACCTAACTCTTTATTGTTTAAATACCTAAAATATGTTAACAAGCTTAAGGTTAAGCGCTTTTGCTGTCTAAAACGCATTATGCCCAAGGCATTTGAAAATATCAACTTGTTCCAGTGAGTTCATCGAAATCCAAAAAACCTCTGGTTGTTTGTCGGGCTGCAGGTTGAAGGACATTAATTTTGTTTGTAGCTATTCAGTGGTTGATGCCACAAGTGATGCGTAGCAGGTTTCTATAATACAGTACTTACGTGCCGCGCTGTAAAGTTCCAATAGATGCAGGGCTCTGCTTCTATTAGAACTGTTACACAATGTGAAAGTCTCATTATTCTAGTTTTTTAAACATACTTTGAAGCTCACGCAATAGCAATTTACCGAATTTAGCTTCCGAAATTCTGGTTATAATTGCAAGTTTAGTGTTTAGCGATCCTTTTTTACATTGCGTGATGTCATCATTACTTTTTCAGCACATTAAATTCTACATGTATACCAAGTTTCGTTTTTGTATCGTAGAATGTACGATCGACGTAATAATTGACTCTTGAGCCTGATGGACACAAAAGATGTTTGTCGCAAAAGTCTGTAACGTGCACGGGTTCGGCAGGTATCGCAAAGGAATACACAACTTGCTTGTTCTATTTGTAATCAGCAACTGAATCAATTTGTATGCCAAATGTTACAAGCCGAAGGTTTTTCACAATGAAATCTAACGAAACTGTGTGCGTGGTCAAATTTTGTCTTTTGCCATAATCTTTCAGCATTGTAGCTACTGCACCAAAAGCCCAGTGGGTTTCTTCCTGGCCCAGTAAAAAAACAAATTTTTGGCCCACTAGTTTGGTGTCTTTTTCTGAGAATTGTTTTACTTTTCATCAAAATGTAAATGGCACAAGCCAGTCTGCCAGTCACTGTATTACTGAGTAGAAGATATTAGACTAGGGTTTCTCGTTGCTGTTTGGACTTGTTTGTAGATTGTTTAAGAGGCCCTTTACATGAGAAATTTCAACCCGGGTTGAGTTCAACACGGGTTGAGTTTTGACAGCATCGCTTATTTTTCGTCGCGTTTACATGAAAATCTCAACACGGGTTGAGATGAGGTCACGTGATATAAATGCGGCTGTTGTTATCCCACAATGCAATATCCGATATCCTACAATGCAACGTTTTGATTTCAACTCGCCCCGAGTTGAAAATATTTGCGTTTACATGCGATTTTGCAGTAATTTCAACCCGTGTTGAAATTTCAACACGGGTTGAGTTGCCGAGTTGAGTTCAACCCGTGTTGAGTTTCAACTCGGCTTCCTTCATGTAAACGCGATGAAGGCTTACACCGTCAGCCGAGTTGAAACTCAACACGGGTTGAACTCAACCCGGGTTGAGATTTCTCATGTAAAGGGCCTCTAAATCATAATATCAAAACTGGCTAGAATTTCTTGCATTTTTCATTTTCATTGCATTCAATTTGGACGCTTAGGGGGCTGCTGAGGGGCTCAAGGGGTAAACAGACCCCCTTAATGGTTTTGGTCCACTCATCCAATTACCTAAAAGATGCCCTATGACGTAAAGGCATCTGATTAATTTCTGTCCTTTTCCTGTTTTCAATCTTTGACTAACACAGTTTACCGAATGTAACCGGTTTACATTAGAAATTTTGATGTTAATAATTATTTGCTGATTACTCTATTCTTTTCCCAACCTCTTGGCACACCACAAGTCGTTTTCTGTCGTTTGTATTCCGAAATTTCCTAAAATTTTGCGGGTAACGCCATTTTCTTATAAGAAGACGGTTTATAAGAACTGGGACTAGCACAGCCAAGAAGAAAAGCATTAGGTTAAAGAATAATTAAGATGTAAAATTTCCAATGTTTATATTCGCTTTAAAATGTTATTTTGAATCCCGAAAATAACAAGTCAATTAACACACTTTTAATAGGCCATAATTGCCTTGCCTTTTTGTAGTAATTGCTTATTCAAGCTTCTCATAAAAGAACGTATGTTCTAAGGTGATATGTCACCAAGTTAATAACTTTTGTACTTGAAAGTCCAGTTTCCAGATATGTTGGATTATTACTGACAAAAGACCTAATCCTACTTTCTGGTTGCTTCAATGTGCAATCTTTTCAATATTTCAATTGTGAATATTTTATAACAACTAAAGTAGCATAGAAATCAACCGTATGTATTTTGATATTTGCAGAAATATCTAACACAAATCTTTTTCGTCAACAAACGCCTTCTATGCTTACACTTGATGTCTATGAAATATTTGCAATCTTTAATAATGATGATATACTTTTACTTGGTAATTATCTAATTGTCAACAAAAGTAAATCACATGCTAAATTATTTTCCACTCGAAGTATAATTTATTATTGGTAGATCGTATTGTTTTGGTCGTCCTCAAAGATATTGGGGGGAATCCCAACTGATTGATAAGATATGTAAATGTTTCGTTCTCGATCTCGAAGTAGATGATGCAAGAACCAATAAGTAAAATCAAATTGCTAGTGAGTTATTTGAGATATTCTGTATTGGGATTGCGACTGTTTTGCTTGAGATTTCTGGTCAATCTATACCAAAGCTTTACCTAGTCATAAGCTTTACCGGCTTGCATGTATTGCATGGCAAATAAAGCCTGTTTGTTTGCTCTGTGACTGATTTCAAAGACCCCCTCAAAAGATAAGACGTTATATTTAGTTTTAGGGACGTAGAAGTCAATAATTAAGCAAGGACATTTTTTACTTTCCCTGGTGTGCAAAGAAACGACCGTCTGGTAATTACGGTTTGCGGCCCACGGCTCTGTGCCTTCTGCTTACTAATGCTAAGTTGTTTATTTGAGCTTGAGCGCTAGCCGTGCTGTTCTGTTGTTGGAATAAAGTTGCAGTAATAAATTGCAGTTATCTGCAGGGTATTTCATTTTGCAAAATCAGCTCAACGAATTATTCAAGGATATTTGTGAATGTAAGTAGTTTTGTGTGATTTAGCACGTTTTGCATGATTCTTTTGCCAAAGTAACCTGAATTGGCTCTCTTTTGTGATTAATGTTGATCTTCCGCTGCCAGGCACTCAGCTCTTAGGCCCAATATAACTCGTCGTGTCGTCTGGGCCAACAAAATTGATTCCTTGTTGTTAAGCGGATAGCTATCAGTTTTAAGATGTGCAAGGCTGTAACATTGCTTTAAAATTGCGTAGAAATCCAAACTTGGAGTTAAGTTAGAAGTACCTTTGCTGCAAAGTTTCACATGAGAAGTATTTGAGAAAAGTACATTTTATTACCCACAAGGTGAATCAAAATATTAGGCTTCCTCGTCAAGCTCTCCAATTCTAGAACGTTTTCGGCTACGTTCATCAACTCTGGCTCGTGCTGAGAAATATTGAAATTCAAATACCTTTTGGATTAATAATTTCATAATAGTAATTATCATGTGTTTGTCTTGAGCAAATTTCATAAAATTTTATTTTTGCACGTCCTACCCACACATTGGATTTTGTGCAGTGTCTGACAAATGGATCAATGGATATTCAAACAGAGAGATTGTGACCTGTCTATTGATTTATTGATCTTAATCATCTGAAAGAAAGTTGATTGCAATGCTCTGCATAGGTGATCAAATCAATATCCTTTTTATTTCATAAACTTTAAAATTCAAGAAGAAAATTATTTTCTGCAGTAGCATATCCAATAACCCCAACTTTATGAGTTTAATTCCATTGGAATTAAGATCTAAGTCAACAACAGCTTCAAGTAGAACATTTTTTGTGCCACTACCATGCTCAATAAGTTTTGCTCACATATTGCTCAGATTTCTATTTGAAGAAGTTTCTAAGGTGTCTCAAAGTCAATTATGTTTTCATTAATAATAAAAGGCTCAAAACTAAAGCATTCACATTTTGAAAATCTCAACAAAACATGAAATTGATGACAAATATTGATGACGTAAATATGCATTACTGCATAATTAATCCTTAGTAACAGGTCTTTGTATGTTCATAAAAAATTTTTCTTCCTCTTAAGCCTATATCCCAAATACAATGCATCACCTGTTTCCATAGGAATAATTTTAATATGGAATTATGGTCTGTTCCTCATCTACAATAAATATCCTCTTTAAATATAGTTGGCTATTGATTCTAGGATGTTATGATGAATTGTGGTATTTTAGAAATATACCTCTCGAAAATTTTGCAAAGAAATTTCAATGCAGGATATAATGTTTTTGTTTCCATTATCATACTAGACTAAAACAGAGGCATTCCATAGAGTAATGCCTCTGTTTTAGTCTAGCATGTGGGTATTTTGTGTTCTCCTATGCACAGTTAACTAAGTGCATACCAGGATTGAACGTTTTACTATTATTATTATTATTATTGATTCGATTTAATTATCTGGAGTTCGGATTTCAGCAGACCATACAACTGAGATCGTACGATAAGATTTTTTTATACGCTTGACGTGGTGCCTCTTCAAGCCCGTAGGCCCGGCGGCCGTTACCAATCAAACGGCCATGAGCGTCACGCCTTTGCTCGTCATATTACGCCAATTAGTTCTTTAATTTCAATTGCCCAATTGTCTCAAGCAATTGGATAACTTTGCCACCAGAGATTGTTCTGTTTGATTTTGCATGCGTATTACGAAGCTTTGTGTATTTATAGTCGAGTTCTGATCAAAATTGAAGAATTGGTGTGCTACATTTCCGTTGTAGGTTTCTTAGTTATGCAATCATGATGATGAACATGGAATGACACATATTGACTACGATCATGAAATATTAATAATGATATAAAGTGAAGCGACGGGATTTTAAATACTAAATCATAAAACATGGATGGAAGTGGGTGGAACTCTCATCACCGAGGCCGTGCCTCCATAAAACGAAACATTAATCATACTAGAGTTGAGAATGATGATGAAATCAATGAGATCTTCCAATTTGGAAGGCAACTTGGTCAGGGAAGCTTCGGAAAGGTTATTGAAGCTGTCAATTCGACAACGAAGACAAAGTTCGCCGTGAAATCCATCAACAAAGAGAAGGTATGTTTTTGTTGTTTTTGCATTGCACCTTGATTCGTATTATAATTGTTAGCAGTATGTTTTTCACTCTGTATGTTTTGTGCCTGTTTATTATTGAGTGTTATTGTTCTGCTTTTAAATCGACAATTCTTACATCGAGTTTGATTCTCTTGCGTTTGGGAGAAGGGTACGAGAAGTGTGCTATTTCGAGTTATCAAATTAAACCTGGGCTTTGTTGTTATATTGTTCCACTGATAGATTAGGTTTTATATATGTTGCACAAGCTAATAAGATTTTTCGTATACACGTTTTTTTTCATAAGTTTTTTACAGAACAATACTTTGCAGCTACATAAAGTATTCTATTATAGTAAAGTCAGCTGAAAGATAGGAAGTTCTAGTTCTGGGTCCATTTCGCATTTTTCTATCATAGTCATTGTATAGACCAGACAAAACGTAAGTTTTGTAATTCCACATTACCTATGCAACAATTTTGCCCCGTCAGAACACAATTGATTAAACCTTCATTCTCAAATATATTGACACAAAACTCTGAGATTCGATGCAAGATCAATTATTAGCTCTATTTTTGTTGGTCATATATTTACAATTGTCTGACGTGTTTTCGCTTTGCCGAGAGTGTAAGAACATTTGTCATATGTACTTTCAACGTTTATGCAATTTTCCATCCTTGAATGTGTCATTAAATGTGCAGTTGATTCAAAGTTAATATATCGTATCAAAGAGTGTTTTAGTTTTAGTTCGTCATACCTAAACCATACCTACATGAAGCAAGTAAAAACCAAATTGTACAGAATAATTCTCGAGACATCAATCAAATGTTCGAAGTTTGAGTCTGTTCAAGGAGTTTTAGTTTTGGTTTCAAAAGAACTTCAATTGCCATGTTTGTCGATACTTGCGAAAAATCATGGTTTGGCAACTTAACTATTTTTCAAAGGCCTCAGTCGTCACGTAATATTCTGCTCTTGATCTCGTTATTTATGCGAATTAAAGGCTATTATCCTCTTAGCCGGTGGAAAATTGCGATGTTTTCATAATCTTCACACTTGACTTCCTAACACGTAAATCCCTGTTGAGATCCTGTAGAGTTGTTGGCTTGTTCAGAACAAATTCAGCATTGGTTCTCTTTTGAAAAGGATAAACCCATTAACAAAGCCCTTCTCTAAATACCCCTGCTAATTATAGCATAGCTACCCTCTGGGCTGGAACGTTATCCTTGGCTTGGACAATCTGCTAGTTCAGGCAGAATCTGTTATGATATGAGCAATTTATTTCGGTTTTTACTTGGATGTCTTCGTATTTGTCTGTGGATTAGCTGTTTGGAATGAAGAATAACTTCTTTTATAACGGACGCAAATATAGTAAAAATAGCAGGTAAGCCACCTGGCAGGGATTAAAAAATACATCCCTGTTTAATGAGAAGTGTTCAAGCACGTCAGAATCGCCGTTACCAAGGTCACTTGCCCCGTCAATTAACCAATTACTCCGTTGTTTCTTCAAAGACCGTCTGAGATATGCCCCAGGCCTCCACTATAGCGAGGCTGATCTGATTACCATGGCTCATGCAGATTTTAGGGCCTAAATAAATATACGCTAATTTTATATAAGGTCACTTTCGTCACCATGTGATATATTCACTGTATGGATTTTTCGTTGTAAAGTATTTTTAGCCTCATAAGCAAGCTAAATATAAACAAGCTAAATATAAGCAAGCATCATATTAATTGTTCCTGTGATTCAGCACCGAGCTATAAATATATGTATTATTCTCGAAGTGAGCTATTTGTGTTTTTAAACACAATAGGTTATTCCGTTTCTCTAGGTAGTCGGCTATTAAATATATTGAACCCATATGCCCTAAAGCCTGTCCAATTATGCAGTATTTATGGATGCTTCAAGTTTGACTGGTTCTCGAATTCTCACTCACTCACTCTCGCTCTAATTTACCGATTTTCTTCGCTATGCAAGGGGGAATTGCGGTTCCCCTCGCTCCCCCCGGCTGCGCCCCTTTTTGAGAAGGACACGGGTACACAAGCGAATAGAGTGCGTGGCTTGAAATAATCGTTCCTGGTATTATTGCAGGCTGGCAGTGCTGCCGTGAAGCTGTTGGAAAGAGAAGTTAGCATACTGAAGAATGTTTATCATAAACATGTTATTCATTTGGAAGAAGTTTACGAGACGTCCAAGGTAGGTGACGGCTGCATAGTTTTTCAAAGTTGTTAGATTCAAAGTCGTCATATATTGTGCACTACAGAAACCACAGCTTAATTTCTTGCAATTTTAAGTCACGCTTATTCACGTTTCTAAATTTAAATGAAAGCCTTATATCACGTCTTTCACTAAAATAAGCGGGCGTTTTGACAAAAAGAATTGTTTTTAAAGCATTGCGGAAAAAGCTTTCATATTGTATATCTGCTATCGATATTCCCGTTTTCTGAAGCCTCGAGTTCAGGATGCTATTGCTACAAAACAGGACATTCGTGCTCGTGCGTAATGTTGACATACCGTATTTCCTCGATCAAACGCCCCCTTATTCTAATAAACGCCCCCTCGAATAATGGCTCCCCTCGATTAGGCGCCCCCCCAAAAAGTACCGAAATCAATAAACGAGTATATACGGTAGTTATTCTATTATCCCTCCTACCCACATAGTATGCGTCCATTTTTCCGTGTTATTTGCGTGGGCACACTGTATTTGACTTTGTTGAATCATTCTTTTTCAAACCGCATTTGCAAGATGGAATCGGGAATTTCCTTTTTGATGCATTGTTTTGACCAATGTTGTTTGTTAGCATTTGCGTGCCATTCATTCGTAAGAACATTCATAACAAGAAGATGTGCCTAGTAGCAGACTCTTTTGTAAAGTTGCTGCGAAATTGTTGTCACCACCCCCTTTTGGCAAAATTCACCTTACTTTCGCATAAAATAAGGCGTGAATTTTGAACTTCATAATGCTTCTGCACTCAATCACATTTTATGTGATTGAGTGCAGAAGCATGTTTCACTGATACCAGGCACATCTCAACGAATTGAGAGAAGTTCAAATTCTGTCCCATTGCACTGCCCATGAGAAAAACAATAATTAGTTCCTACTAGTGAAATTGCTATGCTATGCCAATTTCTTGGGACACAATATGGACATATTGGAACCTTCATACGACAGACGCACTTTGGGAGACAAAATTTGTCCGTTGTTTGAAGATTGAACTGTATTTTCTATGAAAGATATAAAGGAGCCCAAAAAATCATGAGATTTCAAAGCAATTCCCAGAAGAGCTGCTGCTAAAACCGGTTAAAAGTTTGTTTCACTTCTCGCTGGTGAAAGAAACTTTATGTTCAGAAATTAGAATTTTGGAACTTTAGACATTTTTATGTTGCCAGTCACTTTATGTTTAATTTAACCTGTATTTTTTATGTTGTAGAAAATGTTTCTGGTCATGGAATTATGTGACAATGGTGGATTGGACGAGTTGTTAAAGAAAAAAGTCCGTTTTGACGAGAAGGTTTGTTAGTGTATGTGCATATTAATAAAGCAACCCTGAATGTGGACATCCTCACTAAATTTATGCATCCTTTTATCAGTAGTTCGTCTTTCCGAATTAAGCTGAACATTGTAATGACCTCGTGGATTGATATAAAAACAATTTCTTTTATTGTTATGTAATATCCACGTTCTGTGCGATTGGACATTTGTATAATTTGTTGACCTGTTTTGCTTGAGAGCAAAAGGTTTTCTCTTGTATCTCGAGAACTGAAGCTAAATGGAATTTATTTGCTAAATATTTTCGAGGATGCGTTTCAAAAGTTGTGAACCGTGAATTGACTATTTACCCTAACTCCGGACGTTTGTTTGCAAAATGATTTGTTATTTTGAAAACAATGTTTCAAAGTCGTGAACATTGTATTGACGATATATAAACCAAATATGAAAATATGTTCATGTTGGAATGCAATTCATGAAAATAAGGTTCCATTTATTTGATCTTCATGCCATGTTGTGTTTGAGGTCACATCAATTTCCACACAGTGGAAACCCGAATATAGGGACAAATGCAGTGCCGCATTTACCAATGGGCCAACTGGGCCCGGGCCCAGGGGCCCCCTAAAATTCTTAGATTTAGGGGGCCCCGAGCAAAATTTCGAAAAACCTATGAACTGTTGTTGATTTTATTCTTGTGTTTGAATTGAGAAGTAATGTCTTCAAACAACACAGTTGCTTCATTTTTCAACAGTATGTGATCCTCTAAATCATACATGAACCTTGAAGCTGGATGTCATAAACTGATTTTGACGCCATCAGCCAGTAATCATGATTTTCTTTTAATTTTATTTCCGTTCCGTTGGCAAGTTGTTAGTATACCAATAAAATTATGCAGGGTACTGAGGACTATACACGTGACACGTTTTTTTTTTTACATATTTCAAGGGGCCCAAATCAATTTTGGGCCCAGGGCCCTAACTGACTTAAATGCGGCCCTGGCACAAATGGATTAATAACCCCCCAGACTGCTATTTCTGCTCAAACAATAGAAGAAACAATTGCTAGTTGTTTTTGAACGACATGTCCTTTGCAATTTTTTAACTTTTTAATCAAAAACTTTGAACAAGTAAATATAGGACTGTTTGTGAAGATGTCAAAAGACGCGAAATACTTAGCTACGTGTAACAAAATAAAACAGATTTTAAGCTTAAATATACATAATTTTCCTCGACTCATAATTTTCCGTCAATAGATATGATTACAGGATTTCATTCGTTAGCAGCCTTCTATCGAGTTCTAGAAATTCCTTAGGTTTTTTCCCATCCGAGTACTACCTTCCTTATAAGACAGTTCCTTATTAAAAATATGTGTTCAGTTCCTTACTAAAGCACTTTCTTATAAAAAGCATGTATTATTCTAATTTTGCTAGTATCTAGGTGATATTATATTAATATATCCTAATGTATTCTTATTTATTTTGATGTTTTACGGTTGCTGAAGTTGATATAGAATCTACTTTTACAAAATCTTATTACTTATTTTTTTAGGAAACGTGTTGTATCATGAAGCAGCTCGCAGATGCTGTTGTATATCTTCACGAGAATAGTAAGTTTTACTTTGTCGTTTCAATTATTTATACGGGAGATTCACAGATGTGCTCAAACTGGATTTAGTACTTCGAATACTATATCCATGGAGCTCGATATGGAGACCTTAGCTAATGGAGACCCAATGAAATGTTTGTGACTCGAACCACTTTATTCGGCTCTTGGTGGTTCGAGCTATCGAGATTTATTGTATGTGGCTTTCTGTGCATAAAAGTGCTCCTTTGATTACGTAACAAACTAGATCTCGTTAAAGGATGCGGCTGACGACGTCTTATGTTGGACATGATTTTGATCGATGCATTAACCAAGACTGTTTAAGCATTTATGAGCAGAGATTACTCATTGTTCCACTGAGATAAACTTAATTCGTGTTTTGTTACGGAGGGTTAGTGCTACAGTATCTTTTCACAATCCAACTTACGCTTTGAACCAGACATTGTTCATTCGTGTCGAATTTTGACGCCATCCGTTTTCTTGGCTATCTTCGCAAAGAAAAATCCACACTGCGAAGCTTCATTTTTTTTGTATGTTATAAACGAACCAGACACTCTTAAGACAAAACTATTCCGAGCTGCCTCTGAGTCAAAAGTAGGCAATTTTTCCTGTTTGGATGGGTAGTTTCTTGCAAGAGCTCAGCTACTTGTAAAGCTAAGGCGCCACAAGGAACATTTTTCATGCGCATGCAGTGCAGCATTGCTCTATTGCACGTGCACGAAAAATCTCGCTCGTGCCCCATAGTAATTTCTTCTCTGCAATGCAACAAATAACACTGCATGGAACAAATTTTTTGCTTTGGAGCAACAAGCAATAAAAATTAAACAGTCTTTGCAACAATTTGTGCTTGGCTCCACGGGAAACATTTTTAGGCGCACGCTATGGGACATGTTGCATAACGTGCGCATGAAAAATGTTCCTCGTGGCGCCTTACCTTAAAGTGTTGTTACAAATGCATGGAATAAAGTGTTGTTACAAACGTGTTGTATGTTTGCACCCGTCAGCCCTGACCATACTGCATGATTACAGCAGTTGGGTGGGGCTAACAACCAAAACACATGAATTTCGTTTGATGATAAACATTTGCGATAAACTGCATGCATGTAGTTTTATTTTCACCATAAACTCGTGCATAAAGGGTCTCTGTTAATCGTTCCTTGATAAGGATAAGTACATCTGCGCAATCGCGGTCAGATGTGTTCGAATTTTTCTAAGCCAAACGCATGCATCTTTCATTTGGGTATTACTCGAAGCAGGGTCATCAGCTGTGACAGACGAGGCATGCATAGTACAGCGTTTACTGCGCATAAATAGGTTATTGTGTCTTGTAAATTCGACCCACTAATGGATTAAGCCGAACCATGCAGCTATGCAGATCCCCGATTAGCAAACAAACGTATTAGTCAGCACTGTTTGTCAGTTTCGCTTGACACTGAGGCTTATTCTGAGATTACCAATGCCCTGACCTGCACCGAACTCATTACTGTATTCGACACTAGATGAACAGTATTGGATGATGTACATGTACCGTAAATCCTTGAATAAGCCCCCACCTTCGAATAAGCCCTCCCCTCGAATAAGCCCCCATCCTAATAATGATTTGCAAGGACATTGGGCCCAAGTTTCCAGACATTGAAGTTGTTTAGTGAATGTATTGCAAATAACAGCAAGTTTAAACCAATCACTTTATTGATTGGCTGCATCGTATAGCTTTTATTTACTTAATATTAAACAACAATAATCAGGCCAAAATTTCGTTTTTGCAAATAAGCCCCTGGGGGCTTATTCGAGGATTTACGGTAATGATACAGAACAGGACATAGAACTGACGTATGTTACCTTGAAACCACCGAACCCGATTCAAATTCACCGTATTCATCGCGGTCCCGAACCGTTCAATGTTTTTAGTATTTACTTGTGATTCCTGCAGGTAGATAACTAATATGCTTGGTGTATCCACTTGTGTTGTCGTGCTTCTAGAGGCTACAAACGCTGCAGCTACGCCATTTTTTACAAGAAAACCTTAAAATTTTCTGAGCCCCAATTTTTCCCATTGTTATTCTTAGATTTCCATTGTTTTTTTTTGTTTTTTTTTTTGGGCTCGGTATTCTTATATACATTATTATTATAAAAAAGTTATGTGGTGTTCATCCCCAAAGTAGCCTGCTGTTTCGTTGTAAAGTTTGTTAAGGTTTCTACATGCAAGCACAACGTGCACAGTGGGCAGATTTGTTACTTTACTGCAATATTTGGTATTATTTTCTACTCATCGCAAGCAGCAGTGCACAATGTCCCTTCGTCACATTACATGCATCTGTTATTTTCTAGTATTTGCTCATGATAGAATGACGACTTTATAGATTCATCACCGAGCTATAGATCTGCAGTATGTTATATTGCAGTTGATCTACTCGCTGAGTTCTGCACAACTAAGCACATACACTCTGTGGAAGCTTTAGTTTTCAGTGTCACAGTGTTGAAATCATTTGTTTTATCTTTCAGATATTGTTCACAGAGACCTGAAGTTAGAGAACATATTATTAGGCGACCCAGTCGAAGAAGAAGGCCCAATTAATATCAAGGTCTTTCTTCCTTTCAACTTACTGTAACTTTTCACGCAATTTCATAGTGACGTCATCTGCTTTACCCAATCATTCAGCCACCACAAGCAGTCATTCTGTTAGATTTGCATTTGCTAATGATTGCCACTATGGATCTTCTTAGATAACGGACTTTGGCCTGTCTTACATACGAGATGGTGTTGGTAGTGATTATATGATGCAGCAAGTCTGTGGCACGCCAATGTATATGGGTAAGGTGTCGACCATTTAGTTTGAAGGTCTTTGTGTCAGCTAAGTTTCCTTTGATCTCGGCTTAATAGTTGATATATACACAGCTTTGTCTAAAAGTTGATGCTTTTATCTATTTTTGTTCCTTATTGCCTTGTTCTTTCTGTATAGTTTTATTTCATTACAAAAATATGCACATTTGATAGATTTACGTTGTATCTATCTACGTCAGAGTTATTTTCCTCTTTGTTGTATATTTTTGTCTACATTTACATCCATCTGTATGGTCTATGGTTGTTTCTGTTCCATTCTGCCCATTTTGTATTTATGTTTCTGTTGATGCATTATGTCTATCTATCTATATCTTATATATAAGTTTATCAATAGTGTATGGCTGTACATACCCATGCCGGATCTCTATGTTTTACCCGTCATTGCCATTAATAGCTGAAAATAAGATTCTTGAATGCTTTGATACCTTGGTATTTGGTTCAATTTGCTGATGCGATTCACGTTCTTAATTCCTCAGCTCCTGAAGTAATTACGAATCTTGGTTATAGCGAGAGGTGTGACGTTTGGAGTTGTGGTGTGCTTATGTATTATCTGTGAGTATTTTTGTTCTCTTCACTCTTTCAATGCTTTCTGCTTATTCTCTTTGCTTTGCCTCGCTTTGATTTGCAGATTGCCATCGAGGCAGTATTGAGTCAGTGCCACAAACTGTATCGCCAACTATAAATACTGCAGTATTGTCGGAGCAATTTTGCAGACGTTTGGATGAATGCTTCAATATTGCTGCGCCAATACTTCAATATTCCCGAATGCATTCTTTGATTATTATCGAATCAAGTTTCCATCACACCTATGTAATTACAGCAACTATTTTTAGCCAGCATTTCATATCTGCTGAGGTTTCGACAATTACTGCTACGTCTTTATTGATTCGATACCTCGTTTAAATCTTCTATTGGATTTTGTTCTGATTTTTTTCCAGATTAGACGGTGGTCCTCCATTCACTGCTTCATCGGAAGAAGAACTTCATGAACTCATAAAGCAGGGTGAATTGAATTATACTGCCCTACACTGGGATCCTATTAGCTCAACAGGTATACACATTCATATGTATTTTCACTGTATATCAACCTTTAAACGTGTAGACTTTTGACGAGTCGAATGCCCAGGAAACATATTCTAGCTTATGCTGTGCACTTTGATTCCTAAACAATGGACAAATGTTTTTGTCCAAAAAGTGATCAAAATTGGTTTCTCCTTTTATTAAACATTGGGGGTGTTCCTTTTGTTAAACGTAACTTTTATAAAACTGGCCAAACAGCTCCACAAAGAATTATCTAACTTTACAATGGACAATACAACTTTACAGTGGGCAAAATCATCGATCTCATATGTGTCCGTTGTGTGGAGGCTCCAATTTATGAGTTTTCGGCATGTCTTTTTCCTTTGAGTCAATAGTGAAGCATACGCAAAATCACGTAACAATTGGCGTTGCAGTAAAGAGTTTGTTCACCTAGAACTTCTTGTAGACATTTGTTATTGTTATTTCTAATAAGGTTGCTATTTGCTAATATGACTTGCACATATGACGGCCCTGGGGAAGATTAGTTGTTAGGCTAACCAGGTTTATCCTCTGTCTATCTATCTATCTATCTATCTATCTATCTATCTATCTATCTATCTCTCTGTCAGATGCGCTTATTTGCATGTTTTTTGAGCTTATTTGAAATTCCGACTTTTGAGGACCATTTAACTAAGAAGGATGTTGTGTTGGGTTTCACAGTTCTAATGATGTTGCGTTTAATTTTTTTGCAGCCAAGCATTTGATTGAATGGATGATGAGAGTCGATCCAGCTCGTCGCTGCAGTGCCAAAGAAGTGCTTAACGATTCGTGGATCCAGGTCAGTGAATAATAATATGCACTGGAATATGCTTTACAGTGCTCTTAGCTATTGTCCTTGCTTTATAGTTTAGAGAATTTGTTGTTTACTGTGTAGGGAACGTCATCTACTGCTAATGGACCACGACTGAATGTTTTGGATCTAATGGGAGAGGAACTAATGCGACAGAAGGTGGGCCAAAATTGTGTTTTTATTTTTTTGCCTGATGGGACATTGCTCGAACATAAGAGCTGCAAGTCAATCTATTTTGATTACGTATTTATTTGATTTTCATCTCTTCGAACATATATAATGGTAGTTTGTTTTTACAGCTGGAAAAGTCGTCAATAAACAATAATGAAAATGGAACTGAAAACGTAAGCATTATATTTCGTTGTTTTCGGCTTTTCTGTTTATGTTTGGATGACTGTCAATGAAATAGGTTGCGCAGTTGAACCTTGACATCTCGTGCAACACCTTTGCTGTGTAGCGAAATAAGCATTTTTGAATCCATTTGTAGCTTAGTCAACTCTAATTCGAGGTGATTTCTATATCAGTAAGGTTGTATTTGGTTTCTTGCAAGATTCTTTGTATAAAGGAGTTGGCTTTATTTACTTCAGTTGATTTGTCGCACCCTTAGCTAAGGACTTGAAATGCAAAAACTTATCGCATGGCAATAGTATAATTAGAAGTTAAAAAACCAAGTATTGAAGACCAATTCTCTTGTGATGTATAACAAGTGTAAATTCATCCATGTAATACTTTGTCAGCATCCTTTAAACTTTTATTTCAGGAAAATCAGAAACCAGTGGTTGAGGAATCTTCAAAAGGCATTATTGAGAAGAGCTCATCCTGTAGTTTTTTAGATACCAGGAAAATGGTGAGATCTTTATCTACATTCTGAGCTATATCTTATTGTCTACGCTAGAATATCCCTCTGTTTGTTTTTTGGTTAGATACTCTTCAAAATTGTTGCACCCTACATTCCTCTGTCCGTTCCTTGTTCCGTTATCCGCTCCGTTCTCATTTCATTCATTCCGTTGTTGTTGTCTCCTTTCCAAACAATTGATGTCATTTAGTCATTTCTATCAACGTTTATGCTTTGCACTGGATGTTTATTGGGACTGAGGGTTTCTTATTCAAGCGAGCGTCGCTTAATTTACGTATTTAGGCCTATGCAATACTACATTGTCTCCCATTCACCTTGCGTCAGTTATTTTATTTGTAGTCATGATTTCATGGTTAGTTGGGACAGACATTTGCGCCTACAATTGACTTTTGCACCTTTTTGCACCCATCTTCCATCTCCCTCCTGCCTCAAACAATGTTGTTTTTAAAGACAGTCTTGAAGTAGCTAACTGAAGCTGATCATGATTCTTTTAATACCGACATTCTTCTTCAGGATAAAGGAAAAGACTTCAAGAGGGCTACCAGTTTAAAGACAACAGCCGATAATAACAAGACTGCTAAAAGTCACGACAGACGCTCTCCGCCCACTAATTTGTCTGCATCTTCCAAATCATCACCGTCTCCTTATCGTTCGGCGGATATGAAGGCTGAGACAACCCCAATTAAATCGAACCACCACAGAAAGACTGAAAGTCCGCCTAGAAGTGTACCCAGCTACATGCAACCTACTAAAAGTTCCAAAGCCCCCAAGAACCCGAACACCAAAGAGAGACGCCAGTTAAAAAGATAGTACAGGCTTTTTCTAATTATCTTTTTAAATAATGTTCATAACTATTTAATAATAATTGTGTTATTATAGTTGTTGTATTTTTTGTGCAGTTGATGTAGTCGATGACGTCAGTGATTTTTTGCTTCAATCTATTCTGGTTGCTATTATTCTGGTTGAAAATTTGGGCACAGGGTTTCGAAGCATATTACTGTAAATTGCTGTCTTAGTTAGGATTGTCACATTACAAGGCTTGAAAATGCGATATGTTGCATGTTGCATATAAAATTGAGTGAAACTTATAGTTGTAAATTGATTTCGTGAACGAAATGGCTGATGTTTCTTTATTGTTTTTCTTTTTTTGTTGCTTTAAACTACAATGCAGGTTATTTATTCGTTGCAAAGCAAGATCTGTTAACCAGGCTCCAGTGTACTGTATATTGATATAAAATAGCATTGTATCTATTGTATATTCTTTTGTGAATGGACCGGTGGCCTAACTGTATTTCCTGTTTATGGAAGCATTTTAATAGACTGCTACGTGGAGCCTACCCATTTTTCTTTCTGATAACTGTAGCGGAACTCTGGTGAATTGAAGGGAACAACGTATGTATTATGCTATACTTGGTTGGGAGTGATGGTTATACTGTGAAATATTTCGTTATGGTCTAAAGCATAACGTTAAGTTAAATTTGATAAGAACGTGATTTCACAAAGGTTGATATCATTGCGTTCAATTGTGCATCGTGTCATAGATATAACAAAGAGGGTTATATCTTGTAACTATACAATTATCTTCATCTATTGTAGCTTTTGAAAAACCTACATTATTAAAAATAAGACTTTTCCAGCATTTGTTAAACAGCAATTATTTTATCCATGAAAAGAGCATGATTGGTTCATCATTCATCCACAGTGATTAGTAAAGAAGTTCAGATTATTTAAATTGGAAGTTGAAGCATTCTTCTGCGTCCCTGGTCTGTTGGAACATCGTTCCCCGTTCTTCTTATTCCATGGATTGCCCCAAGTCACCATCTATCCCATGAGACATTTCTTCAGTGATGTTCACTAAATTCAATTCATCTGGCTGGCCCAGGGTTGTCAGACTTGGGACTTTATCCCAAGGTCTTGGGATTTTTTGAGGCTGATGGGATTTTCCTTGGGAATTATTTTTTCGAAAAAAACCTTGGGATATATCTTGGGAATTTTAGAAGTGTATCGGCAATTGTCCACTTTGTTTGAACATTCACAAAATCAGTCATATTTTCATTCAAAATTCAAACTGATTATTTTGTCGTTGATGCTTGATGGCACCACTGGAAAATAAGAACAAATTAGCGAAAAAGGCTGTAGATTGCGGTGACTGGAAAATTATAAACGCTGGTAAAATGTAAACATCGAGAACGGAAGGCATAAAAACAATTGAAATCTCAGGATCTGAAATCTAAAATCTCGGGATCTTTGCCATTTTGCATGAATGACGTCATTTCCAAAGAAAAAATTTAATCTTGGGAATTTTATTTTTAAAAACAATGGATTTCGGGATTTTTTGAGCCTCGACTTGGGAATTTTGAAGATTTCAATCTGACAACCCTGGGCTGGCCTAGCTAGGCACAGGTGAGGCGGCAAACACGAAACACGTGTGTTTATGATTTTTGGTTGTGTTAAAGAGATTAAAATGCGTTTTAGAAGAGGACGTAAATGTAGTGTCGAGGGCTGCTTTAAAAGAGTATATTCATATGGAAATCATGGGCCGAGAAGTGACAGCGAAGGGAGCAGCGACGAAGAGTCAGCAATGAAAAGAAAAGTACAACGGTCTTTTCACAGGTCAGTTGGTAAAATTACAGTGTCCCCCCAGGACAAGATTCGCAGGACAACATTCAGATTCGACCAAAGTTAAATTTCAAACGATTATTAAGGTATTTAATATTAACTTAAGCGAAACCAAACACAAATTACACGTTAGATATACCAATAAGCTTCAATATAGGCCAAAAACCGAAATTAAATTCCAGGTAATCTTCACGAAATTAGAGCCTGGATTGTCATTATTTACAGCCTAGCTAACTTTTATGCACTGACATCCAGTCCTACTGGTTCTAATTTCGCAGCCATTACCTGGAATATTTTCATGGTTCCTCTTTCAAATTGTGGCTTATTGAATTTTCTTTTGGGTAATTGGGTTTTGATTTAAAAATTTTAAGGAAAATGGTTCACGGGGGTCATTTTCCGCGGCCACATGAGGTCTTGTATACTGACATAATGAAATACGGGTTCTAATTCTGACGCGATTACCTGGAATATTTGAACGGTTTTGGGCTCAAATTGTAACAAATTTAAATAGGTAACATGTATTTGCTGTTTGGTTTGAAAATATTTTTGATTTTCTTGAATTGGGGGCCATTGTTTAGGGCCTAGTCAAGTCAACTGACATCGTGACATACGGGCTCTAATTTCGTGAAGATTACCTGGAATTTAATTTCGGTTTTTGACCTATATTGAAGCTTATTGGTATACCTAACGTGTAATTTGTGTTTGGTTTCGCTTAAGTTAATATTAAATACCTTAATCATCGTTTGAAATTTGACTTTGGTTGAATCTGAATGTTGTCCTGCGAATCTTGTCCTGGGGACACTGTAATGTTGGTAAACCACTCTCTTTCTTGCAATTTTTACTCCCTTTGTAATCCTAGATATGATGCCAAGTTTATTTGAAGCATGCCAGGTTTTAATGAAAAACCTTTAATAAGCACTGTCATTGCTAAGGTCTTATTAAAAAGTAAACGTGTCATTTTTCGCTGAGTTCTCGTCTGAGGTTTGTGGAGCCAAGCCAATGTATCGTGGCACCTTCACCTTTGTTCTTCAGCAATCTAAATCTTGTTTATTTATTATATCAAATTACTTCAAAGTGACTCCTATGACATTAGGGATGCTGTTTTGGAGATTTTTGACAATTTTACGCCAAGTTATTTTAATAGAAGTAGTGTTCTAGATTGTTTTTCAAATGTCACAATTTTGTGACAACATTTCGTGAGGCAGGCTGACTTTTCTTTACAACAACGACAATACGCCACAAATTTTATGTTTTGGGTCAGGGTTGAGGTGAGGATTAGGCCAGGGTTATGTGTTGAAATCAGAGTAAGATCATTAAGAATTGAATAATCTATATTGGTAAAAGATAATGAACATTTTATTGAACAGGTTTCCACTTGGCGTTAAAGAAAGACAGAAATGGCTTGTCAACATCAAGCGTCCTCACTGGACACCTAAACTTTGGGACGTTGTATGCTCAGATCACTTCCTAGAAAAAAACATAGATCGACGCCACAGTCATTCACAGCTCAAGCCTGGTGCCTTACCAACAAGGTTCAAGAAATATGTCATACCCAATGTAAATATGTTGTGACTATTTTGTAAATATTTTTGTCTGTTTAGTGTTTATTAGTGCTTGTTTCGAGGGGAACTTCTATCATCAGGACTTCATTATTCAAAAATTCATTTGATAAATATTGAAGTTGCTTTGCTTGTAAATAGATAAGCAACTAAAAAATATGTGCTTTCCTTTCCATGTCCATCTCATTTACGATTCTTTTTGTTCTTTGTAATAGTTTTGCTCCTGTTTAATTGTCTCGTGGCCCTTTTTGTTAGTGCAAGGACAATTGGTGACTGCCTAAATACCACATATACGGGTATTCTTATACTTTATTCATCTTAGGTTTCATCTTGGCTTTCATTTTAGATTCAGAAAGTTAAAAGAGGAAAAGAATGTTGTGTCATTGGCTGTTTTAAGCAAAGGCCATATCCAGGACATGATGGAAGAAGGAGTGATAGTGAGGGAAGCAGTGATGAAGAGTCAGCAGTGAAAAGACAACATCGCAGGCATTTTTTAAGGTAAGTTACTTTTGTTCAACTTTCAACATTAATTCCTGATGAATTTTCACAAAAATCAAGGGTGGAATCAATGTTAAACAGGGTCCTTTTTCTTATTTTCACCTAGAATTTCTGGAAATGAGAAAACCTCCAAAACATTTGAAAATATATGTCTTCTATTTAATGTCTAGAATAGTATGAGTGGGAAGCAAAGATGCTAATTATCTTAGCACCACAATCTTTTTAACACAACACTTATGCCATGCTCAACTTTCATTTTATTACAGGTTTCCATCTGATCCTAAGCAAAGAAAACGATGGCTCATCTGCCTCAATCGCCCAAACTGGACACCTAGCAAGTCGGATATTATCTGTTCAGATCACTTTTCAGAACAATGTCTGGATCGCCTTGGCAAGCGCATCAAATTTAGACGTCAGGCATTGCCAACACGCTTCAAGAATTCTCCTCGTCCTAATGTAAATATGATTTTTTTAGAAAATGGTTCCATCTTCTATTTCTGTTTTATGTGTTTGGTGCTAAATGCATTAGTCGTTTTTCTTTGCAGATGAATAAACAACTAAGAAGGCCCACTTCACAAAGACTGGATGATTGGATAAAATTCTGTCAAGATTATGTGAATGATGATTTTAAAACAAATGATGATCAAGTACCATTTAAAGTTGGGAATGAGGATTTTATTGACACTGCTGATCCATCAAATACACACGAGAATCCTTCTGCTACTAATGCGAATGTACTACCACAAGAAATCGAGGTGGATAGTGAAACTGTTGAACCCTTGGTGGCAGATAAAGTTAATCTTGATGCCGATGCTAATACAGCTGATGTTTTTAACAATAGAATGTCATTTAAAGTTGAGGATGTGGATTACACTGACACTGCTTGGCCATCAAATATTTATGAGAACTCTTATATTGCTACTGTACTACCACAAGGTTTTGAGATGGATCGTGAAGCTGTTGAGCAAAGAAGTGAGAGAAATATTGATGTTGATACTGCCGGACAAGCAGCCATAATACAGAGCAAATCTGGTATTTTTACTGTCAACCCTTTACGGGAGATGCGAGTCAATAGTGTCACAGATGGTGAGCCTTTTGCTGTCAAATTATCACACAGACGTGAAAACAAGTTCACAAAGATGAAAAGGCAACTGAAAATGGAGAGACGAAGATGTAATGAACTAACTAGAAAAGTAGTTTCCTTAAAAGCTGTCATTAAGGAGCTGAGACGATCAAAAGGTGTAAAGATTATTATCAATTCCAACGGCATAGCCAAAGTAAACGATGGAGACAAGAACTGATGAAAATGTTTTGGTGAGTGCTATGCCATCTTTGTTATATTTATCAAACTATAGCTGTAAGCCCGCCCTGCAAATAACTGCATTTGCTGTTTGAAAACGTTCCTCTGAACACCTGATTTTAGATTTACTTGTTCGATTTTTTCAAGTGCACTGGGAGACTATATATTGTTTATTTTTGTTGATTTCAACCCTTTCGCATTTCCCAGCTGATGCTCCTATTGCAACATCTGATTTTTGTCACTCTATAAAGTATATCAACATATCATGTCAATTGTTGTGTCTTTGATTTCTCCCACACTTTTGAGCTATTTACAAAGTTTTAGCTACTTCAGATCTTCTCTGTGCATACGTACACACGTTAGATCTTCTTCATACATACGTCAATAACTCCAGCATTGGAACTTGAATGTCTCTTCATAGACATCTAGCATAGTGTCACTTTTGTAGCTAAATTCAACAACTACATTGCACTCTCCATCTGCTATAACCATGCATTAGGGCAAATGCTCATTGACATATTTAATATTTCACTTTAAACTCCCCTAGTAGATTTTAGGCTTCAGATTTCGAACTGTTCTTTTTCTTTTATCGTAAGTTTCAAGTGTTTATGAATCCGGCTCGGTGGACCAAAGTGATTTTAGATTTACTTGTTCAAAACACACTAGAAGACCATATCGAGGCCTTTTTTTGCAGAAATTTTATTTAGAACTGTTTGGAATATTGTGCTGCAATGCAAACACTGACCGCGCATGTTTTATTTTAATTGAACCATTTTAATTGATTTTTTGTATTTCTTCCATTTAAGGTCTTGTATGTTTTTATGAAGATGAGCTTTGAATTCCTGAATAATTGGAGGACACAACATAATATCAAACCGACTTGTCAAAATGTGACTCAGTAAGTCGGCTTAATTTTTATTCTTTCCTTTTTATGTCTTCGATATCAAAAGTTGGAACGTGCTTGTGATTTTTTATAGTTAATTAATTATACTATTCATTCGTAGCAGAATGAAGATTGAAGATTCATGGAACATTTGATAAATTTGGTTTGGTTGCGTGTTGATATCAATACAGGAAGGAGATAAGACTTTATATATTTATACTAACTTGTAGTCCACATCATAATGCTTCACACCATTCCTTTCACTTGCATGGGACCATATTTTTTATCTAATTTCTACGTGGATCTGCAAGTTTACGCTTCATCCATCCAACAGGAATGATGACAAATACATCTGGAGTAATTGCAGCTTTCATAAGAACTGGTATCGAACATATTAGTTTGGTTCAATTTGCCCACAAGTCCTTCTAATGTATAGCTACTCCCTTTAATGGGAAAAATATGTTCTTGTTTAAGACTGAAACTTATGCTAAGGAGGTACTATAAGCATTTATTTGAAGCATTATGATGTGGCCTTTGTTATGATTGGACTCTATCCTTGGTAGGGGGCGCTGTTGATCATTGCATAGACATTAGGATTTGTAAGCCATGAATGGTTTGAAGAAACAACAATAACGATAACGTAGTGGTAAAGAAGAGAAGCTAATAAAGGACAACTAACACTCAGTTTACTTATATATATTATATACTCAAGTATTGTCACAACTCATGCAATGATCAATCTTGAAACTGTCTTTGGAGCATGTTCGTATAAAAATCGTAAAATAATTCTGATCTATTGCACGCACGTGTCAGCTGCCAAGAAATGTTTTGTTCGGTTTTTCACACGCCACGTGCTTCACGTTTATTTCTTGTGAAATTATATTTAATTAAACCACCAAAACCAACCGTTCGTAGCCCAAGCTTACCTTTTATCCGACAAATCTTGCAGTTTTGGTTAGCAAAGACAGTTTCAACCCTTGAAGGGGACATAATATAGTTTGCTTATAAATTAGTTCTATTGTTTTAAGTATCTTCATTTTCACAAGCATGCGAGAAATATTGCATACCCTACCTACCTTCTTTGATAATGGAACTCAGACCAGTTGAATATTTACTTTCAATTTATTACTTATTTTCATCTGCAAGTAAATAAAAGTTGGGTGACTAGTCGGTTAAGAGTGTACCACCCTGAAATTTGTATATCAAAATATGATTTGCTTTGCTTTCTCAATTGCTTGTGACGGTGGAGTTTGTAATTAATTATACTAGTTTTAATTTTTATCTTGTTTTACTAACTTTGTAATTTGTTTTGCTTTTAGATTTCGTAAATATTGCATCCGACCTTGTCCGCCATGCCAAGCCTTGGTCCTTTGGAGTTGCTGTTGGACTACCTTGCTGCGTCGTATGGTCTTCATGGCTCTTGCTTCCCGATTCTGGTTCAGTCTTGTTGTCGTGGATTGGGATTTCATCTCCATTCCTAAGGTGAGAAAATGTTTCTATCTATATCTTGTTACTCTTTCACAATGGTCTCATATCACATGAATATCCAAGTTCCTAAAAATATAAGGACCGGGCCAAAAAGGCTTGAAGCTCTTATCAATCTTCAGTTCTGTGAGATATTTCTTGAGGAGGAAGAGAATCGTGGTCTGTTTGCATCCAAAACTAGGAGGTGTATTAAGCATTGTACGCGTCATCGTAGTTGAAGCCTGGGTCGCTGAATTTGATATCGGTCTGCTCTGACGTCATTTACGCAAAAGCTTGTACCATGAACCCTGACCCTGGCTTCCCAATTAGGCTGCAATTCACTGATTCAAATGAATTTCTTTTTGCACTTGTTAACGTTTATTAGTTTTATTCAGCAGATAGATTACCCTTTTGATTTTTTTAACTGATTTTGTTTATTGAATTTCATTTAGTGTATTGAACTTCATAGTCTTTAACGAACCAGGAAAACGAATTGAATATGACACTAGTGCAAGTACCAATAGCAGTCTGAGCAGCATCAGTTTTAGTAATAATGCTTTGTTGCAGACCTACTCTAATTAAGTTAATATTCAAGTTGAGCCTTGTTAGTTTCAGTACAGTTATGCTGAAATTTTTTTATGTCTCTTAAGCTCACAGAATAGTACCTTTCAGAACTTATTCGTTTAGCAAATTGACATTTTAATGGCGGTCGCAATCATCAACTTACTTTTATATTTACACACTACTTACCAACTTACTTATCTATCTATCTATACATCTGAGTTTTTAGGAAGGTGTTTGTCAGACCTCTCTTAATTATTTAGCAGCTTTGGTCGCACTTTTGTTATCGGTTGAGAAGTGGATGAAATAGTTGTTGTCGTACCTATATTAGTCACAGCGCTGAAAATGTAGTATTGACGACTGCAATGCCTATTTGAGCTCATTGATGTTGACTACGAATAGATAGACAGCAGAACTTTCAGTAATAGATTGTTATTTAAGTCGAGTTCCTGGTTGCTAGCCATAAGAGTCCGTCTCCTGTGTTTTCGCTTGCCACTTATATGATCCATATTTGACCCTCGATAACCAAAAATCTCTTGAGTTCGAGCAAATTCTCATTCCAGTCGATACTTGACGTTTGATGCTCAACTGCTTTCGCTTTTTAGTAATTGCATTTGTGTTATTGAATGATGGTTTTAGTATTATCCACGTAATCTAAGTCCTGGTGCTACTATTGGTAGAGCAAGGCAATCTTTATTAAATTTAGTTTTGTTTTAGTATCTACTCAACGTTATCGTTTTATAGTGAAAAGGTAGAATGAAAGAAAGTGAAGGACTGTTTCTCTTATTTTTTCTTTAGAATTTATGATTTTTCGAGTTAGTAAACTAAGTCGTACAAGACTCTTCCTTAGAAAGTTTCAGTTTTGTGTTTTTATTGGCAAAAAGAATAGCAATTTGTTTCACGTGAATTATTTCGTATAAAATGGGCAAAAATATATTGTGGTCCTCGCTTTTGTATTGTGATTCCTCAGCCATTCGTCTGATCAAATAATGATGATACGGCCTGGGGGGTGCAGTAAATGCAATGACGCTATGGCCTACGGGGGGCAATGCTTAATGCTCTCATGAATGATTTGCCTCGTTTATTTTCACGGATAATTCTTGTTGTCTAAAACTCGAGGCTTAGGAACAATTGGCTTTTATGTGAACAGGCTGCATTTTCGGACTTTGAAAGTTGTATTTCATGGTTCTGTCGATTTTTGACATGCTTCAAAGCCAGTAGTTTTCTAACATTTAATTTGGCAAATGAACTTGGATATGAATTGTGATAATGAGATATTGTGATTGAGTAACAAGATAGATGAAACATTTTCTCATCTCTTGGGAATGGAGCTCTGATATCGGACAACATGACTGAACTGGGTGGGGAACTGAGAGTCCATCAGACCATACGACAAAGCGAGGTAGCCAGCAGCACTCCAAAGGACAAGGCTTGGTACGGCGGACAAGGTCGGAGTTTTATATACTTCCTCCCACCTTTTACGGAACAGAGCGTCCGGGACAAACCAGCGACCATAGGGTCACGGGTACCCTATGGCCATAGGCCACAACAGCTGCAAAGACGGCAATGCCTTCACAGCCATTGTGGCCTGCCCTCCCCCCAGTTGCACCACCCCAGACAACCCCACCCATTTCCCTGCTAGCCTATTTATGATTAGATTTAATTACGTTTAGCCTACATCATTATCCTATCACTAGAAGAGAATTCCTTAAATATCCTACAGATGGTTAAATTATTGCTATTATTTTACTCTTTATGTTTCTTTGATTAGCCTATACCTATCATTTCTCCCAAGAAAACACACATCCTAAACTCTTATAACAAAAAATTATACAATAAGTGTAAAAGAAAAATAAAACATTTATACACTTTTTGATACAGTGTCCATGATGGTAAAGCTGAAAATCCACTGTCTTCTTCATAACGTCAGCTGTAAATTTCTGCATATTCATAATTGGTGGCCTAAAATAAAAGTAACTTCATTGAAAAACAACTTTAAAATTAAATGGAATACTCTTACATTGGCTTACGAACAGAGGTCATAAAGGGGAGACATTAATAAATATATATTCATGAGAAACAGTAATAATGTATCTTTTAAATAAAGCATTCATAATGAAATATGACAAATTTTGCCTTGTAATTTCCTTGTTCAAATAACTTAGCCTTCATCAAGTTGTCAAAGTTTGGGCAGAAAATACGAGAGTTGGGTTGATTTAAATGAATTGATCTCAAGGATCCACGTATCTTCAGACTATGCAATAAGGAAGCAAACACACCCGAAGCAAGTATGCGATGATAGGCCGATGTTTTGGCCTACCAAATCTATCCAAGCCGGCTTTAGTTGTTACAGGAAAAGAAAGAAATTAACTATTTACAAGGCTTAAAACCTTAGAAGTTACTCAGTAATATTAGTTGCAGGTGGAATATGCGAAACATGAAACGCAAGGATAAAGGTGTACTCACAAATCATTCATTTTCTCAGTGAAACTTTCCAAAATTTCCGCCTCATGAACGGCCTAAACACGACGCTCCTGGTTCCTCCATCCGTTCTGCCTCACTGAGTGTCTGCGTGATTTCACATCATGTCCACGGAGGGCCTGGGGACGAGAGATTTTGCCAAAACGTCATACTAAATCTTGACTGCCGACCAAAAAGTTTACTGATCAGTTCACTGAGTTTATTATTCTATTTTTTAATTTATCAAAGCTGTTAAAACGTTTCTGATAATAAGACAACAGTGCATAAATAGTTGCACACCAAATGAAATGCTACTGAGTTTAGGAGATGTTCAAAACCTATATTTCTATACATTTTTATTAATTTATAATTTCTATAAATATGTTATAATTCATATTAATCTCCCAAGCTCCTACAAATTGTACTTTTCACATGGGGTAACCAAATTTGTATAAGCAATACAATCGCAATAGATATTTCTATTCGAGTCTCTCCATGCTGTTCTAGCATGGAAAGGCTCGGCTCTGCAACTACATTCGCTGCTCTGTGCTTGAAGCAATTTGGCAGATCCTTTTGTAACACAGTGATAAAGCAAGAGCTAAACACTCGGTTGAGAAGTGATGAGTAAATGATAAAGTATTTGTGTACGTTTCACAATCAATGATATATCATCAATGTGCAGTGAAAGGGCAGTGAGAACCAATGAGTTGACCTTGGCATGGCGTGGTCAAGCGTAGAGACAACTAGTAAACACGTTGTCGACTAAAGATTGCTAAGAAATTACGCATTTCAGCATCGAAAATTTGCAAAATTTCACAAATCAGGAATTATAGAACGAACTGTTTCTTTTTTCAACTCGTAAAAGCTCATAGCACACAGCTATTGGAGACAGAAATCGTATATTACTACAATAGCAATACCAGGTGAGTAAATGCGCCAAAAATACACTGTGTACCTGTATTCAGTCACTAGCTTGCATCGTTAGTTGTCAGCCATGTTGCTTCAGCCTCGGAAGGGCGTAATAGAGAATGGAGCAGGTAAATAAGTCATGCATGGTTACTCACCAATGCCCTGCTAAACTTGTGTAATGACTTCTCCCCAACTCTGATCACATACTGTAAATATTTTCTTGTGAACCGTTCGATCAACTTTCTACTTGCAGGCCGTCCAAACCTACGAAAATGGAGGTAAGTTTCAGTGGTTTTATTACGAATAAAAATCGATAAAACATGTTTAAACTACGCTAGCATCGTTTTTTTGTCAAAACGGTTGCAACTTGCAGAAAACTTTGGATAGAGCCTCGACTTTCGGGCATTTTATTGCATGCAAATTGACCCAATGAAAACTGGTCTTGAACTTCACAAGCCAGTGACAAAAAATGCTATATTTCAAGACAATACTCGATCGCCTTCAAGTATTATTCGATATTATATGCAGATTGTCCAAAAACAATCTCATATAATCAAACATTCGGCAGTTGAGAGCAAATCAACATAGATCATGCACATTGGAAATATTTCAAATATACAAATTGCGAGCAGAGACTATGTTTTGTTTGCAGTCTGGATTTAAAAAAACAAGTCTTTGTTCAATTTTGAATTTTACTTTATAATATATTGTAATTTTACTTTATAATATATTAAGATAGTCGCTATTGCTATTTTAGCTTGGAATAATATGCTATTTTTACCAGCCATCTTGTTTTTAACAATAGCTAAGCATATGTGCAATTAAGCAATAAGATCATGCAATGGGATCGTATTCTTATTTTGCAGGCCTTTCGTGCAGGAATATGGTTAGCAATTGTGGTCATTTTATACATTAGTTGTGAGTATTACCTTTGATCGTACAGACCTAACTCAGGTATGCTACCTCTCTGTAGCAATAATACTGCTCACAACTTTCAACAGTGTAGAATAAAGGCGTAGGTAATTAAATGAGAAGTTTTCCGATGCCTCATCAAATCTTGTTATGTGCATAGTTATGAGATGAGAATCGATATTTCGATGTAAATAATGAAACCATGAAATAATACCTGGTGACACTTCCACTGGATCAATCACCGATACAACGAGATTACTTGTTTAACTTGGTCAAGGAATATAACAAATAAAGAACCTCGCTTGCTCCTACGCAATGATGGCACACTTGCTCCTGCGCAATGATGGCTCGCTAGGAAACAACGTGACGCTCTGTCTTTCTCGACTCTAGATGCAAATGCTGCAGACCCGAAACCAAAACCAACAACAAAACCAGCACCAAAGAAACCGACAACGCCAAAAGTAACGACACCAAAACCAACAAAGCCCCCAAAACCAGCCGAAGAAGGTAAACAAAATTAAGTACAATCTGATTTCCAACGACCCGTAGCCTAGTTTTATATCAATTGATAACGAGTTCCCAAGCTAAGATTATCAGGTACGAAATGCTGAACAGAGTGTGCCACGAGACATGAATATTCGCAGCTGAGATATACGAACTGTCCAAGGTGATCAGGTTGTTATCAAGGATTCTATTCATAGCTTTGAGGATTTTCTTTCCAACAGGCAAAGACTACTACGTAACATTGAAACTTCTGGGACAAGAATGCAACGCCGATCTGAGCAATGTCGCCAGTGCCAAATTCCAGGAGCTCAGAGCTAAGCTTTATGATGCAGTAAGTAGCTTCAGCCTGGCACAACATAAGGCATTATCAATGTGCTGTAGTGCAGTGCTATTACAAAGAATAATTCTACGATCCTCTTGTGTGGTTCACATTATAGCATTTTCCAAGGAGCTTTTCACTTCTAACGCATGCAGCTTACAAGCAATATATTCCCAAAATCGTATACTTGCTTCGAAAATGCAATCTTACTTTGTGTGAATACAAGACACACCTCATTACCCCCTGAAAATATAGAAAAACGCCAGACATTGTAACAAGCGATATGTATCTTCACGGGGGTAGTGAGAAACAAGACTTAAGCCATCATCTTTTCTTACAGACTCTTCAAATGTATGCTAACCACGATTTCTACCAAGATCTTCTGGTGCTGAGCTTCGAGTAAGTATCTTTGTAAAATCTCGCTGTCAAATAACAGAATGCATTTCATGTAGTCTCTGTAATCTAATTGGTAGTCATAAAGCGATGATCTATTGATCGTGGTGTTCTTCTATTCCATGCAGTTGTACCGAAGGTGGCGTGTTGGCCCATTTCGCCATCAGATTCACCAAAAAAGGAAAGGGACACATGGATAGATTCTCACAGGCCGTCCAAGCTGGCAAAATCGGAGAGCTCGAAATCCAACCAAGCTACATCGAAGTTGGTAAGTATCTGTTACCACCAAGGTGATTCGAGTCTTAGCTACATCATACAGGCTGTGACATTCGGATCCTTAACTCACTGATATCTAGACTTTTAGCCTTCGGCATTAGTTATGATTGTAGATAGAGTCATTGGTGATAGGCCCCTATGGTAGATATAGTCTCTAGCAGCATGTGTAGTGGTAAGCAAAATTCATTCTTACAGCACATATGTGCATAAAGCCTGCAGTTGGGGGTCGGAGTCAAATAATAGCAGCTGTAAATGTAGATAGAGCATTGCAATTGAACAAATCTGTCTTTGTCTTTCACAGCTGATTTGGACCAAAACCTTCTCGTTGGCGGTGTACCCGGTGGAGCGGCCGGTTGCCAGGCAGGTTGCCCACAGACGTGCGCACCAGCCTGTGACGCATCTTGCTGTGGACCAGAACAAGCCCAAGGCCAAGAACAGACAATCTACGTGCCAATCCCAATGGCTCAAGCACCTCCTCCACCACCACCAGCTCCAGCTCCAGCCTTGTGCGCCGTCGGATGTCCATCGACCTGTGCCCCTGCTTGCACCCCAACTTGCTGCTTCGTCCAGAAGAGATGGTTGGCCAAGAAGGCCAAGGCTCAGGCCAAGAACAAACAACCACAATTTGGAAGATATTAGTGCCGGTTGAAGTAGTAGAGACAGATAACTATATTGATAAATGTAAAGTAATCGCGTTTGTTGTCGATATTGTAATTTTCAACTACCGATTGAGCAAGCTCGAATGGATATGAATCATCGCAAAGGGGCATAATGCGTATGGCTAATTTCGATTGATTGTTGAGCAACATGGGGAAATTACAACCTCGAGAATAAATCATTCATCACAACAACAACAACAATAATAACAACTTAGACCCAATATATGATGTTTGTATCAAATGTTCTAAGTGTTAATAGTTAAATGATGCGCATGTGTAGAAGCAGTCCAAATACAACAATGAAAATCTTAAGAAAAAACCAAATAATCGCATTCATTCACAGACAAGCAGAAAGAGAAATAATTCTTATTATTAATGTGGATGATTATTTATATATGATGATTATGAATTGTTGCTATTTTTCATTGGATTGTATTTCTTCGACTGTAAACTTTTGCTAGAATTGAATTACTAAATGTATGACTGAATACGTTTTTCTTTCCTCATACTCATCACGTGTTCTACGTTCTGTTGTCTGCCTCATTCATATTGCAATATATTAATAGATAATACAAATGAACAACGGAAGAAACACATGTTCAAGATTCAATTGGAAAACGACATTACTCATTTTGATGTAATTGTAACATGCGTTGAAATTGGATGTATCATCATATGGAGACTCTAGGTTCGCACAACTTTGGGCAAGGGACCCTTCAATTATGTTTACAATGCATGGGAGTTAAAAAAGCTACATGCGTCAATATATTTATCGGGTAAAAGAAGATAGGTCGATAATACGGTGTTTTGTAGATGGTAGGAAATTCCTACACATGTTACCCTCTCATTAAACAAGGTTTTACTTGATAAAGGAAAACTACCGGAGTTTTCTAGGGATGAACGAAAAATAAGGTCGAGCTGAGTGGCAGTACAGGTCAACGCAACAACGGCTAATGATGATAAACGCAAACGAAACAAAAATAGGCCAAGAGCATTTGTGAATAATTGATAAGTTCTATGCTCTGTTGCAGGGCTTGTTGCATTGAGTTTTGTGAATGAGATCACTGGGAATCAAAAGGTCAAACAGACCTGGTCACAGGCAGGCTCCAGTGAATGGGAAAATATGGCCGATCTTTCATGATACACGGGATATTATTGCCGAAATAAAGAGAAATAGTAAGGTACGGTTGTGCTTTTTTCAAACCTAAGACTCTATCAAGTATATAAAACCAATTTTCGTATCGTATGAAACCGAATGCCAGTGAAATATGTTAGATTTTTAATGTTAGGTATCGATGTAAGGACTCTATTCGTCCGAGCAAAACTAATGATCAAGCCAAATACTTTCCCAACGATAACGTACCAAATTAGGCAACTGTAGAAGTTGTTTTAGATTGGGCTGAGTAGCGATTATTTGTCTGGCACAGTTATTCGATTTTTAAACACTATTTTAAACATAAAAAGACTATTTACCGCATTGATTAGCAATGAACTTCAATGATCGATAAAACATGAAATCGTTTCACTTTAAATTTGCTTAAACTTTGATAAATTGAACCGTTAGGCCAATTAAGAAACAATAATAAATAAAAGATAGCCTGGGCATTCTATTTGCTTTGAAATCACTATAGAATATGCTGTAGTAATTATTCTCAAATAGAAATTCTCTAACATCATCAAGTGAAGGTAACAGATAGAGTTTGCACGAAATGGTTACATAAAGTAATGCAATTTTTCATGTGATTCTGGCCCATCCTGCAAAACTGGAACGTTTTAAATATTTCTTTTACGCAACTTTCTAGGCCCACAATGTGAAAATACTGGTGGCATCAATAAAAGCATTCGAATATATTCAGCAAAATGGTCCGCATACAACATTTGTTGATTTTATCAGCAACAATTGTTGCACTAGCACTTGCTGCCGAACAGCCTGCCTCTCTCGTTGCTGATTGGCTGGCTAAACAATCGATGCAATTTGAAAGAAGTGAAATGCAGAAAAATGGAGAGGTGAGTAGTGAGGCTGTTAATGTTTCTGACGCTTATTGATTTAGGCCGTTTTGTCTTTTAATTTAAGCCAGAGGTCTTGTGTTTTGAAGAAAATGCCTTATATTGTTTAATATTGGTTCTACGCCTAGCATAAAGGGTCTTGCATCTTCACTAATAGATCTGTCTTGGCGTAAAGATCTTGCCCCTTTAATGAAACATCCTACATTACACCTTTAATACGAGATCTGCGTGTGTCAACAGTCCTCTACATAACCAACTGCCATATGTTGAATTCTAGCTTGTTGCTCTTGGCTGCGAAGAGGAGAAGATCACAATTCGATGTTCAAATCGATTCACGAAGATGGAAATCGTCAACACATTCTATGGACGTGATGATACGACAACGTGTCCCAATCCTGTCCTGGACACAACGACGCCATGCCAGCAACAAGCCAACAACGTTGCGAAGAAAGTTATAGAGTTGTGCAACGAAGAAAACAAGTGTAAAATACCGGTCAATGTGGATTTTCTTGGTCACAACGGGACAGAGATTTGTCCGGGTGTTAGAAAGTACTTGAGGGTCGTCTACAAATGCACACAGCACCCTAAAATCAAAATGGAATGTCAAGGCAATTGCAGCCAAAAATGCTGGCCACTTTGCGAAAAGGCGTGCTGCGAGCCTCCTCCACCCCCAACTACTGCACCTCCAACAACCACAGCACCGCCAACAAAGCCACAACCAACAACTTCGCCTCGATCTGATCTCCAAACAACAAGCCAACAGGTGTATCAGACATGCCCAATGCCTTGCAGTGCTGATTGTGCACCATTGTGCCTGCTCAGCTGTTGCGACCCGTCATCGCAGGAATCTCCACCGCAAACAGCCTCGCTTGCATATCCACAGCAGCAAGTCCAGATTCCGAAAGGATTCGCTTGTCCAGCGCCCTGTTCCGCAAAATGCCTACCAGCATGCGCGTTAGATTGTTGTCGCGAAAGCGTGTCTCAAGTAACGACGGGTGTGCAGCAAGACGCTCAAGTGCAGAGATACATCAATGCCAACCAAGCAGCGCTTCAGCCACAACAAAAGCCACCACAACCCGGTAACCGACGCTCGCAAGCCTACTACAACACCCAGGCTGCATACAGTTCATGGCAGCAAAACCGTCGAAACGGCATCAACCGCAGCAATCAGCGAAACGACCCGGCGTACAATACCGCTGCAGCGGCCGCGTGGAATTACCGCTCGAAGATCTGGCGGCAACGGATGCAAGCGGCCAACAATCTAGCAAGGAGACATGCTATGATGAATGCCAGAAACATTATACCTCATCCTGCGGCATTTAATTACAATTACGCATTGAATAACAATAGGTATTATGGAAGAAGGTTTCACAACTAACGTCTGATTTCAAAGAACAATATTACTGTTGATAGTTGCAAAAATATTTTGTATATTTTATTCATTGTTGATATTAGAGATTGTTTGATATGATGTGTATTTGAGTTAATGGATTGTATTCATGATGTTGTAGCTTATTTCATAGAACAAAGAACAAGTGAATATCTGAACTCAGTTTTAAACATTGCGTTTTAATCCATTTCAAGCCACTCAGGCTCTCTCTCCGGCCCACTAAAAGTGTCGCTCAAAGCACGAAAGGAGAATTTCCAGTTATCCGCTCTTTCAAGTTTTTTTGAGCAATTTAAACTGTATCCACACTATGTAAGTGTAAGTATCTCCAACTTTTAAGTATGTAAGTGTAAATATCTCCAACTTATAAGTACGTAAGTGCAAGTATCTCCAACTTGTCAGGGCCATTTAATTGCTTGATAACTCCTGCAACATGCCATGGAACATTGCAGATAGCAATATGTGTAACAACCAGGCCAGCAAGGGACTTGATAAGCATATATGTTATTGTATAAGGGCAGTGGATTCGGAATATACGTTTGGAACCGTGGTTTTGTCAGTTGGTTGTATCTCAGCGTTCTTTCCTTTGGCATTGCACAACAATCCGCGCTACATGACGGAAAACATCGATACGGCCTAAAACATGGCGGCCTGCACCATTTTATATCGGCTGGCAAATCGTCACTTAGGCGTGCTATGAAAGAAGTTAATGTTTAACTTTAGAACGTCAACTTATTCAGTTTAGTTTTTAATTGTTGATAGCTTAAAGGTTGATTTTAAGATTTACACTAAAACAATGGCATAGGAGCAGGCGGAGCCTTGTGGGAGCGTGCCCTCTCCCACTTTTCTCCAGAAACCTAAAGAATGCTTCTTTCCATTCTGGTGCCTTTTTAGTACGCTCCTTCGCCTCTACGCCACAATTTAAGCCAAATTCATTAGCTTTTACTTTTTAGATTATTTTATTGTCAAGTGCCCTCTTACAAATGATAAAGAGCATATTAGCATAGCCACATAAAAAACGTGAAATGCAAACACCATTGTGTTGAACACAAACTACAATCTTACAGACCCTGCTCGTGAGGGAACCAACATTAGGATTCAATAGAAGCCCTCACAAAACCCGGGGTGATACAATGCAACAAGCAGACCGTTATAGTATACATCAGCGGTTAACGACCTTGGTAGGGCTCTTTGCAATGGCCTAACCACAGTGGCATAGATAGAGGGGGTAAGATGAGGCAAAAAACCCCTTGTATAGCTAGACTGCCGCTTTGTCGGAAAATTGCTGATCTTGTCGGAAAATAAATATCTTCTGTTTACGTTCAGTTTTAGCAAATTTCTTATCTTATATTCATATTTGAAGAAACAAAAATGCTTATTAAAATTTGTCGGAAAATCTAAATTTCTCCCCCCCCCCATTAAAATTTCCTATCTACGCCATTGCCTAACCATACGCAATACATGCCGCTTTGCTTTGCAGTGCAGGCAAACCCAAGTACACCTTAGAAATAATAGAACAGTTAAAAAAGGAGAGACTTACTTATGTTGATGATTTCTTTTGAGACATGAAGGTGTGTCAAGGCTTCCACTTTTTATTTGGTTATACAATGCCAGTCAGATGTGAAGAAGCGACAGTGGAAAAAACTCATGGTCAGTTCAACCATTGTAGAATCCAATCTGAGGGATCAAGATCAAGATTCACGGATTTAATCGTATAAATAGGGAATAGAGTGTGCGTTACAAACCAGATTAATCCGAAGTTTACTGATTAAAAGGATCCAAAGTGAGTGGTATAAGCAGTGGCGTAGATAGAGGGGGGTCAGGTGGGGCGAAAAACCCCCCTGTAGAGCTAGACTGCCGTTTTGTCGGAAAATTGCTGATCTTGTCGGAAGAAATATCTTCTGTTTACGTTTAGTTCTAGCTAGTTTCCTTATCTTATACTCATAGTTTTAAGAAACAAAAATGCTTATTAAATTTTTGTCGGAAAATCTAAATGTCCGGCCCCCTCTATAAAATTTCCTATCTACGCCATTGGGTATAAGCGACTCAAATCCTGAGCAAAGTTAATCAAAAGTCGAAGTGAGTCAGTGATCAGCCATAGTAAACCAGATTAATCCAAAGCTGGCAGATTTAAGGACATCCAACAGTGGATATCAGTATACAACGGATCTCAAGGACTTCAAACAAATCTTTAAAAAATCCAAAGTACGGATGAGTTAGTTAAGATCCACGATGAATCAGGGTAACATAAAGTTAGTGAATTGCAAACACAAATTCAAGTAGTGTATTGTGGGGTCACCTTTGCGATTTATGAAAATCATAGACTTTTGTTGTCAGGAATGTTTCATCGTTTCATAGAAGCGAAGTATCTAGGATAAGTCAGATCAGATAAAAACGACTCAAAAATTCACAAAGGGCTCACATTGTCCTCAATAAATGAAGCGTTGAGCCGCAATAAGTAAATAAATCAACAAAGTTGAACTTACCGCATTTTGAATTTTTCTTTCAAGATCTGAAATCTTTACTGTTGACTGACTTCAAAGATTTATTGAAATGCTCGTTCAAAAGTTCCAAAGTTACCACGATGTTCTTTCCTTCGACAAAAGGACAAAACAATATCACAAACCAAAAGTAGAATGGTACAAAATTAAGTTACTAAAACTATTCACAACTATTTGCTAATTTCTCTAATGGCATCTTGAAAGTTCAATATTTCACAATGGAGTAAGAACCAGGGGGCGGTGTAATGGTGATAAAGCTACCATTACGTAATTCAACTCAAAGAGAATCTGTTCGTGCGAATATATGACAATCAAAATATGAATAATAGAATCGAAGAACATGAGAATAAAAATGCATGAATTATAATGACAAAGCAATTTTTCACTATACAATTTATGATTGAAATGAAACACGTGATTACAATAATCACTTGAATACGAGGCTACGTGATAAAGAAAATGTAATCCTGTTACAGCGGCTAGATGCCCCCTACTTTCCGCAGAACATGAAGCATGTCTCATTCATGGATAACGTTTCCTCTCTTGAGATTAAACACTGGTCACGTATCGCACCCTTTTTTTGTGGTGCCCCATCCTTTTGGTTTGCTCCCACGCCTCTGATGTTTCAAATTATTAATTACTAAAGTGCATGGTCTTGACAGTATAAACAAAAAACTTCATATTTCTCATACTGAAATGTTAAATTTCAAGCAAATAATCTCGAGGAAATAGACACCAAAGATCTTAGATGGCAGAAAATAGTTAATAAGTTACCTTCGAAATCTGTTGGAGATATTTTTGGGCTATCATCAAAAGCAGAGTTCGAGTTCTTGTTAACATTTACATTGGCAGCCAAATGTTTCTTCCCGACATTTTCCAAAGAAGGTCCCATGTCTACGTTACTAGGCCCATTGTTGTTTGATTTCTCTGAAACAGAATGTTATCAGGTTCAAAAGCGAACTGGAAATGCTGCTTGAAAGCTTGTCAAATGATTATTAATCCAAGTACCTTTAACAGCATTAAAATATAATGTCTTTTTAGCGAGAAAGACAAATTTACTGAAGAAAAATAGAGCATGTTATGTGAAAAGCAAGCGGCCTATACCTACTACCTTGTTTTCCTTTTTCTGGAAGTTTTAATTTAAAAATCTGACCCCATCAGCGCGCGCACAAATAAATTTCACACTTCAATTTTCATTGTGTATTGAAAAACAAAAGATTTACTTCCAACAATAGATATACAACATTTTTTAACTGATATATTGTAATACAAAGTTACTCATTGTTTGTATTATTAAGTTATCTCTAAAAATTATTCAGATAAATAATTTATGAAGTTGCGTCAAAGGCTATAATAAAAAAGCTTTAATTGATGAGGATATATTAAATGAATCCCTGGGGGAACTCGAACCAAATACTCCATATATTATCTGGGAGATGTTTTGTTGGTTTGAGCAATGTTTGCAATTCTTTCACGTAATTTTCGAGATCATTATAACATATCTCAAAATTGTACTAATTCACGCTTGAGCTAACTTTTGTGCATCGAGCAACGCTTGTTCAAGGTTGATTGCGTGTTGAAGTTCAGATACAATTTCCTTCGACTCAGATTCTATCATGGCTCTTTTGTTGTCTTCTGCCATCCCCGTACCATCCCCTAAAGTGTCCTTTTCGTAAGAAGACGTTATCCCTTGGTACGGAGCAGTTTGCGCACCAGTACTTGTTACATCAGGCAGTACAACATCACTTGGCCCAGTAAGTACAAAACTTGAAGCATCATTTTTGAGGTTCGCTCCTTCTGCCTCAGTGGATTCTAAATTTGAATATAGCTGTCTTGCAGTGGCAAGCTTCTCTTGTAACACGGCTTGAATCTGTTTGTCGTTAATAACACCTTTTTCGACCGTTTTAGTCTTGTTATTATCATTACCACCATGTTTTGCATCAGACTTAGCTGCTACAGTTTGGTTCAAAGCAAAAGTATTGTTTCCCAAACTCTTTGAAATCGTAGAGGTAGAATTTAGCTTAGCTTGTTGTAAACGTAAATTATTAGCTGTCTTTCCAGGTGCAACCATACTTCCATTGCTAATTTTGACTGCAATGTTTTTCTGAACACCAGCACTGGAGTCTTTTGTTTTCTTTACATCTTCCTTCTTGTCAATGCTAACACCCTTCACCAAGTTTTTCCCCAATTCAGCTTGCTTCTGTGAAGGAGCAGGGTCAGTTCTCACAGATCCAGCAGTAATGGCAACAGATTTAGTGGCCTGAATATCGGTCTTTAATTCCACAGTCCTCGCGGGTCCCAGTACCACGCCATTCGATACATCCTCCAAGCCAATCCTATCTGACTTTATCGCAACGCTTCCAACCGAACTTGCATCAGACTCGAATTCAGAATTCGCCTCGCCGTTCTTCGTAAGATTCACATCACTCCCTTTATTGTTACTCAATTCCCTGCTGGAATGCGATTGACTGCCACTGAAAACCTTCGCATTTGTGAGATTTTTAACAGAAACTTCCTTTAATTCAGCACTTGCAGCATTTTTAACGGCAGGCGAATTCACATTGTTTTTACCAGATGCACTTGAACCAGACGTCTTTGCAGCCTGCTTTCCGACTCCATTCAGACTCGCATTCTTCTTTGCATTCCCGGCAGATTCTTCGCCCACAGACGAGCTGGCATTCTGAGCAAGAAAGTCAACTTCGCTGCCATCGTGTTTCTCTGTCTCCTTCCAAAGTTTATTCTTCATTTGAGCGATCTTTTGCGTTGTTTTCATCAAAAGGTTACTCGCCTTCTCGGCAGGTTTTTTTCTGCTGCCATATTCAATAAATTCATCACTTTCACCATTATTCTTTTGGGCATCCTCATTCGCTGCCACGGCTGTTGTTGATGCACTAGCATTCTCACTGCTCTTGTGGACTGCTTTTGTATTCGTCATACTTGACGTCTTTTCATTACCAACCTGTCCTTCAATCGGTGCTATGCTCGATATATCATTCAGTTCTTGTTTCATTTTCTCAGCAACCTCGCTTTCACTTTGCTGTCTCTCGCTTTCATCAAACATGTCTAGCGTCAAAGGTGGTGTTGGCTTGGGACTGGCCTCGTCTTCATTATCAGCGACTTCGGCGGTGTTATTATCGTTAGAAACAATGTTCTTTGCGTCAGCTAGTATGTCTGACTCTGTTTTGCTGTTTCCAATTTCATATCCGCTTCTGTTGCCCCACTTTGCTAAAAATGAACTTGCCTGGGCTTCTACTTCATCATCAAAATTGTTGACATTTTTTGCCCTATCATCAAGGGAAATAGAGCTTGTAGGCCTATTAGATTGCATTTGTGTTTCAGCATCAGTGGCATCAACATCACCTTGCGATTGTTGATCTTCCTGTAGACTGAGTCCATTTTTCGACACCTCAGCTTCATCGTCATCAGCTACAGCCTTAATCTGATAAGCATCACTCTGACCACCATTAACTGCCACTGCATCATCACCTTGTTCCCCAACTGCACCTAGCTCACCCACAGTAGTTGCAGACCTACCACTTGCTGCATCCTTACTTACATCAGTGAACTCCGAACTTCTGCCAACGCTGTCCTGAAATTGTTTGTTTTCATCGGGTTTCGATTCTATTTTTCCATTCGCTGCTTGCTTCATTTCTACTTTGTTATCAGGTTTATTACTAGCATCATTGTTCATGTCAATGTATTTCGTATCATCAATGCTATCCTCAGCTTTCTTTTTGTTCTCAGCCTGCTTTTTAACCTCGGCCTGCTTCTTTCCATCAGGTTTGGTTCCTATCTCTCCATTCGCTGCCTGCTTCATTTCTACTTTGTTATCAGGTTTATTACTAGCATCATTGTTCATGTCAATGTATTTCGTATCATCAATGCTATCCTCAGCTTTCTTTTTGTTCTCAGCCTGCTTTTTAACCTCGGCCTGCTTTTTTCCATCAGGTTTGGTTCCTATCTCTCCATTCGCTGCCTGCTTCATTTCTACTTTGTTATCAGGTTTATTACTAGCATCATTGTTCATATCAATGTATTTCGTATCATCAATGCTATCCTCAGCTTTGTTTTTGTTCTCAGCCTGCTTTTTAACCTCGGCCTGCTTCTTTCCATCAGGTTTGGTTCCTATCTCTCCATTCGCTGCCTGCTTCATTTCTACTTTGTTATCAGGTTTATTACTAGCATCATTGTTCATGTCAATGTATTTCGTATCATCAATGCTATCCTCAGCTTTCTTTTTGTTCTCAGCCTGCTTTTTAACCTCGGCCTGCTTCTTTCCATCAGGTTTGGTTCCTATCTCTCCATTCGCTGCCTGCTTCATTTCTACTTTGCTACCAGGTTTATTACTAGCATCATTGTTCATGTCAATGTATTTTGTATCATCAATGCTATCCCCGGCTTTCTTCCTATTATTCTTTCCACTAGCATCATTATCATTCTTCCTGAATTGAGCTGTACTATTTTTCTGCCGTCCATCACTGCTACTGACTCTTAAACCAGTCGACGTATCTATGAATTCACTATCATCAATACCATCCGCTTTCTTCTGCTTGTTATCATTGTCATCCTTGCCGATTTTAACATCACTAGGCTCGCTTTTCTCGTGCTTCGCCTCGACTTTCACATCTCCAGCCTCGTTCGGACTGAATCTTTCACCGGTGGCCATGTTTATAACCTCGTTATCATCAACCTCGTTAATCGCGTCCGTTCTCAAAAGGCCCATATGATCCTTCTCCTCATAACCACGATCATCATCATCTTCGTCATCATCAAAACCTTTCATTTTTTCTCCTTCAGCTTTAGGCCTGCCAGTCATAGCATCAAATTGTTCTGGCTCGAGAAGCAGTGCTTTATCATCGTTCAAGCTGTTTTGCTCGTTTGCATTGTTCTGTGCAATTTCAGCATCTTCTTCCGCTGTTGTGTCTTCATCGTCATCTTCATGCACGGTCATATTAATCTTCTCACCACCAACCTTTGTATTTAGCTCTGCTCCTTTCGACTTTTCTTTAAATTCTTCCGACGTCTTCTTCCCATCCTTAGCTGAAGAAGACTCATTCCTTCGAGCTGATACAAGAGAATGGGAAGATTGGGCAGCCTTGTTTTTTACTGCATCGCCTGCTTCCGTTGCTTGACCATCTTTAGCAGCAATACCAGGTGTTGCTCTGTTATCAGGAGCTTTTAGTGAGCTTGTAACATTGCTTGCAGGGTTATTATTTCCGTGCTTCGGCGGGGAAACAAGTGATCTTAAACTGGCTAGCCCTGGTTTCGATGCATTTTTTCTACGCATGCTTTTGGTAGGTTGATGCATCGAAGATGAAGCCTGTGGATTTGCTTTGCCCTTCGTTGTCACGGTCTGCTTGCTTTCATCACTATGATTTGTCTGGGCAAAATACTTTCCATTAAGCATATTATTGTTGCCATTTCGCATTACTCCTTGCAACATGGAAGCTTCATTTTTTTGTCCATTACTACCAGCGCCAGGATTCTTGTTAGTAAAAGTATCACTTAGCATAGACCAGAACGACTTGGGAACTTTGAAACCTGCATTGTTCTCATCAGCATATTTCACATCATTTCCACTTCTTTTGGGCGTCTTCTTGTGCTTCAGGAGTTTCAAAAGACTAAAATCTCCTTTCCCTTTCTCCTTATCGTTCCTGTCACGACTTTTCAAGTTCAATGCATTTGGACGAATGTTTTCACGAGCCTCGTATCCAAGTGCGTTGACATCTTCCATCCCGGCATCTCTATCGCCCTCAGCTTTCACAAACTGGGCCACATCAAGGTCCCAATCCGACCTCCTCGGTTTGTCTGCACCGAAGAATCTGTGGACAATCTGTTCTGGTAAGTGCAGCTTGACAAGATGTCCATTGAACTCGCACACGAGATTCAAAACTAGGAACACCAATGCAACGCCTTTCATAATCTCAAAAGACTTTCTTGAATCTTAGCCCGAGAACCTGAAATGAAAGATAATTTTTCGATAAAATATTGTTCTCAAAAGTCAAAACTCACATTGCTGGATTGCTCTGTTTTAAAGATAAAAATAAAAGATGTGAGATAAATTTAAGATTTATATGCCACTTCATGTTTTTCATAACAAAATCTCCTTAACCAGAAAAACGTAAAAGACTTCCTAACTACATATATCACTCAATATTATTATAAATGACTCATCTTTGCCCTACCAGGTCTGTAACAATCAAGTACCAATTAACAAAGCCCTTACCAAAGTAACCAACAGCCTAAATATCTCTTTAAGGAGTCAAATATTCTGCCTGAGCAAAAAAAATCACTTCTTCCCAGCACGAAAAAGATTAAAATTTCCTTCAAGAGAGTCTTCAAGTAATAAACAAACAAATCGAGATCGACTGGTGTTTGTGTTGAAACCCATAAACAAACCAACAGAAACTGTAAACAAACGTCAAGATTGAATGACGAATTTATGAATATCGCAGAAAACAGAGAATACGCTGCTGCTCTCTTCGGTTTCAAATCGACAATTTTTTCTACTTCTAACAATATAAAACGATACATTTCCCACGGGTCTGGAAAATTTCGTATTGTCAAAAAAGAAAAAATGTGTCTTACAAACTAATATAACAGCAATAATAATTTCGCCCCTGTTAGAGTGGATACCTCAGTTAAAGAAATATGAAGTAAGTAGGAAGACCTGCGCAGATCAGGTTAGTTGCAGCCTCAGTCAAGCAGGTTTTCTTACTACATTTTGAAAATAATTAGTCAAATTACGGGTACTCACCAAGCAATCTCTACAAGAAAGCTCTTCGAAAAAAACCAGATTCAAGACTTTTTGTTCCTTGTAGCATCTTTCGACAGAGAAGCAAAACCAACATTCTTTTGCCTCCGCTCAACTGATCTGCAACATGAAGCTTGAATCCACGTTCAGAACCAGACATTCACTGCAGTAATTCGCGCAGCTCTATTCTTCGTGTAATTCTGTTCACAACCATACCACTCAAAAGTCCTTTACGAAAGCTTTACACAACACAGTAGTGTCTTGCATAAAGCTATATATTTCATTTCATATTGAGAACCAAAATAAACGCTACATGAAAATAGCAACTATAGCAACAGAACACGATTTATAAGATGCAGCTAAGTGCTACGCATGAGCGCCCTGTGCTCGACCACGCGAGTAAAAAGATGCATGAATGTTTTATCTTGTTGGAAACGGGTGGCATTGACTGACAGCCAAATGAAGTATGCCATTCTCATTAATCCAATGCATCTCTTCTCAGACCCAAATTTTGACTGGTCAAGGCCTGTTGTTCGCAGCTGCGCGCGCAACACAAGAGTACAGAGCTGAAGGGGTCTCTTTCAGACGGGGTACATGTGAGATTATTTCGTTACTTTTGCCAATGTCAAATATACTTCAGTTTTTTAAATGCGGCTTTATTCAAAACGAAGCTCTTCCATCTTTTATTCCTTCAAATTACAGTGGAATCCCGCTATAACGAACTCTGCAAGGACCGAGAAAATAGTTCGCAATAGCGGGAGTTCGTTGTACAGAAGGGACACTTTTTATGAAGAATTCCAACCCGAATGGGCCAGAATGTCTGTTGGACCCGCCCTCGTATTCGCGCTTAAGTGGCACACTATACTCTTCCAAAAAACAGTTTACAGGATGACAACAGTATTGCTCTGATAGATTGCAAAAGGAAAAAACGCTCAAGCATGTTTAACAATGAAACATCACAAAACAGAGTCGATATAACCACTTGGTGTCAATTTTTCATTACTATTTTTATTTTCTCTACTTTTATTTCTTTCTGTTCTGTTAAAAAAAATTTCGAAAGGGAATTGATCTTCTTCGCATTTCTTTCCCTATTTCCACACAAAAAAGCCTCGATGTTTGAAGTCCATCCAGAGCTTGAAAAATTTCACCCTTGAGCATGGGCGGTCTGGCCCGGGTGGCAAAGTGGCGATTGCCACCCGGGCTTCTGATTTTTTAACGTAAACTAAAACTACGGGCCCTTTTCGAAGACTTACACCACCCTAAACCGGGCCCCTTTGGTTTGCCAGCCACCCTGCAATTGTGTTGCCAGACCGCCCCTGCCCTTGAGCTTGAAAAATTTCACCCTTCGCGATAAGTTTTCTCAAAAATTCGTTATATCGAGGGTATTTGTGGTCAGGGGATCGGAAGTTTGGTTCGTAATAACGAAAGTTCGTTATAAGCGAGGTTCGTTATAGAGGATTCCACTGTATTGTATTTGTGACTCGCAACGTAAGCGCGTAGATGTATGATGAGGTGGGGAAAATCTGTCGCGCGCGGCGCGAGTCAAGTTAAAGTTTCATTGATCATTTTAATCCACTCCACACACAATGAGTTTTTTCGCTAGAGGATATTCACCTACTAATGTACATGGTCCTGACTGAAAACATAAAAAGCAGAGCAAAAGACTCACCCGTTGATGACGTATCATCTGTTGACGTAACTCCACCATTGTTTCCACCTTCAGTCGCATTTGCTCCTGCATCACTGTCTTCGATCTCTTCTACTGATGCTTTTACAGTTGAAGACTGATCTGCTTCGTTTACTATAATCGTGGCGACTTCATGCACCATAGCAAACGTCATAAAATTGGCAATGGTTGTGCTACGGTCTTGATACGGTTTTTCTGCAGAATTAGGCCTAAGAGTTGAAACTGCTTTGAGTTTACCTCCGTCTGCTGTAATTAATGTTGCTAGTTTTGTAGCCAATGCAACATATTCTTCAGCTAGTGATTTTTCTGCAACTATTGTTGTTCCTTTTGCAAATGTCGCTTCTTGTTCTGCAATTATTTTTGCTCCTTCAGAAATAACTTTTGTTTGTGTCCATCGTGAGGTTGATTTCCGTGCCGGCACAAGAAAAATACTTTTAGCACTGCTATGCATTCGTAATGTATCCGATGCATTCAACAATAATTGAGTATAGGATGCCTGAATAAAACTCGATACAACACGATTCGTGGATAAATTCTTCTCTGATTCTTTGATCAACATGGCGATTGCTGTAGCATTCTGATCCTGCTTACTGCTTTTGCTGACTATCGTCCAATTGTTATTGTTGTTGTTAAAGTCCATACTGGAAAAGGCTTCAAGTTTATTGTCGATTTCGAATTCGTAGGCTTGCATTAAATCCTTTATCAAGCCATCATTCATGGCTGGAATTCTGTGTTCCTTAATGTTCAATGGCTCCGTTGGGCGATGCGGTTCTTTAGTAAAATTTATTTTTGAAGAAACAAGTCCCAAAGTTGCACTCAGTTCTGGCACTGACGCAAATGAATGTATGTGTGCACTGTTTTGCATCATGACATCACCAGAATTTTGCAAAAAGTTTCTCCCAGCTAGTGTTGCTGTATAACTTTGCAAAACACTTGAGTTTTTGTTTATCTGAATTGGACTTTGATGATTTTTAGAGGTGTCCAAGCCCTTTGGTGCATCTGATGCCAAACTCGGCAATATTATATTCGGCAACATTGCAACATTCAAGTCTTCACTTTGAATATAGCTCATGGAACACGATAAGGTTGTTAAAATTTGCGACGGTGTAACATTATTACCACTTGTGCTTAATACCCCAGTCTCTCTTGCACTCACTATACGGGGCAAAATTGTTCCGGCAATTATCTCACATAGTGGAGGTGTAATGAGAAAACTGTTAGCTGTAGTAGAAAACGATGGCTTGATAAGCACTGTGGGTGCATCGAGAAAACGCTGACTGCTATCAGCACCATCAGGTTTTACGATGCTCAAGCTTTCTTGTTCTAAATTCCTTGTCGTGGGTAAAACTCCAGCCTTCAAAATACTCGTAGTTGGAGCAATGGAAGGTGTGTTCAGAAATGAAGAGTTAATGTTATTACTTGATGAAGCCTCAATTAATTCGAGAGATCTGTTAGCATCTTTTGTAGTACTTGTGGTCTTAATGCTCGAATTGCTCTTCCGACTATTCTTACGAATTACATCATGCTTTTTCTTAATCTTCTTCTTCGTCTTCCTACTCTTCCTATTCTTCTTCTTCTTAATATTTGTAGTCTTCTTTCCCTCCTTCGATTTCCTGCTTTTAATATCATCGTACATAACTTTCATGAATGAATTGAACATATCCTCATCACTTGCTGAATGGAAGTGTGATTTTAATTCGTGCACAAATTTTCTGAAATTGTTAGTTAATCCCTGTCTACTTATCTTGTGCTTTGTTTTATTTCGTGTTGAAGACATTTTGTGTTTAATTTTCTTTTTAAAAAGCTTTTGAAGTGACAATATGGATTTATTTTCCGACAGCTTATGTTTCTTCAATTTATCTTCCAAAGGTTTCTCTTCCAGTGATTTATCTTCTGGCAACCAATTATTTAGCAACGCACTATTTTTGGATGAATCTCTGGATAACTTATTTTCTGGTATTAAGTAAGATGTACCTTTCGTGAAATTATGATCAGGCATCTTTTCTTTAAAGGAAGTCTCTTCTAGTATTTTATTTGTCCTTCTCTGCGCTGCCATCAGCCGTTGCAAGGAATTGTATATTGAGGAATAAATACCGCGATACCAATAAGGCATTGCCTGTTTATTATCTTTTCCAGTATAGGAACCATATCCACCACATCCTGGAACTTTCAACGACGCGGATTCACGAGACATGTTCTTCCATAGCTGCGAGTTATTTTTTGCTTCTACATATCTTTCAGATCCATTCCAATGAAAATGTCCAGACAAAGTCGTGTTCATCAAAGCAGTGCTACTTGCGTTATTCAAAGGCTTCGTTTTGAACACTGCATAGTCTGTCGTATTTCCTGTTGACTTGATTCTATGAACCATTTCATTGTGAAACCTCTGCGTAGTTTTGGTTAATGAATTCGATACTTGAAGGCCAGGAAATTTATGACTGTGATTGGCGAAAGAAGTTGGTTGTTTTCGAGTTCCAGAGAGCCTTCTCCAGGTACTTATGTATTTTTCTGACGATGAAGAACGCAACGAAGAATTGCCTCCCCGACTGCCCATGTTTATTAACAATTTGCCAACAATGCGTCCTTCATTGACGTGCCTTCGACAATGACTTTTCAGTCTCCAGAGTATTACAATGAACACTGAAACAAACAAAAAGAATCAAGTGGAGTCTCATGAGAGTTGAGAGTAAAGCAAAGTTGCAAAATAGAACAAGAACAGTAATTTATACCGCACTGCAGAAAAATCGTCTTCATTCTATTTTCTCGGTAGATCGACTCGTTGCCTTCTTGACAACAACATTTATCCAGCGAGATACAACTGGTTCAGATTGATTATAGCAAAGTTAGTTAACGGCATCTTCATCTTATCCAAAGTCCGCGTTGTCCAAATTCCAAACACCTCGACACAATTGGAAACAAGTGATGCAGTCAAAACACTTGCAACAATTTCAAAGCAAAGTTCTCCGAGTCAGCCATATTGAATGCCACACAGTTTCTATGTGTCCCCTTTTTCATAAAAGCATCTCTACAAACATGAAGTTGGTCCACGGTGGACGTAGAATGTCACATGAAAATCTTGTGCCATCTCAAAAGAATATCCCATCTGAAAGTTTTGAATGTTTGATCCCCAAAAACTCCAAGTCTATTGTCAATTCAAGAAGGTTTTACTCCCTCGAGGTGCTGGATGCAATATTTAAACATTCAAATGTAATATATACCGGCTGATTATCTGACAATATATCGGAAGATTTTTCAGCGCACCTTCTCCAGTTTAATGCCATGCAATTATTCTCATCTTTTTCATCAAAGAAATCATTCTCATTGTCAAAATTAAAGACGATCCAAGACACAACAACGACACAACAAAATTGAGACGAAAAATGTTTAAACAAACATTTTTCGTCTCAATTTTGTTTGTTTGGTATAGTAGCCTCTATTTTGTGGTGCGTGAGAAAGATCGTAATCTAAGTGGGTTGTTTGTGACTACCTGTTAGCCACACAACAGTATTTAGCCCTATGAGGGGCTTTAGCCCCAAGGCAACTTGGGGGCCCTCTTCTCTATTATCGTGTTACGTCAAATGTCTCAATAAAACTAGAAAACGATTCTTGCACGATTCGCATTACGTCATTTTAGATCTTAGAGAACCTAAATTTGAAAAATTGGGCCAGGGCTCCAAGGGCCTCTATCCTTGGTCTATGCGGCCCAATTAACCACACAGTGGAATGCGGATATATCATTGAAAGAAACATGTAATCCATTGTGATGTTTTACGGTACCATTGAGCTCCGGTTTAAATTTATTAAACTCCATACACAACGAAGTATTTCTTAGCTCCCTTCAAAGTTCTTCAAATAGGGGACCAACATTTGTTCAGTGATAAATGCAACATGAGCATTCAAAATGCGTCGCATGCTGATCGAAATGAGGCTCTGGACTGATTTGAGCGCATTTGCATCGATGTTACCTTGAAGCTAGGAAACTATTTGATATTCCTGCCTGAAAAAACTTGTCCACTACATAGTTAAATGGATGAGTTTCTGATCTCTCTCAAAACGCATCCCACAAACCTGAAAAACCCACTCTGTTTGATAAATTGTTTGTTACGCATGCGAATGGGTAACCTGCTAAGACCAGCCATTGTCCATTGTTCTTGTAGGATGCATGACAAATAAAAACTGCGGCACGCAACATACCATAACTCAACCCTTACCTTCAATGTCAACATCATACAGACTGAAAACAAGGTAACAGGAACACACGCACTAAGTGTATAGCCTACTTTACTTTACTATAGTACACTATATAATACTAATAATAATATACTATGCTGACAATACTATAGTATGCCATTAACAATATAGCATATATCACATAATAATATGCACCTAATTGAGGGCAGGTATGCGATAACAAAAATAAGAAAATAAGTAGACAGCTTCAAAACGAGATTCACATCGAATCGAGGCTAATAAGATTCGGTACTTTCACCATTTATATTTCACATCTCCAAATTTCTTTTTCCAAATAGAGGGTGGGAAGGCAGTAATAACATCATTATTTATACGAAAATTGTTCGGAGATAAGAAACAATACCATTCCCTAGATTAGGCCTGGTTTGCCTTTTTGGTTTAATATTGTTGTTTGTTTTGTTTATTAAAATCCAGCAAAATAAGAGCAAAGCAAGTATTAGTTCGAAATTCACAGATTGTAGGTCAACTTGGATTTGATAAGCACTTTAGATTTGGACCTTTTGCACAAATTTTCTCTGCCTTCTTTCTTTAACACAGACTTCAAGGAGGGTTGCTTACGATTATAGCACATAGGTTAGATTTATGCAAACATGATGTGAATCTCGGATTAAACTAAAAACAATTTTATTATTGTATAATTTTGGCACATTGTAGCATTGAGTGCGGAGCACTGCACGAACTACTGTCTTTTTCAAAAACAAATCAGGGCGAGGGCGTAGACTGCTGGGTTAGGGGCTCTAAATAGCAAAATATTTTCACCTCTAGATGGTAAATCTTAGATACAAGGTAAACCTTGTGAAATAATGCATTGTGAAGTAACGCAATGTGAAGTTAGATTGATTATATAAGTAAGGCTTGCAGAATTCGAAGCCAGTCAGGTGAGGTGAGTGTGAGAACATTGCGCGCGCGTGCAAACAAGCGTAGCCGAATGCGCTCATACGCTTCGTTGCACCGTCAAAAGATAGAGGAGCAAATATCCAGAATGATTTCATCGACTTTGAATCGAAACACCTGGTTGTTTACAGGTGTAATTGTTGGACCAGGTCAAGGCTTGCAATTCACTCATGCACCCAAATGATTCGCAAATAATGTCAGACAAGTCGGTGTGCCAGCTCTAGTCTATCTATTATATATTTAACAATTTTCAAAAGGCCAAACCGAAGTCTTGGAAATCAAAATATAGTAAGTATGACTTTAATTTTGCACGTTCGTACGAAATTAATCGCGAAAAGGCAAAGTAATGCAATAATCATCCAGTTTAAAAAGATCAATCTATTGAAGTATGAGAAATTCTGCAACAAATGTAGGCCATGTCCTTGAACAAAATAGTGGCTACATATGCATGACGGAGAAAAACCACGATGCTTAACTCGAGATACATTATGCCAACATGGTCCTAACATTTAGCCACGAATTTCAGCCATGTGAATTTGAATATATCAGGAAAGCTTTAAACTGCAGAGTGAAAATAAAACTGGTCAAATTAAAATTTTTGGTGTTTTGATTTTACTGGTGTTGTATAAATATTGACGAGTTCAGTTTATTTTGTTGTCCAGGTTCGAAAAAAATAGTTGCAATGTTACACACTTTGTACAAAATAAAAATCCATACAACTTTAATACATATAAACCATAATGTAGTAGTGACAACGTGGTGTGGTGGTTATTTATGTCTCAAATCTGATTTTTCTTTCCCACAGGGCCGTTCAAGATGAGGCCTATGCATCTCTTAATATTTTGCTGTGCAATTTCAGGTAATGGATAAATTATATATTTCTCTAACAACTAAATAAACATACAATAAACAGAAGCAAGAACAGCTAGATGTGAACGTAATTATTCGCAAGAAAATTTCGAAAGTTAAACCAGCTCAAATTATCAAGCAGTTGAATTAGCTCCCAAAGCTGAAATAGTTTCTTAACTCAAGATTTATAAACAGCGTATCGATTCACAGCATATTCATTCTTGCATTTCAGTAACATTCGCACGATTGCTCATCGTTGATGATGAATCAAGAGGTATAAATATACGAATATTCACAGCATAACAATATCCATTCACATCATAACCATTTAATTACAATATTTCCACATCTCAACAAAAAATGTGCAGTCAACAGCACACTAATTAGAATAGTGGATTGAAATTTACAGTATAATCCTGGTAACTCGGACCCTTGATAATAAACCAAAAGCTCAATAAATTAAATAGCTTTTGCATTCTTCTGGGAAAGTTATTGCTGGAATAAAGTTTTCTGGCATCGTTCTAAAGTTGTTCCAAGACCCACGACATTCTTTAATTTCAGACTATTTAATTTTGTGATTCGAGCTGTCGAGAACACGTAGATACTGATAGTTATCAAGTGGTAAGATACTGACTGTGATTTGTTTTATATTATTTTGTAAACACAGAAATAAAATTACAAAAGCGTGGCGGAGCGGAGATCGTTGGCATTGCAACATCCGACAAGGATTCACCCAATTCATCGGGTACAACTAGAAGTAAGTAATTTTCTGAAACAGACTATAAACTAAACTGAACTGAGCTGAAATGAACTCAATTGAGCTGGAATAAATTGCCATATAAACTTGTGCATTGCAGAACGCCTTGTCACATACCTTGATTTCGAGAAATTCAACGGAGCAACCGCATCAGATGAGTCCGGGTTCGATAACAACGCCCAAATGTCAACCGGTGTACTGGTGGCCAAAATACCGGACAGCAACTGCGGCAATGTCGCTTACCTCTTTTGCACAGACATCAGCTTCATGAGCACAGAATTCCAAGCCAAACCAAAAGTGGCCGTGACAGTGGCCGCATGGGTCTACTTGATCAAGATCGAGGGTTCTCATTCCATCTTCCACACTATCGGCTCCACGCACACCATGGGACAATACCACTTCGAGGTGAACTTTGGAAATGTCCGCTGGTTCCACAGAAACGAGAGCCAGAACACCGTCTTCGAGGCCGAAGCCCACGAGGTCAAGCCACGTAAGTATCAAACGAAAACTCTCGATTTTACTACACACATAATCTGCTCATCATGTCTAATGTGTTTACTTTGTCAATTATATTTGCATTGTATAGCATGTCCACGTGTGCTTGCTATCCGAACACTGTTTCTACTTGATCCACTATTTTTCTACTGTGACCACATTGGTAGCTGGCCCAGATGATTAAGTTTCACCCAACATCTCGTTCTGAGCATACCTTTCTTGGCAAGGCTCTTTGATCTGTTGCTATACCACAGGGCTTGAACGATGGCATAGTGCATCAAAAATACAACCAACATCTCTTTATAAACGTATTCCTGAAAACAAGGATATATAAACGGACATCAGAAATTTCATAATAACTATGCAATCTTTAACAAATAACGACACATCTATTGCCTCTACTATTAATAAACACCCGCCTCCATGCAAACTATGACGTTCTTTCTAACCCCTTCCTGCTTCTTACAGACGAATGGACCCATATTGCCGGCACATACAATGCAACCAATGGATTCGCAAACATTTACATCAACGGAGAGATCAAGAACCATTCTATTGGCCAAGGGTTCTTGTCACGTGACTGGGGTGGTGAGGCCAAGATTGCCAACTCCAAGATGGGTCGACCACTCGAAGGTCTGATCGACGAATTCAGAATCTACAATTACGCTCTTAGCCCCGAGGAGATCAAAGCTCTTTACGAGAAATGCAAATTTGGATCTGGAGGTACACAATTTTGCAAGTTTGCATCAAGTGACTGTATAACCCCAATGGTTTGAGGAACGTTAAACTGTAATCTTTTGTATCTTTTGTCCAGCAAACAATTTGAACGAGAAAACTGGAGGATCACGATCTGAGGGCATAACAGCTATCGCCGGCGACAGCAAGGACGATGGGGACGCTGCAGCCTCGAATACCGGTCAGGCAAGCGATAAGCCAGGTAACGCACACGAGTAACATTAACAGTGGGTAAACTAATGAATCAGTAAAGAACAGTACATAGTACAGTGTAGTGGAATAATACTGAATGGTGCATACTCCATATTTGATGGCGATGTCTCGCTGGCTTGACAGGATATATACATGGCTATGTATTACTATATTCGTAGCATAAAATAGTAGCATAAGAAACAAAATAACTGACCTTGATCAAACCAAAGTGTAATCCATAGACCAAGAGAAGATAATAACGAATTCTACTCAACTGATAAATGTTGTTGTCGATCATAAAATCTTTACGGCTGACAAAGACATTTAACAGTTGAATGGAACTCATTATCCAAAGAGGCGTCCAATAAATCCAGAATCTAAAATAAAATAAAAACGGTTAATAGCGGTAATGTAGCTCCAGTTTGGGTGTCGGATAACTCTCGAGTTATCCAAGCTAATCCGTAACCAACACTAACATTAATCCTTGCAGCTGAAGTAAAATCCACTGAAACGGGATCACCCACAACTGAGAAGGAGCGCAGTAAACAGCACAGTGATGAGCCGGCAAAGAAAGAAAGTGACAGTGTCTTGAAGAAGTCCCAAGTATCACTTGAATAGCCCTCAAGAGATACACGCTTTGAACAGAGATATGAATAGAAATTTGAATCTGCAACTGAATCGGCATCTGAGATACACAAACGACGAACATTGACGTAACATTAAGAAAGACACAAACTAACTGGAACTATGAATGGCTTTTGTTTAGACTTTTGAGAATATGCTCTAACAATTACCCTGGTTCAATAAAGCAAATCAAAAATACGGAAAAAGTATCGTTTCCTAAGAAAATGAGGTGTATCAGTTTCTTCACAAACAAACTTCATCTCAATAAAGTTCGAAATGCAGTGTTGATATGTCTACTATGAACTTACAACAGCTTGGGTTCTTCATTCTAAAGATTGTACATGAATAGACTAGCTCTAACAGTCTTCCAAACAGCTATAAGTTATCTATGATTATAATTGACTAACTTAACTATAATGTTATATTTTAATGAAAGCTTTTAATGATCAATTCAAATCTTTTGATGGTCTATCTTTGTCTTTTAACAATATTGTTTTTGCCGGCTTGTCGTCTAATGATTGCTGTTTTTTCTATTGCTTCAATGTGCTACGTGATAAATGTTCTACATAGTTTGTGTTAGTTCATTAATTACCTGGAACGTAGTCTACCTGTAATGTGCCACTGTGGATTAGCAAAATGCAACGTTTTTTGCAGGAGTGATCAAGGCGGCTCTTAACTAAGTCAAAGAAAACATACCTGCAATAGATGAGAATTTCCCACGCGCATCAACTGAAGACAAGTAACCTGTACAAGACGAAAAGACAACATAAGACATATTACATAATTCATATTGAAGAAATACCTACAGTTATTATAACAGCAGTGAACATAGATAAAAAGCATTTACACGGATGTTCAATTAATCATAGAGTGGTATGATTATTTATATATTTATAAGTAAATATTGTTTGTTAATTTGGAAATTATGACGGATTGTTGGGTTAGTCAGTTTTACTAGGATTTTCAGTATTGTAAAGAACTATTGCCACCACCAAGGATATGTCAGTTCGAATAAGTTCGGCATAATATACAAAGCTTGTCAGGTAATCATCCATACAGTGAAACAACGAAATGAGTATTTTCCATTTTAGATTTGCCTAAATTGTAACGGTATCCAAATTGAAGGGGATTACATTGTAGCTTTACACATAGCCAGGAAAATAAAAAATATTGCGTTCTTTCTATCCGGAACTTAAAATGACATATCCCTGATGTTCAATTGAGTCCACAAAATTCGAAAATGTAGATAAACAGCACTCGTCATGCATACAATATCGTAAACAGACCTTCTAATACTGACATACTATTTACCAAGTTGACAACATTCAATGAAGGGCCAGTTTCAAATCTCCCTTCAGCTATAGGGTGGTAGAGGTTCAGAATATACTTGATTGTAATAACAAAGTACACAGCTCTTAAATATGCAAACTGGGGTTTGGATCAAAACGAGGCTGCTATAAAACAAAACCACGCCACTAAATGACATCCAATACAGAGACATCACTTATGACAAATGTATTTAAAAAAGCCTATTATTTTCCAGATTTTTAGAAATTATTTATTATACATTTATGCAAGCAAAAGTTTGAATTACAGATATAAACTAAATTTCCTTGCTTCATCTATCTGTGAACATAGACTGATTTCTGATATAACTGATTTCTTATGGATGGACAAAATGGACAAAACAAGAAGAGACGGTATGTTGCTTTACAATACTGTGATACTGACTGCCTATAAGTGCGAAATAACGGCAATTCTTTTTCTCCTTTATCAAATTCATCTAACGTTTCTATACTTACTTTAAGTAGTGGCTAACGTGTTGATCAGTTATACAATCTCTGAAAGAACTACTCCGTGAAATGGTTATCTGGCCAAAGACAGATAGAATTCATTGGATGTGGATAAAAACGCTGGCTGTCGAGGTGCAAGAACTGGAAAAAATTTGCCTTCTTTTTTCGATCTTTCATCAAGCTTTCTTTTTCTTTCGCATCAACTGCAGACGTCTCCTTCTTGCATTCCTCGATTTTTCCCTGCTTCTTTCAGCTGCATTATCAATATCAAGCTCTTTGTAATTCTCTTCCAAACTCTAATTTCTAATTTCTTTGTTCTCTTTCTTGTCGCAAGAATGAAGTGTGCAAGCTTTCTACTCTGTCACACTCACATCTAAGCGTATAATTCTCATTTCAGTTCTTTGATATAAACTTTGAAGGTGGCCATTGATCCTGTTGTTACAATGTTATATTGACAATCGTCTGTTTTGTGGACTGTTTTGTGGTCATCCTTTGATGCTTGCATTGACAGAATCTGCTCCATGTTTCACTTATATTCACCTTCTTCTATTCTTCCCGAAATGCACCTCTCAATCTGTTGTTTTATCTGTTATCATCATCCTCCATTGCATGTCCTTCGACTCTTCATATTCCTGCATCACATTTTCGAGAATATTACTTTCTTCCAATATCTTCTTCAACTTCTTTCTGCTGTTAAGCAGCTCTTTCTTAGTTCTTGATTTGCTTTGAGAAGCTTATCAACATTATTTCCATGACACGATGACATCTGTTGTGCACAAGCATATTGGAGCTCCAAAGCTGCAAAATTTTTGCAAATCTTCTTCATGCTTCTTCGTCATATTTGGTCTTAAGATTTCGATTATCGCAACTCATTTTACCTGACAGCAAACCTGTTAAATATTCGATGACGCCCCCCCCCAAAAAAAACTCCCCAAAGATCCATTTTGTTTCCAAAAAGCAAAACAAACCACTAAGCCTCAAGTAAACAGCAATATTCCGAACGTATGTAAAATAACTCTGATAGCTATCGAAGCTAAACAAGGTTTCAGCTCCTCGGTTCAAACTTGAGTCTGTCAATTATTGATTAATTTGCGTCACAATTAAAATCTATACAATGATATCAACATTTTCATTCGCAAACGTGGCGTGATCGATTTGATTACAGCTTATACGCCGTCAAAATACAAGCAATGTACAGATCGAGCCCTTTAACACGCAAACTATAAATATTCTACATTAAAAAAGTAATACATGAAAGGTTTTCCCAACCAACAAAACCCAAAACAAACCAAGTATCGGAAACAGAGAGGGTATATCCCAAACTTTAACCAACATGTGCGCAGTAAAATGAGCATTGTTCTATAGCTGGTATATAAAGCTTGGAAGGGCTGTATAGCTAATGAAATGATATATGAAAACACTTACAATCAGTATAATGTATAATGCTGGCTCATCCATTCACACCAATACACACAGCTCGCTGTTTAAGATATATATTGCCCAAATTCTTGATGTAATCTTTATGCTTCTCCACTCCTTGAAAAATTTTCCATCAGTATAATTCGAAGGGAATGACCCTGAAAAGTTAAAAAAGAGGACATTTCTAATTAATAAGAAATGTCCGACATAATAATTGATCATAATTCACTGGAATTACAACGGATTGAAAGACTTACACAATCAACCCTATTTTATACAACGAATCAATCTTTCGCTGGCACAACAGCTAGCTGCACCTCCTCAGTTTTCATTACAGTAGAAAATAGTGCTCAAAGCAGACACAAAATCGAGTTGGCAACGAAACGCTGTCGGAAAAAAGAGATAAAGAAGATAACTTGGTTCTAAAGAATGCTAATTCGAACAATGGGAAAGAAAACTGGAAGCAAATTGTCCCCTCCCTCTTCTTTTCTTGGAAACTGTAACATTCTATAACAAGCTGATCAAATAAAATTTGATCAAATGAAACAGTGGATTTTAAGGAGAGACAGGGAATTTATCATAACATTCTAGCAAATCGGGTAACGGAAAATCTGAAGGCAGTTCTGGTATCTGTGAGGAAGGCGGTCATTTTAAGCCTTGGGAACATTGGAAAATTAGC
>RQOL01000729.1:2465635-2524682 GCA_013076295.1 Sanderia malayensis
ATAAAGGAAAACTACCGGAGTTTTCTAGGGATAAACAAAAATAAGGTCGAGCTTAGTGGCAGCACAGGTCAACGCAACAACGGCTAATGATGATAAACGCAAACGAAACAAAAATAGGCCCAGAGCATTTGTGAATAATTGATAAGTTCTATGCTCTGTTGCAGGGCTTGTTGCATTGAGTTTTGTGAATGAGATCACTGGGAATCAAAAGGTCAAACAGACCTGGTCACAGGCAGGCTCCAGTGAATGGGAAAATATGGCCGATCTTTCATGATACACGGGATATTATTGCCGAAATAAAGAGAAATAGTAAGGTACGGTTGTGCTTTTTTCAAACCTAAGACTCTATCAGGTTTATAAAATCAATTTTCGTATCGTATGAAACCGAATGCCGGTGAAATATGTTAGATTTTTAAATGTTTATGTATCGAAGTAAGAACTCTATTTCGTCCGAGCAAAACTTAATGAATCAAGCCAAATACTTTCCCAACTACAACGTACCAAATTAAGCAACTGTAGAAGTTATTTTAGATTGGGCTGAGTAGTGATTACTTGTCTGCACAGTTTTCAGTTTTAAACACTATTTTAAACAATAAAAAGACTATTTTACCCGTCATTGATTAGTCAATGAACTTCAATGACTCGATAAAACATGAACTCGTTTCATCTTAGATTTGCTTAAACTTTGATAAATTAAACCACTAAGCCAATTAAGAAACAATAATAAATAAAAGATAGCATGGGCATTGCATTTGTTTTTAAATCACTGTAGAATATGCTGTAGTCATTATTCTCAAATAGAAATTCCCTAACATTATCAAGTAAAGGCAACAGATAGAGTTTGCACCAACTGGTCACATAAAGTAACGCAATTTTTCATATGATTGAGACCCATTTATACTGCAAAAGTGGCCGGTTAAAGGTGTCGTTTTAAATAGTTCTTTTACGCAACTTTCTAGGCCCACAATGTAAAAATACTGGTGACATCAATAAAAGAATTCGAACATATTCAGCAAAATGGTCCACATACAACATTTGTTGATTCTATCAGCAACAATTGTTGCACTGGCACTTGCTGCCGAACAGCCTGCTTCTCTCGTTGCTGATTGGCTGGCTAAACAATCGATGCAATTTGAAAGAAGTGAAATGCAGAAAAATGGAGAGGTGAGTAGTGAGGCTGTTAATGTTTCTGACGCTTATTGATTTAGGCCGTTTTGTCTTTTAATTTAAGCCAGAGGTCTTGTGTTTTGAAGAAAATGCCTTATATTGTTTAATATTGGTTCTACGCCTAGCATAAAGGGTCTTGCATCTTCACTAATAGATCTGTCTTGGCGTAAAGATCTTGCCCCTTTAATGAAACATCCTACATTACACCTTTAATACGAGATCTGCGTGTGTCAACAGTCCTCTACATAACCAACTGCCATATGTTGAATTCTAGCTTGTTGCTCTTGGCTGCGAAGAGGAGAAGATCACAATTCGATGTTCAAATCGATTCACGAAGATGGAAATCGTCAACACATTCTATGGACGTGATGATACGACAACGTGTCCCAATCCTGTCCTGGACACAACGACGCCATGCCAGCAACAAGCCAACAACGTTGCGAAGAAAGTTATAGAGTTGTGCAACGAAGAAAACAAGTGTAAAATACCGGTCAATGTGGATTTTCTTGGTCACAACGGGACAGAGATTTGTCCGGGTGTTAGAAAGTACTTGAGGGTCGTCTACAAATGCACCCAGCACCCCAAAATCAAGGAAGAATGTCAAGGCAATTGCAGCCAAAAATGCTGGCCACTTTGCGAAAAGGCGTGCTGCGAGCCTCCTCCACCCACAACTACTGCACCCCCAACAACTACAGCACCGCCAACAAAGCCACAGCCAACAACTTCACCTCGATCTGATCTCCAAACAACTAGCCAACAGGCGTATCAGACATGCCCAATGCCTTGCAGTGCTGATTGTGCACCACTGTGCCTGCTCAGCTGTTGCGACCCGTCATCGCAGGAATCTCCACCGCAAACAGCCTCGCTTGCATATCCACAGCAGCAAGTCCAGATTCCGAAAGGATTCGCTTGTCCAGCGCCCTGTTCCGCAAAATGCCTACCAGCATGCGCGTTGGATTGTTGTCGCGAAAGCGTGTCTCAAGTAACGACGGGTGTGCAGCAAGACGCTCAAGTGCAGAGATACATCAATGCCAACCAAGCAGCGCTTCAGCCACAACAAAAGCCACCACAACCCGGTAACCGACGCTCGCAAGCCTACTACAACACCCAGGCTGCATACAGTTCATGGCAGCAAAACCGTCGAAACGGCATCAACCGCAGCAATCAGCGAAACGACCCGGCGTACAATACCGCTGCAGCGGCCGCGTGGAATTACCGCTCGAAGATCTGGCGGCAACGGATGCAAGCGGCCAACAATCTAGCAAGGAGACATGCTATGATGAATGCCAGAAACATTATACCTCATCCTGCGGCATTTAATTACAATTACGCATTGAATAACAATAGGTATTATGGAAGAAGGTTTCACAACTAACGTCTGATTTCAAAGAACAATATTACTGTTGATAGTTGCAAAAATATTTTGTATATTTTATTCATTGTTGATATTAGAGATTGTTTGATATGATGTGTATTTGAGTTAATGGATTGTATTCATGATGTTGTAGCTTATTTCATAGAACAAAGAACAAGTGAATATCTGAACTCAGTTTTAAACATTGCGTTTTAATCCATTACAAGAAAAGTTAAAAACCACAGTATAAAATGTCCTTTTCGTTTAACCAAATAAAAAAGATCCAAGCTTATGCATAATACAAACAAGATCATTTAATTTCGTCGTCTTGCTAGCCAGTAACGTTGCTTCTCAATTCTCAATTAAATGTCTCTCAAGTCAATTAACTTGCATGTTCATGAATCCCCGTTAATTCCCAAACCAAACCAGCTGTCTCTCTCTCAAGCTAAGCTACTTAAGCTACTTCAAGCCACTCAGGCTCTCTCTCCGGCCCACTAAGTGTCGCTCAAAGCACGAAAGGAGAATTTCCAGTTATCCGCTCTTTCAAGTTTTTTTGAGCAATTTAAACTGTATCCACACTATGTAAGTGTAAGTATCTCCAACTTTTAAGTATGTAAGTGTAAATATCTCCAACTTATAAGTACGTAAGTGCAAGTATCTCCAACTTGTCAGGGCCATTTAATTGCTTGATAACTCCTGCAACATGCCATGGGACATTGCAGATAGCAATATGTGTAACAACCAGGCCAGCAAGGGACTTGATAAGCATATATGTTATTGTATAAGGGCAGTGGATTCGGAATATACGTTTGGAACCGTGGTTTTATCAGTTGGTTGTATCTCAGCGTTCTTTCCTTTGGCATTGCACAACAATCCGCGCTACATGACGGAAAACATCGATACGGCCTAAAACATGGCGGCCTGCACCATTTTATACCGGCTGGCAAATCGTCACTTAGGCGTGCTATGAAAGAAGTTAATGTTTAACTTTAGAACGTCAACTTATTCAGTTTAGTTTTTAATTGTTGATAGCTTAAAGGTTGATTTTAAGATTTACACTAAAACAATGGCATAGGAGCAGGCGGAGCCTTGTGGGGGCGTGCCCTCTCCCACTTTTCTCCAGAAACCTAAAGAATGCTTCTTTCTATTCTGGTGCCTTTTTAGTACGCTCCTTCGCCTCTACGCCACAATTTAAGCCAAATTCATTAGCTTTTACTTTTTAGATTATTTTATTGTTAAGTGCCCTCTTACAAATGATAAAGAGCATATTAGCATAGCCACATAAAAAACGTGAAATGCAAACACCATTGTGTTGAACACAAACTACAATCTTACAGACCCTGCTCGTGAGGGAACCAACATTAGGATTCAATAGAAGCCCTCACAAAACCCGGGGTGATACAATGCAACAAGCAGACCGTTATAGTATACATCAGCGGTTAACGACCTTGGTAGGGCTCTTTGCAATGGCCTAACCACAGTGGCATAGATAGAGGGGGTAAGATGAGGCAAAAAACCCCTTGTATAGCTGGACTGCCGCTTTCTCGGAAAATTGCTGATCTTGTCGGAAAATAAATATCTTCTGTTTACGTTCAGTTTTAGCAAATTTCTTTATCTTATATTCATAGTTTTGAAGAAACAAAAATGCTTATTAAATATTTGTCGGAAAATCTAAATTTCTCCCCCCCCCCCCATTAAAATTTCCTATCTACGCCATTGCCTAACCATACGCAATACATGCCGCTTTGCTTTGCAGTGCAGGCAAACCCAAGTACACCTTAGAAATAATAGAACAGTTAAAAAAGGAGAGACTTACTTATGTTGATGATTTCTTTTGAGACATGAAGTGTGTCAAGGCTTCCACTTTTTATTTGGTTATACAATGCAGTCAGATGTGAAGAAGCGACAGTGGAAAAACTCATGGTCAGTTCAACCATTGTAGAATCCAATCTGAGGGATCAAGATCAAGATTCACGGATTTAATCGTATAAATAGGGAATAGAGTGTGCGTTACAAACCAGATTAATCCGAAGTTTACTGATTAAAAGGATCCAAAGTGAGTGGTATATAAGCGACTCAAATCCTGAGCAAAGTTAATCAAAAGTCGAAGTGAGTCAGTGATCAGCCATAGTAAACCAGATTAATCCAAAGCTGGCAGATTTAAGGACATCCAACAGTGGATATCAGTATACAACGGATCTCAAGGACTTCAAACAAATCTTTAAAAAATCCAAAGTACGGATGAGTTAGTTAAGATCCACGATGAATCAGGGTAACATAAAGTTAGTGAATTGCAAACACAAAATTCAAGTAGTGTATTGTGTGGTCACCTTTGCGATTTATGAAAATCATAGACTTTTGTTGTCAGGAATGTTTCATCGTTTTCATAGAAGCGAAGTATCTAGGATAAGTCAGATCAGATAAAAACGACTCAAAAATTTCACAAAGGGCTCACATTGTCCTCAATAAATGAAGCGTTGAGCCGCAATAAATAAATGAATCAACAAAGTTGAACTTACCGCATTTTGAATTTGTTCTTTCAAGATCTGAAATCTTTTACTGTTGACTGACTTCAAAGATTTATTGAAATGCTCGTTCAAAAGTTCCAAAGTTACCACGATGTTCTTTCCTTCGACAAAAGGACAAAACAATATCACAAACCAAAAGTAGAATGGTACAAAATTAAGTTACTAAAACTATTCACAACTATTTGCTAATTTCTCTAATGGCATCTTGAAAGTTCAATATTTCACAATGGAGTAAGAACCAGGGGGCGGTGTAATGGTGATAAAGCTACCATTACGTAATTCAACTCAAAGAGAATCTGTTCGTGCGAATATATGACAATCAAAATATGAATAATAGAATCGAAGAACATGAGAATAAAAATGCATGAATTATAATTGACAAAGCAATTTTTCACTATACAATTTATGATTGAAATGAAACACGTGATTACAATAATCACTTGAATACGAGGCTACGTGATAAAGAGAATGTAATCCTGTTCAGGGTTGCCATTTGGGATTTTTCAATCCCAAATTTCACAAAATTGGGATTGTGTGAAGGCCTGTGGGATTGAAAATTTTGTCTGGGATTAGAGGCAGATTCTGGGATTAAATTGGGATTGTTTACAAAATTACCAGGAAAAAAAAGAAAACGATTTTTTAAGGAGAAAGTAAATCGAATTGTGATTGCCTGTGGATGTGAAATCGTGACAGGAAATTTCCATTCCACTGAGATTTCCTGATTCGTAATTTTAGGTGCGTTGTTGATATGCCTTTGATTTCAACCCCTGTAAGCAATGCAGTGAGAGAATATTTTCTCATGTTGCATGCATCAAAACCAAGCAACGCAATAGGTTGAGTTTAAAAATGTTGGATGCAATACTACGAGTAAGAACCTCTTTGTTATTGGATGAAAAATGCTGCAAAGAATTCGTAGCTACCAGCAAAATGCTTCATCAATTTAATTCTGTTACACTGTATTCCCGGGAAGAAAATGATGATCGTGAATATGACATTTCAGCATTGAACTCCTTGAACTAATTATATACTATGATAATTTTTTTTACTATAAGAGGGTTGATGATAAATCTTTATACGACTTTTGATGATACATTTGTTCCAACCCTCCCGATATGACCAGGAGACTCCCGATTTCAAAGGTCCCGACCTCCCGACAATTAAAAAATCCTCCCGACTTTTGAAAAAAACTTATAATAAAAATAAAAACTGGTATAAAATAAAGAAGAATCAAGATCACTGTCAACAGTGCAACCTTTTCATAACGGACAAAACGATTGTATGTGATTTAAATCAAAACATTAGAGTAGTTACGACTACGACATCGGATAAAGCCAGGCGCCAAACTTTGGAATTTTATTACTCAATGCTCTTCGTAACAAATTCTTTTAATTGTCAAAACTATTAGAATTGTCAACGCTGGGGGGCTCGGAGCGCCCCCAGACGCCCAGCTCTAATTTTTCCCGCTTTATCTTCTCTCCAGGTTGGAAAGTATGGATGATATATATTATGTTGGTTTTGTTATTCTGCTTACTTTTTTCGCATCTCTGCTAAGAAAGCAGCTGCGGAGGAGCAATAAACAATCAGAAACTGTGTCTCTGCGGCGGAGACGGTCGAGAATAATCTGGGATTGATTTGGGATTGTTCGGTTCTAAAATTGGGACTGGGCCCAAATTTTCATCTGGCAACCCTGATCCTGTTACAGCGGCTTAGATGCCCCTACTTTCCACAAAACATGAAGCATGTCTCATTCATGGATAACGTTTCCTCTCTTGAGATTAAACACTGGTCACGTATCGCACCCTTTTTTTGTGGTGCCCCATCCTTTTGGTTTGCTCCCACGCCTCTGATGTTTCAAATTATTAATTACTAAAGTGCATGGTTCTTGACAGTATAAACAAAAAACTTCATATTTCTCATACTGAAATGTTAAATTTCAAGCAAATAATCTCGAGGAAATAGACACCAAAGATCTTAGATGGCAGAAAATAGTTAATAAGTTACCTTCGAAATCTGTTGGAGATATTTTTGGGCTATCATCAAAAGCAGAGTTCGAGTTCTTGTTAATATTTACATTGGCAGCCAAATGTTTCTTCCCGACATTTTCCAAAGAAGGCCCCATGTCTACGTTACTAGGCCCATTGTTGTTTGATTTCTCTGAAACAGAATGTTATCAGGTTCAAAAGCGAACTGGAAATTGCTGCTTGAAAGCTTGTCAAATGATTATTAATCCAAGTACCTTTAACAGCATTAAAATATAATGTCTTTTTAGTGAGAAAGACAAATTTACTGAAGAAAAATAGAGCATGTTATGTGAAAAGCAAGCGGCCTATACCTACTACCTTGTTTTCCTTTTTCTGGAAGTTTTAATTTAGAAATCTGACCCCATCAGCGCGCGCACAAATAAATTTCACACTTCAATTTTCATTGTGTATTGAAAAACAAAAGATTTACTTCCAACAATAGATATACAACATTTTTTAACTGATATATTGTAATACAAAGTTACTCATTGTTTGTATTATTAAGTTATCTCTAAAAATTATTCAGATAAATAATTTATGAAGTTGCGTCAAAGGCTATAATAAAAAAGCTTTAATTGATGAGGATATATTAAATGAATCCCTGGGGGAACTCGAACCAAATACTCCATATATTATCTGGGAGATGTTTTGTTGGTTTGAGCAATGTTTGCAATTCTTTCACGTAATTTTCGAGATCATTATAACATATCTCAAAATTGTACTAATTTCACGCTTGAGCTAACTTTTGTGCATCGAGCAACGCTTGTTCAAGGTTGATTGCGTGTTGAAGTTCAGCTACAATTTCCTTCGACTCAGATTCTATCATGGCTCTTTTGTTGTCTTCTGCCATCCCCGTACCATCCCCTAAAGTGTCCTTTTCGTAAGAAGACGCTATCCCTTGGTACGGAGCAGTTTGCGCACCAGTACTTGTTACATCAGGCAGTACAACATCACTTGGCCCAGTAAGTACAAAACTTGAAGCATCATTTTTGAGGTTCGCTCCTTCTGACTCAGTGGATTCTAAATTTGAATATAGCTGTCTTGCAGTGGCAAGCTTCTCTTGTAACACGGCTTGAATCTGTTTGTCGTTAATAACACCTTTTTCGACCGTTTTAGTCTTGTTATTATCATTACCACCATGTTTTGCATCAGACTTAGCTGCTACAGTTTGGTTCAAAGCAAAAGTATTGTTTCCCAAACCCTTTGAAGTTGTAAAGCTAGAATTTAGCTTAGCTTGTTGTAAACGTAAATTATTAGCTGTCTTTCCAGGTGCAACCATACTTGCATTGCCGCTTTTGACTGCAATGCTTTTCTGAACACCAGCACTGGAGTCCTTTGTTTTCTTTACATCTTCCTTCTTGTCAATGCTAACACCCTTCACCAAGTTTTTCCCCAATTCAGCTTGCTTCTGTGAAGGAGCAGGGTCGGTCCTCACAGATCCAGCAGTAATGGCAACAGATTTTGAGGCTTGAATATCGGTTTTCAATTCCACAGTCCTCGCGGGTCCCAGTACCACGCCATTCGATACATCTTCCAAGCCATTCCTGTCTGACTTTATCGCAACGGTTTCAACTGAACTGGCATCAGACTCGAATTCAGAATTCGCCTCGCCGTTCTTCGTAAGATTCACATCACTCTCCTTACTGTTACTCAATTCCCTGCTGGGATGCGATTGACTGCCACTGAAAACCTTCGCATTTGTGAGATTTTTAACAGAAACAGCATTTGATTTAGCACTTGCAGCATTTTTAACTGCAGTCGAATTCACATTGTTTTTACCAGATGCACGTGAACCGGACGTCTTTGCAGCCTGCTTTCCGACTCCATTCAGACTCGTATTCTTCTTTGCATTCCCCGCAGATTCTTCACCCACAGACGAGCTGGCATTCTGAGCAAGAAAGTCAACTTCGCTGCCATCGTGTTTCTCTGTCTCCTTCCAAAGTTTATTCTTCATTTGAGCGATCTTTTGCGTTGTTTTCATCAAAAGGTTACTCGCCTTCTCGGCAGGTTTCTTTCTGTCGCCATATTCAATAAATTCATCACTTTCACCATTATTCTTTTGGGCATCCTCATTCGCTGCCACGGCAGTTGTTGATGCACTAGCATTCTCACTGCTCTTGTGGACTGCTTTTGTATTTGTCATACTTGACGTTTTTTCATTACCAACCTGTCCTTCAATCGGTGCTATGCTCGATATATCATCCAATTCTTGTTTCATTTTCTCAGCAACCTCGCTTTCACTTTGCTGTCTCTCGCTTTCATCAAACATGTCTAGCGTCAAAGGTGGTGTTGGCTTGGGACTGGCCTCGTCTTCATTATCAGCGACTTCGGCGGTGTTATTATCGTTAGAAACAATGTTCTTTGCGTCAGCTAGTATGTCTGACTCTGTTTTGCTGTTTCCAATTTCATATCCGCTTCTGTTGCCCCACTTTGCTAAAAATGAACTTGCCTGGGCTTCTACTTCATCATCAAAATTGTTGACATTTTTTGCCCTATCATCAAGGGAAATAGAGCTTGTAGGCCTATTAGATTGCATTTGTGTTTCAGCATCAGTGGCATCAACATCACCTTGCGATTGTTGATCTTCCTGTAGACTGAGTCCATTTTTCGACACCTCAGCTTCATCGTCATCAGCTACAGCCTTAATCTGATAAGCATCACTCTGACCACCATTAACTGCCACTGCATCATCACCTTGTTCCCCAACTGCACCTAGCTCACCCACAGTAGTTGCAGACCTACCACTTGCTGCATCCTTACTTACATCAGTGAACTCCGAACTTCTGCCAACGCTGTCCTGAAATTGTTTACTTTCATCAGGTTTCGTTCCTATCTTTCCATCCGCTGCCTGTTTCATTTCTACTTTGCTATCAGGTTTATTACTAGCATCATTGTTCATGTCAATGTATTTCGTATCATCAATGCTATCCTCAGCTTTCTTTTTGTTCTCAGCCTGCTTTTTACCCTCAGCCTGCTTCTTTCCATCAGGTTTGGTTCCTATCTCTCCATTCGCTGCCTGCTTCATTTCTACTTTGTTATCAGGTTTATTACTAGCATCATTGTTCATGTCAATGTATTTCGTATCATCAATGCTATCCTCAGCTTTCTTTTTGTTCTCAGCCTGCTTTTTAACCTCGGCCTGCTTCTTTCCATCAGGTTTGGTTCCTATCTCTCCATTCACTGCCTGCTTCATTTCTACTTTGTTATCAGGTTTATTACTAGCATCATTGTTCATGTCAATGTATTTCGTATCATCAATGCTATCCTCAGCTTTCTTTTTGTTCTCAGCCTGCTTTTTACCCTCGGCCTGCTTCTTTCCATCAGGTTTGGTTCCTATCTCTCCATTCGCTGCCTGCTTCATTTCTACTTTGCTACCAGGTTTATTACTAGCATCATTGTTCATGTCAATGTATTTTGTATCATCAATGCTATCCCCGGCTTTCTTCCTATTATTCTTTCCACTAGCATCATTATCATTCTTCCTGAATTGAGCTGTACTATTTTTCTGCCGTCCATCACTGCTACTGACTCTTAAACCAGTCGACGTATCTATGAATTCACTATCATCAATACCATCCGCTTTCTTCTGCTTGTTATCATTGTCATCCTTGCCGATTTTAACATCACTAGGCTCGCTTTTCTCGTGCTTCGCCTCGACTTTCACATCTCCAGCCTCGTTCGGACTGAATCTTTCACCGGTGGCCATGTTTATAACCTCGTTATCATCAACCTCGTTAATCGCGTCCGTTCTCAAAAGGCCCATATGATCCTTCTCCTCATAACCACGATCATCATCATCTTCGTCATCATCAAAACCTTTCATTTTTTCTCCTTCAGCTTTAGGCCTGCCAGTCATAGCATCAAATTGTTCTGGCTCGAGAAGCAGTGCTTTATCATCGTTCAAGCTGTTTTGCTCGTTTGCATTGTTCTGTGCAATTTCAGCATCTTCTTCCGCTGTTGTGTCTTCATCGTCATCTTCATGCACGGTCATATTAATCTTCGCACCACCAACCTTTGTATTTAGCTCTGCTCCTTTCGACTTTTCTTTAGATTCTTCCGACGTCTTCTTCCCATCCTTAGCTGAAGAAGACTCATTCCTTCGAGCTGATACAAGAGAATGGGAAGATTGGGCAGCCTTGTTTTTTACTGCATCGCCTGCTTCCGTTGCTTGATCTTTAGCAGCAATACCAGGTGTTGCTCTGTTATCAGGAGCTTTTAGTGAGCTTGTAACATTGCTTGCAGGGTTATTATTTCCGTGCTTCGGCGGGGAAACAAGTGATCTTAAACTGGCTAGCCCTGGTTTCGATGCATTTTTTCTACGCATGCTTTTGGTAGGTTGATGCATCGAAGATGAAGCCTGTGGATTTGCTTTGCCCTTCGTTGTCACGGTCTGCTTGCTTTCATCACTATGATTTGTCTGGGCAAAATACTTTCCATTAAGCATATTATTGTTGCCATTTCGCATTACTCCTTGCAACATGGAAGCTTCATTTTTTTGTCCATTACTACCAGCGCCAGGATTCTTGTTGGTGAAAGTATCACTTAGCATAGACCAGAACGACTTGGGAACTTTGAAACCTGCATTGTTCTCATCAGCATATTTCACATCATTTCCACTTCTTTTGGGCGTCTTCTTGTGCTTCAGGAGTTTCAAAAGACTAAAATCTCCTTTCCCTTTCTCCTTATCGTTCCTGTCACGACTTTTCAAGTTCAATGCATTTGGGCGAATGTTTTCACGAGCCTCGTATCCAAATGCGCTGACATCTTCCATCTCGGCATCTCTATCGCCCTCAGCTTTCACAAACTGGGCCACATCAAGGTCCCAATCCGATTTCCTCGGTTTGTCTGCGCCGAAGAATCTGTGGACAATCTGCTCCGGTAAGTGCAGCTTGACAAGATGTCCATTGAATTCGCACACAAAATTCAAAACTAGGAACACCAATGCAATGCCTTTCATAATCTCAAAAGACTTTCTTGAATCTTAGCCCGAGAACCTGAAATGAAAGATAATTTTTCGATAAAATATTGTTCTCAAAAGTCAAAACTCACATTGCTGGATTGCTCTGCTTTAAAGATAAAAATAAAAGATGTGAGATAAATTTAAGATTTATATGCCACTTCATGTTTTTCATAACAAAATCTCCTTAACCAGAAAAACGTAAAAGACTTCCTAACTACATATATCACTCAATATTATTATAAATGACTCATCTTTGCCCTACCAGGTCTGTAACAATCAAGTACCAATTAACAAAGCCCTTACCAAAGTAACCAACAGCCTAAATATCTCTTTAAGGAGTCAAATATTCTGCCTGAGCAAAAAAAATCACTTCTTCCCAGCACGAAAAAGATTAAAATTTCCTTCAAGAGAGTCTTCAAGTAATAAACAAACAAATCGAGATCGACTGGTGTTTGTGTTGAAACCCATAAACAAACCAACAGAAACTGTAAACAAACGTCAAGATTGAATGACGAATTTATGAATATCGCAGAAAACAGAAAATACGCTGCTGCTCTCTTCGGTTTCAAATCGACAATTTTTTCTACTTCTAACAATATAAAACGATACATTTCCCACGGGTCTGGCGAATTTCGTATCGTCAAAAAGAAAAAATGTGGTGTTTTACAAACTAATATAACAGTAATAACAATTTCGTCCCTGTTAGAGTGGATACCTCAGTTAAAAAAATATGAAGTAAGTAGGAAGACCTGCGCAGATCAGGTTAGTTGCAGCCTCGGTCAAGCAGGTTTTCTTACTACATTTTGAATATAATTAGTCAAATTACGGGTACTCACCAAGCAATCTCTCCAAGAAAGCTCTTCGAAAATAACCAGATTCAAGACTTGTTGCTCCTCATAGCGTCTTTCGACAGAGAATCAAAATCAACATTCTTTCGCCTCCGCTCAACTGATCATCAACATGAAGCTTGAATCCACGTTCAGAACCAGACATTCACTGCAGTAATTCGCGCAGCTCTATTCTTCGTGTAATTCTGTTCACAACCATACCACTCAAAAGTCCTTTACGAAAGCTTTACACAGCACACTAGTGTCTTGCATAAAGCTTTATATTTCATTTCATATTGAGAACCAAAATCACGATAAACGCTACATGAAAATAGCAACTATAGCAACAGAACACGATTTATGAGAAGCAGCTAAGTCCTACGCATGAACGCCCTGTGCTCGACCACGCGAGTAAAAAGATGCGTGAATGTTTTATCTTGTTGGAAACGGGTGGCATTGACTGATAGCCAAATGAAGTATGCCATTCTCATTAATCAAATGCATCTCTTCTCAGACCCAAATTTTGACTGGTCAAGGCCTGTTGTTCGCAGCTGCGCGCGCAACACAAGAGTACAGAGCTGAAGGGATCTCTTTCAGACGGGGGTCCATGTGAGATTATTTCGTTACTTTTGCTAATGTCAAACTCAAATATGTTTTTTAAAGCAATTTTTTAAATGCGGCTTTATTCAAAACGAAGATTTTCTATCTTTTCTTTCTTCATATTACTGTATTTTGACTCGCGATGCGCATGCGTAAGCGCGTAGATGTATGATGGGTGGGGAAAATCTGTCCCGAGTCACATGAAGGTTTTTTTAATCATTTTAACCCACTCCACACACAATGAGTTTTTTCGCTAGAGGATATTCACCTACTAATGTACATGGTCTTGACTGAAAACATAAAAAGCAGAGCAAAAATGACTCACCTGTTGGTGACGTGCCATCTGTTGACGGAACTCCACCTTTAGTCGCATTTGCTTCTGCAGCACTGTCTTCGATCTGTTCTACTGATGCTTTTACAGTTGAAGACTGATCTGCTTCGTTTACTATAACCGTAGCAATTTCATGCGCCATAGCAAACGTCATAAGATCGGCAGTGGTTGAGCTACGGTCTTGATACCGTTTTTCTGTAGAATTAGGCCTAAGATTTGAAACTGCTTTGAGTATACCTCCGTCTGCTGTAATTAATGTTGCCAGTTTTGTAGCCAATGCAACATATTCTTCAGCTAGTGATTTTTCTGCAACTATTGTTGTTCCTTTTGCAAATGTCGCTTCTTGTTCTGCAATTATTTTTGCTCCTTCAGAAATAACTTTTGTTTGTGTCCATCGTGAGGTTGATTTCCGTGCCGGCACAAGAAAAATACTTTTAGCACTGCTATGCATTCGTAATGTATCCGATGCATTCAACAATAATTGAGTATAGGATGCCTGAATAAAACTCGATACAACACGATTCGTGGATAAATTCTTCTCTGATTCTTTGATCAACATGGCGATTGCTGTAGCATTCTGATCCTGCTTACTGCTTTTGCTGACTATCGTCCAATTGTTGTTGTTGTTGTTAAAGTCCATAATGGAAAAGGCTTTAAGTTTATTGTCGATTTCGTATTCGTAGGCTCGCATTAAATCCCTTATCAAGCCATCATTACTGGCTGGAATTCTGTGTTCCTTAATGTTCAATGGCTCCGTTGGGCGATGCAGCTCTTTAGTAAGATTTATTTTTGTAGAAACAAGTCCCAAAGTTGCACTCAGTTCTGGCACTGACGCAGATGAATGTATGTGTGCACTGTTTTGTATCATGATATCACCAGAATTTTGCAAAACATTTCTTCCAGCTAGTGTTGTTGTATAACTTTGCAAAACGCTTGAGTTTTTGTTTACCTGAACTGGACTTCGATGAGTTTTAGAAATGTCCTCCGGTGCATCTGATGTCCAAGTTGAAATTGCCAAACTCGGCAATATTATATTCGGCAACATTGCAACATTCAAATCTTCACTTCGAATGTAGCTCATGGAATACGATAAGGTTGTTAAAATTTGCGACGGTGTAACATTATTACCACTTGTGCTTAATACCCCAGTCTCTCTTGCACTCACTATACGGGGCAAAATTGTTCCGGCAATTATCTCGCGTAGTGGAGGTGTAATGAGAAAACTGTTAGCTGTAGTAGAAAACGATGGCTTGATAAGCACTGTGGGTGCATCGAGAAAACGCTGACTGCTATCAGCACCATCAGGTTTTACGATGCTCAAGCTTTCTTGTTCTAAATTCCTTGTCGTGGGTAAAACTCCAGCCTTCAAAATACTCGTAGTTGGAGCAATGGAAGGTGTGTTCAGAAATGAAGAGTTAATGTTATTACTTGATGAAGCCTCAATTAATTCGAGAGATCTGTTAGCATCTTTTGTAGTACTTGTGGTCTTAATGCTCGAATTGCTCTTCCGACTATTCTTACGAATTACATCATGCTTTTTCTTAATCTTCTTCTTCGTCTTCCTACTCTTCCTATTCTTCTTCTTCTTAATATTTGTAGTCTTCTTTCCCTCCTTCGATTTCCTGCTTTTAATATCATCGTACATAACTTTCATGAATGAATTGAACATATCCTCATCACTTGCTGAATGGAAGTGTGATTTTAATTCGTGCACAAATTTTCTGAAATTGTTAGTTAATCCCTGTCTACTTATCTTGTGCTTTGTTTTATTTCGTGTTGAAGACATTTTGTGTTTAATTTTCTTTTTAAAAAGCTTTTGAAGTGACAATATGGATTTATTTTCCGACAGCTTATGTTTCTTCAATTTATCTTCCAAAGGTTTCTCTTCCAGTGATTTATCTTCTGGCAACCAATTATTTAGCAACGCACTATTTTTGGATGAATCTCTGGATAACTTATTTTCTGGTATTAAGTAAGATGTACCTTTCGTGAAATTATGATCAGGCATCTTTTCTTTAAAGGAAGTCTCTTCTAGTATTTTATTTGTCCTTCTCTGCGCTGCCATCAGCCGTTGCAAGGAATTGTATATTGAGGAATAAATACCGCGATACCAATAAGGCATTGCCTGTTTATTATCTTTTCCAGTATAGGAACCATATCCACCACATCCTGGAACTTTCAACGACGCGGATTCACGAGACATGTTCTTCCATAGCTGCGAGTTATTTTTTGCTTCTACATATCTTTCAGATCCATTCCAATGAAAATGTCCAGACAAAGTCGTGTTCATCAAAGCAGTGCTACTTGCGTTATTCAAAGGCTTCGTTTTGAACACTGCATAGTCTGTCGTATTTCCTGTTGACTTGATTCTATGAACCATTTCATTGTGAAACCTCTGCGTAGTTTTGGTTAATGAATTCGATACTTGAAGGCCAGGAAATTTATGACTGTGATTGGCGAAAGAAGTTGGTTGTTTTCGAGTTCCAGAGAGCCTTCTCCAGGTACTTATGTATTTTTCTGACGATGAAGAACGCAACGAAGAATTGCCTCCCCGACTGCCCATGTTTATTAACAATTTGCCAACAATGCGTCCTTCATTGACGTGCCTTCGACAATGACTTTTCAGTCTCCAGAGTATTACGATGAACACTGAAACAAACAAAAAGAATCAAGTGGAATCTCATGAGAGTTGAGAGTAAAGCAAAGTTGCAAAATAGAACAAGAACAGTAATTTATACCGCACTGCAGAAAAATCGTCTTCATTCTATTTTCTCGGTAGATCGACTCGTTGCCTTCTTGACAACAACATTTATCCAGCGAGATACAACTGGTTCAGATTGATTATAGCAAAGTTAGTTAACGGCATCTTCATCTTATCCAAAGTCCGCGTTGTCCAAATTCCAAACACCTCGACACAATTGGAAACAAGTGATGCAGTCAAAACACTTGCAACAATTTCAAAGCAAAGTTCTCCGAGTCAGCCATATTGAATGCCACACAGTTTCTATGTGTCCCCTTTTTCATAAAAGCATCTCTACAAACATGAAGTTGGTCCACGGTGGACGTAGAATGTCACATGAAAATCTTGTGCCATCTCAAAGAATATCCCATCTGAAAGTTTTGAATGTTTGATCCCCAAAAACTCCAAGTCTATTGTCAATTCAAGAAGGTTTTACTCCCTCGAGGTGCTGGATGCAATATTTAAACATTCAAATGTAATATATACCGGCTGATTATCTGACAATATATCCGAAGATTTTTCAGCGCACCTTCTCCAGTTTAATGCCATGCAATTATTCTCATCTTTTTCATCAAAGAAATCATTCTCATTGTCAAAATTAAAGACGATCCAAGACACAACAACGACACAACAAAATTGAGACGAAAAATGTTTAAACAAACATTTTTCGTCTCAATTTTGTTTGTTTGGTATAGTAGCCTCTATTTTGTGGTGCGTGAGAAAGATCGTAATCTAAGTGGGTTGTTTGTGACTACCTGTTAGCCACACAACAGTATTTAGCCCTATGAGGGGCTTTAGCCCCAAGGCAACTTGGGGGCCCTCTTCTCTATTATCGTGTTACGTCAAATGTCTCAATAAAACTAGAAAACGATTCTTGCACGATTCGCATTACGTCATTTTAGATCTTAGAGAACCTAAATTTGAAAAATTGGGCCAGGGCTCCAAGGGCCTCTATCCTTGGTCTATGCGGCCCAATTAACCACACAGTGGAATGCGGATATATCATTGAAAGAAACATGTAATCCATTGTGATGTTTTACGGTACCATTGAGCTCCGGTTTAAATTTATTAAACTCCATACACAACGAAGTATTTCTTAGCTCCCTTCAAAGTTCTTCAAATAGGGGACCAACATTTGTTCAGTGATAAATGCAACATGAGCATTCAAAATGCGTCGCATGCTGATCGAAATGAGGCTCTGGACTGATTTGAGCGCATTTGCATCGATGTTACCTTGAAGCTAGGAAACTATTTGATATTCCTGCCTGAAAAAACTTGTCCACTACATAGTTAAATGGATGAGTTTCTGATCTCTCTCAAAACGCATCCCACAAACCTGAAAAACCCACTCTGTTTGATAAATTGTTTGTTACGCATGCGAATGGGTAACCTGCTAAGACCAGCCATTGTCCATTGTTCTTGTAGGATGCATGACAAATAAAAACTGCGGCACGCAACATACCATAACTCAACCCTTACCTTCAATGTCAACATCATACAGACTGAAAACAAGGTAACAGGAACACACGCACTAAGTGTATAGCCTACTTTACTTTACTATAGTACACTATATAATACTAATAATAATATACTATGCTGACAATACTATAGTATGCCATTAACAATATAGCATATATCACATAATAATATGCACCTAATTGAGGGCAGGTATGCGATAACAAAAATAAGAAAATAAGTAGACAGCTTCAAAACGAGATTCACATCGAATCGAGGCTAATAAGATTCGGTACTTTCACCATTTATATTTCACATCTCCAAATTTCTTTTTCCAAATAGAGGGTGGGAAGGCAGTAATAACATCATTATTTATACGAAATTGTTCGGAGATAAGAAACAATACCATTCCCTAGATTAGGCCTGGTTTGCCTTTTTGGTTTAATATTGTTGTTTGTTTTGTTTATTAAAATCCAGCAAAATAAGAGCAAAGCAAGTATTAGTTCGAAATTCACAGATTGTAGGTCAACTTGGATTTGATAAGCACTTTAGATTTGGACCTTTTGCACAAATTTTCTCTGCCTTCTTTCTTTAACACAGACTTCAAGGAGGGTTGCTTACGATTATAGCACATAGGTTAGATTTATGCAAACATGATGTGAATCTCGGATTAAACTAAAAACAATTTTATTATTGTATAATTTTGGCACATTGTAGCATTGAGTGCGGAGCACTGCACGAACTACTGTCTTTTTCAAAAACAAATCAGGGCGAGGGCGTAGACTGCTGGGTTAGGGGCTCTAAATAGCAAAATATTTTCACCTCTAGATGGTAAATCTTAGATACAAGGTAAACCTTGTGAAATAATGCATTGTGAAGTAACGCAATGTGAAGTTAGATTGATTATATAAGTAAGGCTTGCAGAATTCGAAGCCAGTCAGGTGAGGTGAGTGTGAGAACATTGCGCGCGCGTGCAAACAAGCGTAGCCGAATGCGCTCATACGCTTCGTTGCACCGTCAAAAGATAGAGGAGCAAATATCCAGAATGATTTCATCGACTTTGAATCGAAACACCTGGTTGTTTACAGGTGTAATTGTTGGACCAGGTCAAGGCTTGCAATTCACTCATGCACCCAAATGATTCGCAAATAATGTCAGACAAGTCGGTGTGCCAGCTCTAGTCTATCTATTATATATTTAACAATTTTCAAAAGGCCAAACCGAAGTCTTGGAAATCAAAATATAGTAAGTATGACTTTAATTTTGCACGTTCGTACGAAATTAATCGCGAAAAGGCAAAGTAATGCAATAATCATCCAGTTTAAAAAGATCAATCTATTGAAGTATGAGAAATTCTGCAACAAATGTAGGCCATGTCCTTGAACAAAATAGTGGCTACATATGCATGACGGAGAAAAACCACGATGCTTAACTCGAGATACATTATGCCAACATGGTCCTAACATTTAGCCACGAATTTCAGCCATGTGAATTTGAATATATCAGGAAAGCTTTAAACTGCAGAGTGAAAATAAAACTGGTCAAATTAAAATTTTTGGTGTTTTGATTTTACTGGTGTTGTATAAATATTGACGAGTTCAGTTTATTTTGTTGTCCAGGTTCGAAAAAAATAGTTGCAATGTTACACACTTTGTACAAAATAAAAATCCATACAACTTTAATACATATAAACCATAATGTAGTAGTGACAACGTGGTGTGGTGGTTATTTATGTCTCAAATCTGATTTTTCTTTCCCACAGGGCCGTTCAAGATGAGGCCTATGCATCTCTTAATATTTTGCTGTGCAATTTCAGGTAATGGATAAATTATATATTTCTCTAACAACTAAATAAACATACAATAAACAGAAGCAAGAACAGCTAGATGTGAACGTAATTATTCGCAAGAAAATTTCGAAAGTTAAACCAGCTCAAATTATCAAGCAGTTGAATTAGCTCCCAAAGCTGAAATAGTTTCTTAACTCAAGATTTATAAACAGCGTATCGATTCACAGCATATTCATTCTTGCATTTCAGTAACATTCGCACGATTGCTCATCGTTGATGATGAATCAAGAGGTATAAATATACGAATATTCACAGCATAACAATATCCATTCACATCATAACCATTTAATTACAATATTTCCACATCTCAACAAAAAATGTGCAGTCAACAGCACACTAATTAGAATAGTGGATTGAAATTTACAGTATAATCCTGGTAACTCGGACCCTTGATAATAAACCAAAAGCTCAATAAATTAAATAGCTTTTGCATTCTTCTGGGAAAGTTATTGCTGGAATAAAGTTTTCTGGCATCGTTCTAAAGTTGTTCCAAGACCCACGACATTCTTTAATTTCAGACTATTTAATTTTGTGATTCGAGCTGTCGAGAACACGTAGATACTGATAGTTATCAAGTGGTAAGATACTGACTGTGATTTGTTTTATATTATTTTTGTAAACACAGAAATAAAATTACAAAAGCGTGGCGGAGCGGAGATCGTTGGCATTGCAACATCCGACAAGGATTCACCCAATTCATCGGGTACAACTAGAAGTAAGTAATTTTCTGAAACAGACTATAAACTAAACTGAACTGAGCTGAAATGAACTCAATTGAGCTGGAATAAATTGCCATATAAACTTGTGCATTGCAGAACGCCTTGTCACATACCTTGATTTCGAGAAATTCAACGGAGCAACCGCATCAGATGAGTCCGGGTTCGATAACAACGCCCAAATGTCAACCGGTGTACTGGTGGCCAAAATACCGGACAGCAACTGCGGCAATGTCGCTTACCTCTTTTGCACAGACATCAGCTTCATGAGCACAGAATTCCAAGCCAAACCAAAAGTGGCCGTGACAGTGGCCGCATGGGTCTACTTGATCAAGATCGAGGGTTCTCATTCCATCTTCCACACTATCGGCTCCACGCACACCATGGGACAATACCACTTCGAGGTGAACTTTGGAAATGTCCGCTGGTTCCACAGAAACGAGAGCCAGAACACCGTCTTCGAGGCCGAAGCCCACGAGGTCAAGCCACGTAAGTATCAAACGAAAACTCTCGATTTTACTACACACATAATCTGCTCATCATGTCTAATGTGTTTACTTTGTCAATTATATTTGCATTGTATAGCATGTCCACGTGTGCTTGCTATCCGAACACTGTTTCTACTTGATCCACTATTTTTCTACTGTGACCACATTGGTAGCTGGCCCAGATGATTAAGTTTCACCCAACATCTCGTTCTGAGCATACCTTTCTTGGCAAGGCTCTTTGATCTGTTGCTATACCACAGGGCTTGAACGATGGCATAGTGCATCAAAAATACAACCAACATCTCTTTATAAACGTATTCCTGAAAACAAGGATATATAAACGGACATCAGAAATTTCATAATAACTATGCAATCTTTAACAAATAACGACACATCTATTGCCTCTACTATTAATAAACACCCGCCTCCATGCAAACTATGACGTTCTTTCTAACCCCTTCCTGCTTCTTACAGACGAATGGACCCATATTGCCGGCACATACAATGCAACCAATGGATTCGCAAACATTTACATCAACGGAGAGATCAAGAACCATTCTATTGGCCAAGGGTTCTTGTCACGTGACTGGGGTGGTGAGGCCAAGATTGCCAACTCCAAGATGGGTCGACCACTCGAAGGTCTGATCGACGAATTCAGAATCTACAATTACGCTCTTAGCCCCGAGGAGATCAAAGCTCTTTACGAGAAATGCAAATTTGGATCTGGAGGTACACAATTTTGCAAGTTTGCATCAAGTGACTGTATAACCCCAATGGTTTGAGGAACGTTAAACTGTAATCTTTTGTATCTTTTGTCCAGCAAACAATTTGAACGAGAAAACTGGAGGATCACGATCTGAGGGCATAACAGCTATCGCCGGCGACAGCAAGGACGATGGGGACGCTGCAGCCTCGAATACCGGTCAGGCAAGCGATAAGCCAGGTAACGCACACGAGTAACATTAACAGTGGGTAAACTAATGAATCAGTAAAGAACAGTACATAGTACAGTGTAGTGGAATAATACTGAATGGTGCATACTCCATATTGATGGCGATGTCTCGCTGGCTTGACAGGATATATACATGGCTATGTATTACTATATTCGTAGCATAAAATAGTAGCATAAGAAACAAAATAACTGACCTTGATCAAACCAAAGTGTAATCCATAGACCAAGAGAAGATAATAACGAATTCTACTCAACTGATAAATGTTGTTGTCGATCATAAAATCTTTACGGCTGACAAAGACATTTAACAGTTGAATGGAACTCATTATCCAAAGAGGCGTCCAATAAATCCAGAATCTAAAATAAAATAAAAACGGTTAATAGCGGTAATGTAGCTCCAGTTTGGGTGTCGGATAACTCTCGAGTTATCCAAGCTAATCCGTAACCAACACTAACATTAATCCTTGCAGCTGAAGTAAAATCCACTGAAACGGGATCACCCACAACTGAGAAGGAGCGCAGTAAACAGCACAGTGATGAGCCGGCAAAGAAAGAAAGTGACAGTGTCTTGAAGAAGTCCCAAGTATCACTTGAATAGCCCCTCAAGAGATACACGCTTTGAACAGAGATATGAATAGAAATTTGAATCTGCAACTGAATCGGCATCTGAGATACACAAACGACGAACATTGACGTAACATTAAGAAAGACACAAACTAACTGGAACTATGAATGGCTTTTGTTTAGACTTTTGAGAATATGCTCTAACAATTACCCTGGTTCAATAAAGCAAATCAAAAATACGGAAAAAGTATCGTTTCCTAAGAAAATGAGGTGTATCAGTTTCTTCACAAACAAACTTCATCTCAATAAAGTTCGAAATGCAGTGTTGATATGTCTACTATGAACTTACAACAGCTTGGGTTCTTCATTCTAAAGATTGTACATGAATAGACTAGCTCTAACAGTCTTCCAAACAGCTATAAGTTATCTATGATTATAATTGACTAACTTAACTATAATGTTATATTTTAATGAAAGCTTTTAATGATCAATTCAAATCTTTTGATGGTCTATCTTTGTCTTTTAACAATATTGTTTTCTGCCGGCTTGTCGTCTAATGATTGCTGTTTTTTCTATTGCTTCAATGTGCTTACGTGATGAAATGTTCTACATAGTTTTGTGTTAGTTCATTAATTACCTGGAACGTAGTCTACCTTGTAATGTGCCACTGTGGATTAGCAAAATGCAACGTTTTTGCAGGGAGTGATCAAGGCGGCTCTTAACTAAGTCAAAGAAAACATACCTGCAATAGATGAAGAATTTCCCACGCGCATCTAACTGAAGACAAGTAACCTGTACAAGACGAAAAGACAACATAAGACATATTACATAATTCATATTGAAGAAGATACCTACAGTTATTATAACAGCAGTGAACATAGATAAAAAGCATTTACACGGATGTTCAATTAATCATAGAGTGGTATGATTATTTATATATTTATAAGTAAATATTGTTTGTTAATTTGGAAAATTATGACGGATTGTTGGAGTTAGTCAGTGTTTACTAGGATTTTCAGTATTGTAAAAGAACTATTGCCACCACCAAGGATATGTCAGTTCGAATAAGGTTCGGCATAATATACAAAGCTTGTCAGGTAATCATCCATACAGTGAAACAACGAAATGAGTATTTTCCATTTTAGATTTGCCTAAATTGTAACGGTATCCAAATTGAAGGGGATTACATTGTAGCTTTACACATAGCCAGGAAAATAAAAAATATTGCGTTCTTTCTATCCGGAACTTAAAATGACATATCCCTGATGTTCAATTGAGTCCACAAAATTCGAAATGTAGATAAACAGCACTCGTCATGCATACAATATCGTAAACAGACCTTCTAATACTGACATACTATTTACCAAGTTGACAACATTCAATGAAGGGCCAGTTTCAAATCTCCCTTCAGCTATAGGGTGGTAGAGGTTCAGAATATACTTGATTGTAATAACAAAGTACACAGCTCTTAAATATGCAAACTGGGGTTTGGATCAAAACGAGGCTGCTATAAAACAAAACCACCACGCCACTAAATGACATCCAATACAGAGACATCACTTATGACAAATGTATTTAAAAAAGCCTATTATTTTCCAGATTTTTAGAAATTATTTATTATACATTTATGCAAGCAAAAGTTTGAATTACAGATATAAACTAAATTTCCTTGCTTCATCTATCTGTGAACATAGACTGATTTCTGATATAACTGATTTCTTATGGATGGACAAAATGGACAAAACAAGAAGAGACGGTATGTTGCTTTACAATACTGTGATACTGACTGCCTATAAGTGCGAAATAACGGCAATTCTTTTTCTCCTTTATCAAATTCATCTAACGTTTCTATACTTACTTTAAGTAGTGGCTAACGTGTTTGATCAGTTATACAATCTCTGAAAGAACTACTCCGTGAAATGGTTATCTGGCCAAAGACAGATAGAATTCATTGGATGTGGATAAAAACGCTGGCTGTCGAGGTGCAAGAACTGGAAAAAATTTGCCTTCTTTTTTCGATCTTTCATCAAGCTTTCTTTTCTTTCGCATCAACTGCAGACGTCTCCTTCTTGCATTCCTCGATTTTTCCCTGCTTCTTTCAGCTGCATTATCAATATCAAGCTCTTTGTAATTCTCTTCCAAACTCTAATTCTAATTTCTTTGTTCTCTTTCTTGTCGCAAGAATGAAGTGTGCAAGCTTTCTACTCTGTCACACTCACATCTAAGCGTATAATTCTCATTTCAGTTCTTTGATATAAACTTTGAAGGTGGCCATTGATCCTGTTGTTACAATGTTATATTGACAATCGTCTGTTTTGTGGACTGTTTTGTGGTCATCCTTTGATGCTTGCATTGACAGAATCTGCTCCATGTTTCACTTATATTCACCTTCTTCTATTCTTCCCGAAATGCACCTCTCAATCTGTTGTTTTATCTGTTATCATCATCCTCCATTGCATGTCCTTCGACTCTTCATATCCTGCATCACATTTTCGAGAATATTACTTTCTTCCAATATCTTCTTCAACTTCTTTCTGCTGTTAAGCAGCTCTTTCTTAGTTCTTGATTTGCTTTGAGAAGCTTATCAACATTATTTCCATGACACGATGACATCTGTTGTGCACAAGCATATTGGAGCTCCAAAGCTGCAAAATTTTTGCAAATCTTCTTCATGCTTCTTCGTCATATTTGGTCTTAAGATTTCGATTATCGCAACTCATTTTACCTGACAGCAAACCTGTTAAATATTCGATGACGCCCCCCCCCAAAAAAAACTCCCCAAAGATCCATTTTGTTTCCAAAAAGCAAAACAAACCACTAAGCCTCAAGTAAACAGCAATATTCCGAACGTATGTAAAATAACTCTGATAGCTATCGAAGCTAAACAAGGTTTCAGCTCCTCGGTTCAAACTTGAGTCTGTCAATTATTGATTAATTTGCGTCACAATTAAAATCTATACAATGATATCAACATTTTCATTCGCAAACGTGGCGTGATCGATTTGATTACAGCTTATACGCCGTCAAAATACAAGCATGTACAGATCGAGCCCTTTAACACGCAAACTATAAATATTCTACATTAAAAAAGTAATACATGAAAGGTTTTCCCAACCAACAAAACCCAAAACAAACCAAGTATCGGAAACAGAGAGGGTATATCCCAAACTTTAACCAACATGTGCGCAGTAAAATGAGCATTGTTCTATAGCTGGTATATAAAGCTTGGAAGGGCTGTATAGCTAATGAAATGATATATGAAAACACTTACAATCAGTATAATGTATAATGCTGGCTCATCCATTCACACCAATACACACAGCTCGCTGTTTAAGATATATATTGCCCAAATTCTTGATGTAATCTTTATGCTTCTCCACTCCTTGAAAAATTTTCCATCAGTATAATTCGAAGGGAATGACCCTGAAAAGTTAAAAAAGAGGACATTTCTAATTAATAAGAAATGTCCGACATAATAATTGATCATAATTCACTGGAATTACAACGGATTGAAAGACTTACACAATCAACCCTATTTTTATACAACGAATCAATCTTTCGCTGGCACAACAGCTAGCTGCACCTCCTCAGTTTTCATTACAGTAGAAAATAGTGCTCAAAGCAGACACAAAATCGAGTTGGCAACGAAACGCGTCGGAAAAAAGAGATAAAGAAGATAACTTGGTTCTAAAGAATGCTAATTCGAACAATGGGAAAGAAAACTGGAAGCAAATTGTCCCCTCCCTCTTCTTTTCTTGGAAACTGTAACATTCTATAACAAGCTGATCAAAATAAAATTTGATCAAATGAAACAGTGGATTTTAAGGAGAGACAGGGAATTTATCATAACATTCTAGCAAATCGGGTAACGGAAATCTGAAGGCAGTTCTGGTATCTGTGAGGGAAGGCGGTCATTTTAAGCCTTGGGAACATTCTGGAAAATTAGCCCATTGTGACGTAATCGATGACGTCATGTGACCACGGTCACAAGAAATCCGACCTCCGAATATCCGACCGCTGATTACTTCATTGGAAAGAGTATCAAAAAGTGAACAAATAATTATAAAACACTAATATAATTTGACTTATATTTCGAGAGATACAGCCATTTCAAAAGTGTCAAAAAATTCAAAATGGCGGATAGCAATTCTGAGAATAAGTCAATTTGCCAGCCAATAATTGTCAATATAGCACGAATGATGAATTCTGACATGTCAGATTTGTCAGACAAATCATAATTTTCTAAAAATTGTTACCAGAAATGATATTATTTGTTTGAATTTACCGTTGTTTCTGTTCACACTTAATCAATACAATAATGGCTTCCCATGTTTGATGGTGGGTTTTGAGTTTCCTTTCAATCCTACCTCGGCTATCTGTAAAAGGGGGAACGGGGAATCAGGGAACGGGGAACGGGGAATGGAGAAAAGGGGGAATATGACGTCACACGATGTCGTATGACGTCACATTCCCCCTTTTTCAAATCTGTAAATCAGGGAATCTGTAAAGGGGAATCTGTAAAAGGGGAATCTGTAAAAGGGGGAATCTGTAAAAGGGGGAATCTGTTAAAAGGGGGAATCTGTAAAAGGGATTGTAAAGGGAATCTGTAAAGGGGAATCTGTAAAAGGGGGGAATCTGTAAAAGGGGAATCTGTAAAAGGGGAATCTGTAAAGGAATCTGTAAAAGGGGGAATAGTTTGCATTAACTCAAAATGACGCATATTCATGTGGCTTATAATTATTTGTACAGTGCTTTTGTGTATATTAAGTCATACGTTCTTATCCTTAAACTGTGTATTTTAAATGATATAAGGTAAATAAAAGGTAAAAATGATAACATTTGTTAAATAAGAAATAATGTACAGGGTAGTCGCAGCAATGCAGGACAATAGGCAACAATATACATCAGCGATATAGAGGTGGTGCGATGTCTGTAAGTGTCATTATCATCATAATCATCATAAGTCCCGTGATGGAGATAGTAAATGTAAGGGACGCAAGTAGTGGTAGAATACGGCAAAGATAAATATTTCAGTTATGATAACCATCAGAAATGATTGAATACAAATGGGGTGTAGAAGAAAACCGAGTAAGGTCAAAGAGAGATTGGGTTGATTTGAGGATCAGTATGGTAAAGAAAAAAGTTGTGTGTGCGAATCGTCAGCTATCAACCTGGATCAGCGTTTCGGGGTTTAATGACAGTACGCTTTTATGATCACAGACCCCCCAGCACCCGAAGGGCACCATCGCACAAGATAATGAATGCAACGGATTTTCAAGAAAATGTAATGATTATTGACGAGGACGCTTATTGCTTCGTCCGGTAGGTTTTCGATAAGCTAAATTAGTAGAGTAAAGATCATTTGAATAATCACGGGCTAAGTTGTTCAAAAAATCACAAGTATGTTTATCATACATGCTAGTTATAGAATCATTGCGAGAGTCCACTAATAATTTTGTGTTAGCGGCCACTTCATCGTGGTGAGCAGAAAGGAGCTCCAATACAGATCGTTGAAATGTTTTAGTAATAGTGTTGAGTCTCCATTTAGAGTCCGAGGAGAAAATTTTATAGTCACGCAAGTGAAGAGCAGGCTGAGTATAATCTGGAAAAATGGTGCCAGATTGTGAGAGGTGTCTGAAGTGATTGGCCATGCCTTGGTGCTTGAGAATTGTGACTTTGTGTTTGGCAAGGTCTTTGATGAGATTTTTCTGGGCAGGTGTGAGGTTTCTTTCCGTCGGTGTAGTTGATTCTAATTGCTCGCCTTGCAGTAGAGCATCAATATCGTCATGTACTTCATGCTCTTGTTCGTCAGGAGTACGAAATCGAGTTTGTGAGGCGAAAATATCATCCTGAGATGAACGCTCAGTATCACAGATGTCAGAGACTGAAATACGCATATGTATATGTATAAGTATATGTGACTGTTAAAGTCGAGTGTTTGTGTAACAGTAATAAAGGCAGATAAAAGCAGAGACAGGATATAAATACATGATAGAATGTGGACTTACGTTCACGAGATCTTTTTGCTCTGTTTGGAGAGGAAGGAGAAGCCATGTTGATTGTAGTTGGTGTGAAGTTGAAGCTGTAGAAAAGTTCAGGTCTGTCCAAGTAGAAGTTATTGTGAGAATGAGCAAGGAGAGAATTGAGAATTGAGAAATGTTTGAGAATTTTTTCTAACTTCGTGCGTCATTTTTGAGTTAATTGCAAACTATTCCCCCTTTTACAGATTCCCCTTTTTACAGATTCCCCCTTTTACAGATTCCCCCTTTTACAGATTCCCCCTTTTACAGATTCCCCCTTTTACAGATTTGAAAAAGGGGGAATGTGACGTCATACGACATCGTGTGACGTCATATTCCCCCTTTTCTCCATTCCCCGTTCCCCGTTCCCTGATTCCCCGTTCCCCCTTTTACAGATAGCCATCCTACCTCTGTGAAAAGTCATAAGTGTCACTTTGTATTAATCACACCACCCTCAAAACACCATGTGTGGTAGAAATGCTTTCTATTTATCAGAAACACGCTCTGTGAGGCAAGCAGTCTTTCTTTTTGAACAACATATTTATGCTATTTGGGACGCGAGTCAAATTAATTCAAAATGTAGATACATGCTGGCTTTGAAAGATGCCTTAGTATTAAAGAATGAGTCTTTCTAAGGCATTTCTTAGTACTGACGTACAAACGAAAAATAATGTTTGTATGATTTGCAACCGTGTTATCAAAAAAACAGAGAAAAGCCAGGAAATTGGGGGAAAAGGAAGAACTAATTTTATAGCCATAGCTGAAGAATGGTCGCAAATAAACGTTCCTCTTCACGATGAAAGACATCCATACACAGAGGTTTACGGAAAAATCGTTTCAAGAGAATCTCAGAATGCTTCAATTTATGTTCATACCAATTGTAGAGTTGCTTTTCGAAATAATAGCACACGGTACCGCAAGAAATTTGGCTATTCAGTCGTTGATGCTGCAGAAGAAGGGGGTGATTCAGACTCTGAGAAAGGCCAGACAGCAGCAAGTAATTCACCTAAGAAAAGAGCAACACGATGAGAAACCGAATCAGTTTCTTCAAAGTATATTTGTTTCATATGTAACGCTGTTAGATCTAGTGACAAGCATCCATACGACGAAGGTGGTTTAAGAAGGTGCGACACTGATTCAATTGCAAGTAAATTATTTGCCCGAAAAGAGCTGTTACTTAAAGAAAAGACCCATCGATTTTTTGTTTCAGCGAGGCGATTGGATCTTCTGTTGAGTGGCCAAGCCCATGACATATTTGCAGTGGATATCTTCTATCATCAGTCATGTTACATAAAGTTTGCGATAAAACCTGTATCTCAAAGAGAGAGGGAAGAGGACGAAAAGAAAGGGAAAGAAGAGGATGTCATAAATGCGTTTTCTTAGAGTTAAAACTTCTGTCATATGGGACAAGAAGGCTTTCCTCCTAAATAAGCTTTTAACAGATATTCAGTTTCTCAGCGAAGAACAGCACCTTGAAAGACCAGCTATAACTGAAACCAAATCTCTTCGACGACTGCTGGAAAAGGAACTGGGAGATCAAATTGGGTTCTTTCCTTCGGGAATTTATCGTATAGTCCATAGTACTGATATAAATCCTTGTGAGTACTCGGTTGCAACCCTTCATGGCTGTGGATTACGCAGTGAAGATCACGTCACAGCTTTTGGGCGGATGATCAGGGAGAAAATAATGCTCAAGCAGAAGCAAAGATACGACTTCCCACTCACCTCCGAAGAATTTATTAAAAGTTTGGATGAAGGACCGCTACCCGAACTGTACAATGCAATATTTTATTCAATGCACGATAGCGCTACAATAAATGAGTATGGCTACGCAGCCACTTCGAGAGTAAAGGCAACAAAAATTTGGTCGTTGGCAAGTGACTGGGAATCGTTATTGACAAAAGTTCCTTCGCCCAAGCAAGCAATCATGGGTTTGGTTCTTCACAGGCTAACAGGTAAGAGTAATTTATCTAATTTCTCTATTTCTGAATAAGAGGCAATGCATTTTCTCTACTGACTCCCACATCTCAATGAATAACCCTTGAATGAACTCTCACTTTCAGAACTAAATTTGAATATTAATATGAAATTCTATAATTTTTCTAAGGAAATAAAGAAGTTACCAATACACCACACAAATGTAACCACGTGATGTCATACAACAATATCAGGATGCAAAACCAAGCTTGGTCAAGGATGGTCTTTCCGCAAAAAAGCTCCATACCCTCTTTTAGACGAGGTGTCGTAACGCATAGCACAATTGACAACAACGATGACAAGACACATGGACTGGGTCTGGAACGACACATGACACAAATAAAACCGTTTTTCAGTTACCAAGTAAAGATGAGAGGCTACACATTCCAGTTATCGGCACTCTCCAGAGACCACTCGATATTGATGAAGAGCGCAATGAAGAAATTTCAGAGATTGCACCTTACAATATTGGACGGCGAGTCGGCCCACCGGCATTTCCAAACTTCATTGATTCAAGTAGCAGGGACTTGTTGGACGAGTGCTTAAAACGAGATATTGCGTGGTCATTGGCTGGTTCAATTAAATCTGAAGATTTGCCTCTTTTGGGATCTTGGACACCATTCAATAAGATGGTTACGACTCATGAAACAGAAATGTGTGTACAGGAGTGCTTGCCCGTCACCCCTCACCCGCCAGAGTTCCCCGTATGTAAAGATTACTTAGATTTTTGCTGGATATGATAGAAGAGCTGGAAATACCATACATGTTTGTCCATTCCGATGAGATGGTATATTCTAAGCTGTGTGCCATCATGTGGAAAAACCCTGAACTGTACAAACGTGTTGTGCTTCTTATGGGGGGATTCCATCAGGTTCGTGTAATGCAGAGACTTTTGTTCAAGCGGTATAGCTGTAGAGGAATTAAGGAGTCGTGCATTGATGCAGAAGTTATCACCCCAGGCTCGGCAGACTCAGCTTTTGAAGGGAGACACTATTTTCGGAGCATGCGGCTGCACAAAGAATGTTTTGATGCGCTTGTACAGTTTCGGATATAACAAATTACAGGTTAGTGTCATTGTTCGTATCCACTTCATATTTGACAATAAATTCAAGATTTGTTATACCTTACTTGTGTGTTGCATATATTGTTTTTTAGATGGACACTCGAAAACAGATTGTGATCTTATGTCGGCAATAACAGCACTGCGCAAAGAACCGTCTCCTTCCTTGATGAGTGCCTTAATGGACTTGCCCCAGTTCGCTGTCTTGTGCAAAAGAGTTCTATATCATGAAGAAGGAAGTGATGGCCAATTCACAGTGCAATATTTGAAAGATGTATCAGTGATGCTTGCTCTTATTTCGTCAGTTCGGGAATGCAACATAGAGAGGCATTTGGTAGCAGAGCGAGAGATGATTTCCCTAGCATTTGCTTTTGATCACCAAAACTACGCCCGCTACTGCAGTTTCCAGCATGTAAGTCTCCAAGAACTCAAAAGGAAAGAGCATCCTGCATTTCACGACTTGCAAGCGAAAGGACACGGCGGAAGTATTACTGGTGGTGCATTCTCGACGATACATGACGACTTAATTACCGAGCTCTTTAATAAAGAGACTAAAGGTACTGCTGGAGCTGGACCCTTCAGATCAGGCTTTAGTACAAGTCTTGGCACGGTCAACACATGGGTGCACACGATCCACATTCACAGCATGTTGAGAATAGCGTTGAGAAAGCAGCTCCAAATCAAATTTTCCTCCAAGCATAAAGAAATTACGAACAGTGGCAGGCGTTTGCACGACAAACATGTATCTAAATTAAAATCGGTATTGCAAGGCTATGGGACGGATCCTTTTTCGGCTGAAGCTCCAAAATGTTTTCACTCCGGTGCTCAAATTAGTGCATCCGTTATTCAGGACATGCTGAAAGCTCACGATGTTGGAAGTGTCGCCTTCCAAGCTTTTGTTTCTGACAGACTTGTGAAGCACAGGCAAAGCTTCTATGACCAATAAAGAAAATCAAGCTCAACAGTGGAATAATAAAGAAAAAGCCACCCATGAAAACCGTATCAGTATTAAAAGAAGATTGCCAAGCGTTTGGCCTCATTTTAGCGAAAGCAATGAGTTTGGAGGATGCTTTTTGCTTCCCTATCACATCAGTTCCTCTTGCTTTAGCCAATCCCGATGGTTCACTTCGACAGTCAGATAAAGCCTCGCTACGAAATCTATTGATCTCCAAATCGAAATTGTCAACAAGCACCTCTCCCAAAAATGCAGCATGGTTCGTTGATGGACTTGCAGCAGTAAGAACATTAAAATCTAAAAAAACTTACCGGGAGTGGATTATCGGTTTCCTTCGTTTTCTGCGGCCACCTGAATGGTCAACACCATCTGTTGTTGGGATGATCAACGATACGTATAGGGCAGCACAAGAAAAGCTTGTGGAGAGACAGGATTAAATGTCAGGCTAGAAGGTTTCGATCAGCACATGCCCCAGGGAGCAAATTGGAATGAGTTTTTACAGAATGGAAAAAACAAAGAAGAGCTGATAAAATTAATCTTCAATTACATTCAAAGTGAAGAAGGAAGAAGGTCATTGCAGCAGCCATTCATCATGACAGAAGGGTCACTCACTCGTGTTATTGACAGAAACAGCTCCAAAGTTCTTCATGAATGCAATCACGAGAAAGCAGACACGCGCCTTGTTCTACACGCATCTTTAGCAGATACAGACACGGTCGTAGTTTCGAAAGACACAGATGTCCTGATACTTCTTGTATGGGCATTTAGCAAGCTAGACATAACAAGAAAGTGGCTTTTAAAGTATGATAATGACAAGTTTGTTGACATAGGAGGAATCTGCGATGCTATCGGACCTGACATGTGCAATGCCTTGCCAGCAATCCATGCTCTGTCCGGATGCGACACAACGTCCTACTTTTTTAAGGTTGGAAAAGTTAAAGTTTTGAAAAAGTTGCTTAACGCACCAGAAAAATGTCGTCTATTAGAAGGGTTAGGAAAACAACAACTATGCAAGTGTCTGAATTAGAAAAAGTAAAGGAGTTCATTAGAACCGTGTTCTACAATGGAAGGACAACTGAAACGTATGTCACGACCCGATTGCGTATTTACAAAGAATTGAAAGTAAAGTCGTCAAGTGCCATTCCTCCGGATCCAGATTCAGCTGAAGAAGCAATCAAAAGAGTAAATTACCAGCTATTTCACTGGCTTCGCTGCACGGAAATAATGATGCCAGATGCTTCAATGGAAATGAATGGGTGGAAATGGGATGAAGAAGCCCAGCTTGTTGTGCCTGTTTGGTTTAAAGGGAAACAGTTGCCCCCATTTCAGTCATTGAATAGGAAACCAAAGAAGTTGGGGGGTAAGCAGCGAGATCCACAAGAAGCAGACTCAGAAATGAGTGATGATGGTAGCAACAAGCAAAAGAAAAGACCAAGAAGGAAAAGAAAGTTCGAAGCGAGTCAAATTGTTTTGCCCAAGCAAGTAGGCACAGATGTAGAAATGTACGATGGAAGTGATGAGGGTGATAAGGAAAGCGCAGTAAGCAGAACAGAAGAGGCAGAATTTTTTGATTATTATGATGAAGAAAGTGTTTGGAAATATCTGATTTTTCTTCAAGTGACGATTCCTTGGATGAATGGCTTCCATAACGTAACAATCAAATTTGGTCTTTGTATTTAGCATTAATTTAGGGTCAGTAGCTTCCATTTAAATGTTTTGTTCATTATTTAACTGTTTTATTGCATTAATAATAAAATAAACCCCCATTCGTTTAATTCGGTTCAGATATCTGAATCGAGCAGAATTTTGCTATCTGCCATTTTGTATTTCTTGACACTTTTGAAATGGCTGTATCTCTCGAAATATAAGTCAAATTATATTAGTGTTTTATAATTATTTGTTCACTTTTGATACTCTTTCCAATGAAGTAATCAGCGGTCGATATTTGAGGTCAGATTCTTGTGACCGTGGTCACATGACGTCATCGATTACGTCACAATGGCTAATTTTCCAGAATGTTCCCAAGGCTTAAAATGACCGCCTTCCCTCACAGATACCAGAACTGCCTTCAGATTTTCCGTTACCCGATTTGCTAGAATGTTATGATAAATTCCCTTTCTAGTCTGGTAACGATTATAAAATGTTCACTCAGAGTTCATTATAATCAATTTTTAGTACTGGTACAACGGGACAAGTCCATTCTGGACAAATCCCATTACAGGTATGAATACACTTACAATGCCTTTGCTAAAAGTTTTATTGAAACACTGCACGATAAAAAACAAGAAAATAATTGTTTTCAAGAAGAAAGATCAACATTATTCTTGAGCACGTTTTGTGCCTTATCAATTCTTAGATTGCATTATTGGAATAATCAAGACACTGGACCATGTTAAATTCAACATAAAACTTGCGGTCGGTGCGCGTGTTTGCTTGAATTTACAAAGATATAATACTTGAACTTAGTTTCAGTTATACTTCTTCAATTAGCCCTGTAGCCATGGGCAGTGCAGCCTATCGTTTCAAGTCGTTGGACCCAACCTGGAGACTACTTTCTGACAACAGAATGTAAAGGAAATGCTTTTCTCATCACGTTTTCACTTGTTCGCGGTTGCACAGAACCCGCAGTTTTTCAAAAATAACGAAATTGTTTCGAAAATCTTCAGCGAGCGCCATTTTGTAGTGCTTTCCAGTTCGATTTCACGGCATGGAAAGAGCTGGGTGCATATTCTCTATGATTGAGATAGAGGCTGACTTCTGCCGAGGTCGTGGTGTTGGTTATGCTTGCGTATTTATTATACTGCAAATTTTCAATTTAGCCCCCCAGGAGATGGTTATTATACCCAAAGGGGATCAGATTGAAGTTTCCATGTACAGTACTTGTATTCCTCAAATTTTAAGGGGTGTTCATCGTGAGAGGAGCTTTAAAGACTGGCCAATTGAAAAGTGGGAGAGGTGGCTAGATTAGGGAAGGAGCTAAAAATAGAATCCATGGTAAAACCATCGACAACGCAGATATTTTGCCGATAATGCAACTTTTTTGTATGAGTAAATATTTTCATCTCGGGCATAAGCTTACATTTCTGGAATTCAATAAGGGAAAATCATCCCAGTTACTTATAGTTAAAAATTACAGGGGCTTGAAAACCATTCCCTTTTGCCAACACTGGCATAGGCCTGGGGGCAGAGGTAACCTCAGCATTTGATGATGCGAAATTTGCATCGTTCAATATCAGAATATCCAACCATGAATCTTGAAAATTAAGAAGTATTACGCTCGTGCCTCTTTCAACCCACGTACAGTGGGTTAGCTCGGCGCGCTCGCCTATCTATTATCAAGAAACATTGACTGATAGGGCGCACTCGCCTGTCTATTTATTATCAAGAAATATTATCAACCCACCAGGGCCTTTTTAAGATTTTCAAATAGGAGGCCAAAACCTGAAGGGACCTATATTTTCAGAGAAGGGGCCGGGTCAGGGAGCACATTCAAAAAAGTTTCGGGGTGTCGACATATACTCGGACCGACTTTTGCTTGAACATTCTTTGGACCGACTGAAAAAGTACCGTGCTCAAATTGCCCCACAGGATACCACACCCATGAGTTGAGAAGGCTCTCAGCGAGCAATGAGAAAGGGCATTTTGGGAAAATGTTTTTATTTGAAAATAAAGCTTTTCTATGCCATCGCCATCGAATAGAGCATAGGCCAGCCCTTAAATACTGCATTTTCGAATAAAAAATAATTTTGGCCACCTGAGGCGCCAACATGATTGCCGCCGAAGGGGAAAATTTTACAAATTTGGTGCCTCAGATATCGCTGAAAATGTATTTATTTGTAATCAAATATAAATTCAAAATCTACTATTAGTGGCCAATACCACTTGACATTAGGCAGGCAGTAAATTTGATTATTCTCTCAAATTTTAGGACCGACTTTTTGGACGGACTGGAAATCATCGGGTGTTCCCCACAACACCCCTAATGTGCACCTCCTGGGTCAGTCAGTATTTCTACATTCGGTTATAACGGCGAACGGATCACAGTTTTTCAACATTGAAGAAAGGACAGCAGAAACTCGTTTGTGTATTATTGAAATAATCAACAAGTCAAACTACACTTATTAATGATATCAATAGGACTGGAAGCAAGTTAGATACTTTGTGTAAGATACAATTGGAAAACACAGTGGCTTCCACACAATAACGAGTCATTTGGATCATTATGATTGCAAATTATTGATAATATTTAACTGGGGGCCACTTTTGCTGACTGGGGAGGGCCACCACGAAGGCTGGGGGGCCTTGGCCCCCCAGTCTGTATGTTAGAAAGGCCCTGAGCCCCACGTACAATGGGTACCATTGTACATGTAGCGAATGTAGCGCACGAAGTGCGCCCTATCAGTCAATGTTTCTTGATAATAGATAGACAGGCGAGCGGAGCAAGCTAACCCATTGTACGTGGAGTTAAAAGAGGCATGAGCGTAAGCGAATGCAGCGCACGAAGTGCGCCCTATCAGTCAATGTTTCTTGATAATAGATAGGCGAGCGCGCCGAGCTAACCCACTGTACGTGGGGTTGAAAGAGGGACGAGCGTAATGCCTTCTTAATTTTCAAGATTCATGGTTGGATAGTTCTGATATTGAACGATTGCAAATTTCGCATCATCAAATGCTGAGGTTACCCTCTGCCCCCAGGGCTATGCCAGTGTTCGCAAAGGGGAAAGGTTTTCAAGCCCCTGTAATTTTTAACTATAAGTAACTTGAGATGATTTTCCCTTGTCGAATTCAGAAATGTAAGCTTATGCCCGAGATGAAAAATATTTACTCATACAAAAAAGTTGCATTATCGGCAAAATATTTCCGTTGTCGATGGTTTTACCATGGATTCTATTTTTGGGTTGGGGCTTATCGAGGGAGGGCTTATTCGAGGGGGGGGCCTATTTCAAAGATTTGCTTTTCCTCGAAGGTTGACAGAAGAAAGGACGACATAATTTCTCATCAGCTAAACCTTTTTCACAAAGTGCTGTGTGAAGATCCAACAAAACTTATAATTTGTTTATCATCACGAAAATCGCGTTTCTTTTGCTTTTTTGTCTCGAGTCAAAGGAAGTGATACTGTATAGCTATTGTCCTGTGGGGGCTTTCTCGAAATAAGATGTTATTCTGCACCTATGCTTCCCTCGAATAAGACCCCATGGGGGCTTATTCGAGGGGGGGGGCTTATTTGCAAAATGATTTCTTAGGTGGGGGCTTAATCGAGGGGGGGACTTATTCGAACGTGGGGGCTTATTCGAGGATTTACGGTATACATAAATACGCAAGCATAACCAACCACCACGACTCGCAGGAATCAGCCTCCATCTCGAATCAATAGAGATATACAGTCAGCCTCTTTTCCATGCCGTGAAATCGAACGGGAACACTACAAAATGGCGCTCGCTGGAAGATTTTCGAGTGAAAAAGCATGGAAACAATTTCGTTATTTTTGAAAAAACTGCGGGTCTATGCAACCGCGAACAAGTGAAAACGTGATAAGAAAAGTATTTCTTTTACATTTATGTTGTCAGAAAGTAGTCTCCAGGTTGGGTCCAACGAAAATTTTTTTGAGAGCCTTTTCGGCTGCAGTGCCCATGGCCTACTGCTCTTCTTTACACGAGCTTTATCTTCAGACCTGCAGCTTTTGGCACGAAAATTGGATAATAACGGTTATACAGCTACCTTCCAGCTATGTTTATCAAACAACTCTAAATATTATAAACTAACTTCCAATTGTCTACAACATGTCATAAACTGCACCTTTCCCTCTTCTACCTCCTTCGTGTTCTCCCGTTCCAGGTTTATTCAAATTTTACTGATCAAAATTGTTCAAAAGTATTATAATTTTACTGTTGATTCTACTCCAACTCTACTACGAAATTGAAATCATAACACAAATCAAAACTACAATTCCACACCAAAAAACTTATTTTCCTCTACCTTTGATATTCTCCGATAAAGGCCTACAGAAATAAATTCTATTCAACTTATTTAATGCTCAATCTATGAATCTATTCCTAGAAGTTAAAAAATTGGAAATAATCCCTTGTGACAAACTCGGACTAACAGTTTGGTGTGTAAAATAAACAAATAAATACATTTTACGCGCGATTAGAAACTTAGCGAAGCACAGAAAGATTTAACATGGAAAGACTTAGAAGAAACTCAAAGATTTAACTCAAAACGTGAACCTATGAGCGCGCTGCAAATGAAAGATGTCAATTTCACGCAACTTCAGGTCAAAACAGTAGTTGCATATACTAAATGCACTTAACAACAGGTATAAGTAATGTAAGAATAATATTTATAATTTCACTTACAGTTGTGGTGCAAGGAAAGTGCATAATTGCTGAGGTACAGCAGGAAGCATTGCCCACGAGGTAATGAATGCAATATTTCTTTCACACTGTCTTATGTACCGAAATAAAAATGAGAGTATTTAGTCAGCTGGTCTCAGCAGATATCCTTGAGGTAAACATCATGCTTGTAAACGGACACGACAGTTCAAAATAGTCACCAGTAAATTGTTTGATACTGTTTCCCTCTGCAAGCCCAAAAGCGAGCGGTATTATCGAACATCCATTCCACAAAAATCGCTCTAAAACATCAGTTTTTCCTGCGCTGTATTGAAACAGAAATAACAACTGAGGTGATGTTATCCGCAAACGAATAATTTCCCATGCTTGACGAAGCAAAGTTTTGTATTTGAAAGCTGAAAAGGTTCAAGTTATCTAAAACAAGATGGCGACTGCTGAAACCCAGGATTATCATGGCGTCATGTATGTTGCTGCTCAACTATTGATTTGCTTGCATGTTGGTGCATTGCTGTTCCAGTCCAAACAACGCTGACCACATGAACAGAACGTCGCTCCATTGCGCGCGCAAATATATCTGGGTTTCCCACAACAAGAAAATCCATGCCAATGATTTCTAGCAGTAGTTGGAGGGGTGTATATATAATTGGGACAAATGCAGAGCGAAAATGCCACTGGGTTTTTCGATCGACTGTGCCTTGTGCACTTGGCAAAACGAGACAAAGTGGGGAGTGTGGCAACTCTGCAATGGCAATTGTCCCCCGTGGTACTAGATTGAGTATCCTAACCGGGGAGGATGGTTTTCTCGGCGTTTGTGCCGAGGAACCATTCCGAACGGGTAGCCGAAAAATCCGGTACCCGGGGATCTACTTTCTCTTGTAGATCCCCGGGGCACCGGCCTCATTTATTTCGCTCAGCTATTCCTAGTGATTGCATGAGATTCGAACCGCTATCTCATGCGTGGCAAGACAAGTGCTAACCACTGAGCCACAAGGCTGAACATGTTACTGCGTAGTTATTAACAAGTATATTAACACACCGCATCAAATCAAGCAATCCAAGAACATATTTGCAATTGAGCGATGAGCAGTTATGGTATCTTCTGATTCTCACAATAATTCTGCACACTTTTCAGTACGGGCTTGTGGATGGAGATTGTCTCGATGAAATGTGTGGAATACATGTGAATGAGAAGCTATCAGGTCAGATGTCTACTATTATGAAAGCAAACAGAGGTTAGCCAATCAGTGCTATCGTCATCAAAGTAAGTAAAATCCACCTTTAATACAAATATTGTAGATAAACTCACCAACGCAGCAAGGTAGTAATAAAGCGGCAAGAGTTCGGTGGTGCTCTTGTTTCAAACCGCATGCTTGCGAAGCTCTGATTTGCAAGGCTCTGATTTGCAAGGCTCTGATTTCAGGACTCTGATTTCAAACGCTCTGGTTTGCAAGGCTCTGATTTGTAGGACCTGGTTGCAAGGCTCTGATTTGCAGGACTCTGGTTTGCAAGGCTCTGATTTGCAAGGCTCTGATTTCAGGACTCTGGTTTCAACGCTCTGGTTTGCGAAGCTCTGTTTTCAAGTTCCGATTTGCAAGGCTCTGATTTGATCCTTTGCTAAATGAAATCATAATTGAAATAAAACAATACCGATTATTCGTTGGCTCTGAGACAAACGAATAATCGGTATAACCATTGGGTCCTTCATAAAAATAATACTGAATTAGTCACATGACCAATTGCTGACCAATTTTATTGCTGCTCAAAAACATCAAAAATAGCCATGTGGCTGAATAAGCAGCACATACTTCAACGCATAAGCTTCTTTTGCTGCTCTGATAAAAGCATCTATGGTGGCCTTTTTCCAACAGCTTAAAAAAAATAGGAACCCTATAGGGAGACTCACGGCAATAATTTGAAGAGAATTTGGGTAGTTTGCGCGCAAAAGGGTAGAGATAAAGTTGAGAGGGGAAGCATTTATTTTGTTGGAAAATAGTGGTCATTTGGTTGCACAGATGGGATGCACTGCAACCTCTGACAAGTTAGTGCCGTCAGCCGAAAATTAAGGCAGAAATTCAGAGGAGAATACTTTCTACAGCAGTCATATGATATTCAAAGTTGTATTGAAGCAGTCACATTATGTAATTTTGGCCGATTTTGGTAGTGGAAAGAATTTTGTCAGCGTGAATTCTGCTGACCGAGTTGGACAGTGCTGCTGACCAAAACAAATCCCAATATTGGATCATGTGATCATTGGATCATATGAATTGTGGCTGATTTTGTTACCAAGAGAAACGAGAAGGAAAAGCAAGAGAAGCTGGTTATAATTTCAATATCAGTACCCCCACATCATGTCAGATGACATGTTACTTTGAGCAAATATTCATAAACCGAGCCACCAATGTGAGGATATAATTGTTGTTCTATTTCCTTCATAAATGATATTATTTTGCTCCTGACTCTTTTGTGAAATATTTGTTTACCATATATTGTAAAAGAAATTGCTCGAAAAAGACAATTTCCATCACCAACAATATTAAATACTAGAATGGGATTGTAAAGTGGCTTCAAAATAGTATTATTATCACACATATTAATTGAATTAATACCCAAAATCTTACAAATTTTTCTTTACTATCTAAGAAAGTGGAAAAAACTTGAACTCATTGTTGTGGTAATAGCAAATGTTGGACCTGGATTCAACACTACATCCCACATACAAAACCAGAAGTGCTACAAAATAATGTATGTGTGATTTTACACTGTACCCAAATTACCAATGTTTGCAGGATTGCATTTTTATCCATTTACTTGATAACATCTCATTTCCCAATTTGCACCTTTTACAGTTTGCATACAATGCACATGGTTTGTTGTCTGGTATCATATAAAGTTTTTGCAAAAAACAAAGATCAAAATTGATGCTCTTATTCCATCATGCAAAGCTCGAATATCAATATTATATTAATAGTATTAGTATGCAAATATTTACATACAGTGTTTACATTTTCAGTAGTGCTGTATTAGTCTATTTAATTTTCAAGCATATTATCACACTTTCATATGAAATGGATTAAAAATTATCAACAGCAGCAATATTGTTATAATAATGAACTTTACCCAATTTCTATGCAGTTACATGCAGGTTTTCAGCAATGCCAACTATAGGCTAGATTATTTTTCCAACAGGAAAACTAGGGCAAATCCAGTAATGACCGATTTCAGTTAGCACTGAGTCAGTGTTCCTGTTTACTTGCAATTCCCTTTAAGTTAGTTTGGATTAAGTCCATATGATTTTCGTACACAACAAAGTCTGTTGTGTAGACTAATTATAAACAAATCAAAATACCTACCTAGGAAGGCTCGGTAGGTAGATAAGCACAGACCCAAATAAATAAAAACTTCCCACCTCAAGCCTTCAAAATTTAAAACAAAAAAACGAGGTTGCAAATTGCGTAAAAATTAAGCAAACCGCTGACAAGACTGTAATGCGAGACCCCTCAAAAGTTTTAGGACCCTCAACTAATGATATCAGTTTGCTCAGGTGATTTATTTGCCTGTTGCGGATAATTTCTTTTATTTACTACCATTTACCTTCCAATATGGTGTCAATGGTTTCGATAGATACATAGATACTTAGATAGCCATTAACCAACCTGTTCTCCAGGGCCTGAAGCTGTGGGGACGAGGACGGCCATTGACAATACGATACACGAAACAGGAAACAGAAAAGACAACATGAAATCGCGGCGGTTGTTTGAACATGAGGCATTGGAATGTTTTGGAAGACAGGGAACAGATTTTCCCGTACACCAACCATTACTCACGTTGCTTACGCCGTGAGTCAACAAAACAATGAAGCTACACTATCAAGTCAGCTTCACTTACAAACAGGACGAGCTGATAGCACGTGGATTGTTAGTAATTGATAAAGAAAAACAAAAAGCAATCATTTCGATATTTGTGACGAAGAATTTTCATTGTGTCTTCTTTGAAATTGCTATTTTCACCCTGTGAAAAGAACAACAGTTCAGACATTGTCTATTAAATCTTTTCAACAATCTATACAGCATTTATATCTTCGTGAAAGATAGATTTACACATCTATTGCATTGTGAAGGATAGCACATTGCACACCTGAAATAATTTCTAATGTTGCATCAACACCCATCATATGGCCATTCTTAATCTCATATGTCTGATTGCGTTAGAATGCAACATACGACCAGCAATAATAGAAGAATGTTTCATGTGTACCTCTTGTGGACTTCTTCCATTTCATGTTCTTTTTCTGTGTCCACTCTTTCCAATTCTATCCGATGGCGTGCTCGAATTTCACTGACATTAAAAAGGCATTTCATGGTCGATCATGTATTGTAGCGGAACCCAACAGCGTGAATTGGACTAACACTAAATTCGTGTCTCTCCATAAGTCCCGCAAACGATCTGAATTGGACCAATCAGCTGATCAAATTAAATTCATTAAATTCTTCAATCAATTCAAACGTTTTAGATTCAATTTGCAAGCTTTATGGACAAGGATACAATCATAATAACTTGGTTTGCTACTTAATGCTACCTGTCCACTCTATGAAATAATAATAATAAAGAGAATACACCGATGATATTCTGAAGCTTAGACAGCCAATTTCTTTGTAATAAAAAAATCACTTCAATTTGCATTGAATTGGGATGCATTTCCTGAAAGAAAATCAATTTATTAGATCACCATCTTCAGAGCCAATCAAAATTTGGACGATGATCGCACGGGAGATATGCAAGAGAGGCAGAGAAATGAAAAGGAGGCATCATTAAAATGCATTGCACAAGAATTAAGGGCACCTTGTTCTTTGCAGATCTTTGCCTTCCCTTCGGATAAACACAGAGCATAATCCATCACATGGAATATGTAATTCTGTTCCACTACACCGTGCAGCATATGCGACCTTGGCCCACGTGCGTATATCCCTGAAAACAATAAGAGAGAATCAGCACTGTGTATTACCCCCTGGATGGCTTACATCATTGAGTACAACAACAAATAAGCAACTTGTACGTACGGGGGGTGACATACACTCACCTACGTCTTCGCCACCGTGCGTTTCACTAGGTAATGGCACCAAACTCTGTTGTCTGTAGAGCCTCGAGTCAGTCCTGAATTTTGAAGGATCGTCACGCAAAGCGTTCGTTTTCGCACCTGGTCCATTCATGTAGGCAAGAGTAGTCCACGGCTTGCCATCTCTGGCCTTTCTAGTGCTGGCTAGGCCGAGAATCGGGTTGCCACGTTTCGGATATCCACCAATAACAAATGTGTGCGAATGATCAGCAGTTACAATTATCAGTGTCTCCTCTGGAATGAAGTTGAATAGTTACCAGAGTATAATGATTATTAGTACAAATAGTAAACATATTGCAAAGAAAGAGCCTACATTGGGGAATACAGGATTCAGTAAACAAGTGGATAGAAAAAATAGGTCAAAAAGGACAAGGAAAAATAAATAGTCCACGTGAGTGCTATTTCCCATTCTTGTTAAAGGGTTTTCCAGGGTTTTCACCTGGTAAGGATCAAAGCCCACCTTCTTTAGTCATCGATTGTGCCTTTGCAACAGCATTGGCCAATTCAACAGCATCGTGTAATGCATTGTAGGCATTTCCTGCATGATGACCATGATCTATACGTCCACCTGCATAGAACAAGCGAACATAGATATGACTCTTAAACTTCAACATTCGTTTTTTAAGTCAAGGGAAAATCTCTACAATATACTCTACACTACACAATAACATAAAAGAGAATAATGGATATATTCCTTGAATGTGTCTGTATGCCCAGTGATTGTCATCATAAAAATAAGTTAATCATGTTATGAAAAAGAGGGTTCGTGAGTGTGACGTTTTGAGAAGTACTTCACTTACCACCAGGCATCATTTTTCTTGAGGATGTACACGATACAATTTTGCTTGAAGCGTTTAAAAACGCAACTATAAAACCATGCATAGATAGCCTTACCTTCTACTAACATAAAGTATCCTTTGTCATTCTTGCTCAGCATGTTAATAGCAAGTTCAGTCATTTCGGTTAAAGATGGCTCTCCACTTTTATCATATTTTCGCATGGCAGCATACCGCATGTGACTGGGTTCGAAAAGTCCTGAAATAAAAAAAATACTTGTTTATCAAACAGCCTTGACAAAAGTCAGCATTGGAGTATCCAGTCTTGGTCCTCTGACTTCGACCGAATGGTAAAACTACGTGTGGCTCGTCACTTGAACGCTCAGTCAAGGTTGGGACAATGGCTCACTCAAGACAAGGACAATTTTAGAGTGACAGACAGGCTAATTATGTCTGAAAAAATATATCAATTAAACATGAAGAAAATATCCTGCACAAATATACAAAAATAGAACAACAAGGACAAATAGATTCCTAAAAGTAATGGATTCACGATACTACACCTTTTTTATAAGAAACTTACTAGTAGAATTTGTGCTAAATTACAATAGATTCCTTTGTTCTATTGCTTTCCTTGACAATAGAAAACAGTAGAAAATTTAAGAAGCTAGGTTTCTTAAAAAATAAAAAATGTACTTCACTCACCCAAAAGGTGATCGACACTGTTAACATCCAGTGCTTTGAACTGTTGGTCATTCCAAACGTAACTCCATTTGTCATTCGCTGTGGTTTTGTTCATCCACTCTTGGGCCAAATTTCTTCCATCTCTACGTCTACCTTTTGTGCCGTACTCCGGGTCCGTGGATGTAGATGGCAAGAAATTTCGCCTTCCACCTCCCAACGCAACTTCCAAGCCATTGCCATAAGGAAATTCAATAAGTTGCCGGGCTAAAGAATTAAACAGGAATGTAGGATGGGACATTAAGTATTTTGCAACATTTTTGGAAAATCATCCATCCCCAAATAGCAGTTGCTTTATGACCACTCGTCAATGGCGTAAGGCACGGTGTACACCTTTAAGCACAAAACTAAGGGACCCCAAAGAGTTGGGCCTCAAGGGGGCCCCGTGAAAATTTGTGAACAATTGTTAATTTATGCAGTTAAGGGCAATCTCGGCCTGTAAACTTGACTTGCAAAAAATAGGGCCCCCAAACGACTACTTTGATTAAGGAACCCACACTGCTTCGTTACGCCACTGCCACTCCCTAATGAATAGAAACACAGAGCACTCGTAAAAAAATTGAAGAAAAAAAAGCAGTGTTCTAGGCCTTTTCGTCCCCACGCCTCAGTACAAAAGACTTCAGAAGGAACGTACGGAGTCAGAGGTAGTTTCAGGCTGGCTCCAAATCGGACTGACAAGCCTTTACAAGAGACAATGTATAACAAGTTCACCTCTACATGAGCCTACCTATGTCAACACAGGATCTGTCTGACATGTCAGCATCGCTCTCCCATTTTCTCGATGCCGAATGTGCGTAGCCAGTGGATGGGGTTGCGTGTGTAAGACGAGCAGTCGTGACTATACCCGTGGAAAGGCCCTTTAATTCAGCCAGCTCAACCATTGACAATACAGTGGTCCTGGGAAACGAATGGCATTTGCCATACTGTATATTATCATCAACAGATATCACGCCTATGAAAACAAAAACAAATGAATACGAGATTCTATACATGTTCATCTACATCTACAAAGGTTAATCATCAATCTCGATATTGAGGGCTCCGTTAAATTGCATGTTGGCATGAATAACAACAATATTCGGTTACGGGCGTGATATTAATTGCTACATTGTGATCTCAATTAGTATTGGCTCGTTAAGAGTTTCCCTGGATATTCATTGGAGTATGTGTGGATATCAGCATTGATACAGTGTTACAGCTAGCATTAGCATCGATCTATACCTGCTTTTGACTTCACGCCAGTCATGAATGCCGTTGCCGTTCCGGCCGAATCTGGAGTCTGTTGGTTTGTGTTGTACGTCTTTGATAAAGCAGAGTAGGGAAACTTTTCCCAGCTCAAGTACCCCTCTTCTCCTGATAGAAAAAAGAGAATCGATCGACAACATGTCAGCAAAAAAAAGCATTAAAATTATTAGAGCAGTTCTTGCGTGCAGGCATTATTACAGTAACTTAGTCTTGAATTTCTGGCAGCAATGGAAAACTGAATTCTCACAGCCAGAAAATAATAAATTATGGCAGCAATACGCTATCGAAATACCAAAATCTTGCAGCAATAGAACACTGAATTCTTGCAGCATTGAACTAGCAACTTGCAGCTTTTCACCAAGACCAAGATCAAAATCAAACATCAATCATTATTCGAACTAACCGCTTTTGCCACGAAGCTGTCCCTCCAATATTCTTGCAGCTGTTACGGTGCTGATACCCATACCATCTCCAAGGAATAAAATGACATTTTTTGCCTTGCCATTCATCTGTTTGAGCTTCAACGTGTCTTTAATGAATGATTCTCCGCTCTTGAACCATGGGTCATTCTTTTGTCTATTGTAGATCTCAGAGGCCGTGTCAGCTATGAGAGAAAAAAAATAAACTCTGTCAGTAACCAAATAGATTTGACCGCGCGGTCTGTAAGTCAAATATGCCCACAGTGTGAACTAAGAATCACTTTGGGTACGGAACAACTTTATGGCAGTCTTATTAATCGAAATACGTAATGAACTTTAAGTCACGCGCAGGAATATTTTAAATAATGGCCAACGTTTTGCTTAGTTGCACAATCTCTGAGAGAACTTCTACGTGGGTATTTTCTCAGAGTCAGATGGAACTCATTCAATGTGGATAAAAGATCCTGGTTGTTGAGGTGTGGAAACCTCAGAGAAATAAATGAATGGGAAGAAACTGCTGAATTTGCAACACAGAGAGTTCTTCTTCTCGATCGTTTGCATAATCTAATACCTCATCAGTTCATACGTATGTTTGTCTAGAACAATGCTGAAATTTTCATGTTGGATCTCGGGGGACGCAAAAAGCAGGATGTTTATGTTGCAGCTATGCCATCCATGGAAAAAGCCAAATGGCCTAGTAAAACCAGAGGTTGCTTAAAGCCATTGTTGACGCTGATCGAAAATAATTGGTTTCATGACACACATTGAGCTCCAAATGAGTCGAATAGCCACAGAAAAAATAAATTCATTCAAATACTACGACAGTTGAGGGGTAAACGTGAGGTATAACAGGCAGAATCGGGGGTGGAGGAAATAATGTTGGACATGTTGCAACATTTGACGAAAAGGTACACAGTGGTTTCCTTCATACTGAATCATGAAAATTAGTTCAAAAAAGGACCTGGTGAACTCTTTTGAAACTAACGTGCTGCTAATGCACGTGATGCTAATGCTTGCGTTGTTAATGCGTGTGTTGCATATTGTTCAATAGAGACTCACCATTGACAGGCATTATCAGGCAATAGCCGAAATTGATTGCAAGTATTAGAGCTAATGTAGAGTACATCATAGATGAGGCCAATTGTGCAGCGAAAGTATTGGTTCTCTATGTCTTCCTGTCTCCGTTTTCCTTGTACTCTGCTTGATTTTAAAAGCAACGTCTTTCAGGACTCCCAGGCTGACGTTGATTTGCGGATTAATTTGCGGTAACTCTTTATCTCCAGCAGAGCTGTACAAGTGACTCCAACCACAATGCTTGTCGCACAAAACCACAGATGGACCGACTTTTATGGATATCGAATTACCCCCCAGGATGAGGTAAATACGCACGCGCACCTCAACTGCAGATCCAAATATCATGGTGCGCATGTGTAACTCCCACATGAGGATACCGAAGAATCAACTTCTCTCGCTGTTCAGACTGTTTAACCAGCTGATTTGATTTAACCTCACCCACCAAATAAAAACGTCTTTATTTGGTGGATGAAATCAAATTAGTTAAAGCCATGAGATTAAAAAGCAGATAAACCTCTGATAACATCTTTAGATTCTGCAAAAAAAAAGACGAAAAATAGACTTACAAAGTTGTGCTGTTTAAACAGTAACGAAAACTAAGCTGAAATTTCGTTAAACTATATTTAAATATAAACCCAATGTGAGGAACGCGATAGATTTAGCTGCGGAAATATTAGCGATCGCATGATGGAAATACAGTCAAATGCAAAAGTGACAATTCAAAAATTGAAATCTTCTCAGAAACTGCAAGCTTTCTTTTTCCTTTACAATATACCAATATAAAAACACGTCACTCTGGTGATTAGATGAAATTGTCATGTTTCAACCAAGGTGGAAACATTTGCATAATGCTATGCATTTGAAAACAACCTCGTTATGAAGTGTCCAGTAATAATGAAAAGTTTTTGCTAAACAATTAACTAAAAATCATAACAGAGGGCATACCTTCATGAAAGTAAATAATCCATTCCATCTTTATTCCATTACTTCTGCCGACTTCTTATTCTTCTTCCTTCATTCAACCCTTTCTTCATCTATCCCTTTCCTTATTCTTCCACATATGTAGCTTCAAGCCCTTCGTCATTTTTTAAAAATTCTTTTCATTTAACTCCCTTCTCGTCCAATTCTCTCCGTCATCCACATCTCATATTCTATACTTCTCTTCTTCATCATCATCTTGTTTATGACAATTTTGCTACGATGTAAAGACAGCATATCACAAAAATATCTTAAAAGCGATAATCCAGCAAAAGCAGACAGGTTCCATAACAAAAACCCACGATAACAACAGCAGTGAACATATCTTTGTGCAGCATTCCTCAAGTCCACACGCTCCCTCCCAAGAATCACAACTTGAAAATGGCATTGAAAAGAGCAAGCAAAGTGTGCAACAACTTTTGGATTAAAATCACTTACTGACGTGGCTACAATCAATGCATGTGAACATTGTTAGGAAAAATTACAATATTAATATCAAACTAAAATGTGGCTGCCTGCCACAAGGCAGCATTCCCATGTAAATGTACAGCAAATTGACTCGCATCATTAAAATTTTCAATGGTGCCTGTTACCCTTTAATGAATTGAAAATGATAATAATGATCATAAAATAATCCAAATTTATAGCTACAAGTGTTTTACTGTAATTAAAATGTAACCCGTGTAATCAAAATGTGATCAGTGTAATCAAAAAATCATTTTATTACATAATGATTGCTGATAGAGAACCAATGTTGTCTGTATACGCTTCGATAAAAATGTTCTCTCTGATAGCAGTTCACTAGACCAAGCTAGCGTCTGAAGATTATGATGAATGATTAATTAATAATTGCAGGAATATCTTAATGGTAGTACATGCAGCAATAATAGCAGGATATAAACAGTAGTAGTAGAAGCCGTAGCAGTGGTGGAAATAGAAGTGCTGGTGATATTAGTAGTATCAATAGCACCAGTAGCAGTGAGACAAGTTATGGTATTCGGAGAAGTGACTGTAGAAGTAGCGATGGTAGCATTGTGGCAATAACAAATGCATCATTAGAAATAGTAGCAATAGAGGTAGTTGTAGCAGTGCAGGCAATGATTTAACGGCTTCAGGAATATCCAGAAAGTCAGCCGAAAATGTGAAGAATAGCAAAAAAAAGTGGAAGAAATAATGTGGAATGGGTACGACTGAAACCTGCTGCACCATTGAGAGCATCTTGTTCTTTGCAGATCTTTTCCTTCCCTTCGGATAAACACAGTGCATAATCCATCACATGGAATATGTAATTCTGTTCCACTACACCATGCAGCATATGCGACCTTGGTCCACGTGCGTATATCCCTGAAAACAATAAGACAGAATCAGCACTGTGTATTACCCCCTGGATGGCTTACATCATTGAGTACAACAACAAATAAACAACTTGCAGGTACGGGGGGGTTGACATACACTCACCTACGTCTTCGCCACCGTGCGTTTCAGAGCCAAATGGTACCAAACTCTGCTGCTTGTAACCTTTCGCCGTGGTGTCAGATAAAGCAGGGTCATCTCGTAAGGAACTCTTCTTTGCGCCAGGTCCGTTTAGGTAGCCCAGAGTGGTCCATTTCTTTTTATCACTGGCCGTATTCGAACTCGCTAAACCCAAAATCGGATTACCACGTTTCGGGTAGCCAGCAATCATGAATGTGTGCGAATGATCAGCAGTTACAATAATCAAGGTTTCCTCTGGAAAAAAAATCAGTAGTCAAATAACCACAACAACCAATACTGTGATGATGCTTGGAATACCAGCCCGTTGTACGGCATGCCCCAAAGCTAGCGTATACCGGGAACATAGACGTAAGAAGTAAGACGTCATACATTCGGACTTATCAAGGCTGTTTCTGACACTGTATTAGGCATGGTATGCTGGGCCCGATGATGGGAGACGGATCTCTTCCGAAACAAATCAAAGGCTTGTCATGATAAGTAGTGCATATCATGCCTAATACAGTGTAAGACGTCATGTTTGTCAAATACCCTGAGCAAATTGGATACTTTCGAATGCTTTAAGCATATATCCCCCTATAATGTTAATCATTTTTGATGCATCAGTAAATAATGCAGTCGTTTACTGACGCATTAAAACATTCCATTTACACAAAGCAGCATTTTAATAGAGGCCACGGGAACTAAACAGTTGAACTGAACGATATTTCCCACGTTTGTCAAAAGCTTCCCCGACCTGTTCATGCAGTAAAGATTGGATTGTAATCAAGAGCCCACCTTCTTTAGTCATCGATTGTGCTTTTGCTACAGCATTGGCCAATTCAACAGCATCGTGTAATGCATTGTAGGCATTTCCTGCATGATGACCATGATCTATACGTCCACCTGCATAGAACAAGCGAACATAGATATGACTCTTGACTTTCGACCTTCAACTAAGAAGATTATAAGAAACAGCGTATAGATGGCTTTTGGCAGTTGACTTTTGACCTATGAAGCCAATATATCCCTGATTGCATGTAAACAACCCGGGAACTCAAAAGTAAATAAAAAATGATAAAAATATTTGAAATACACTCCACATAGGATGACCTGCAAGCTTTTTACTTATAGTTAGCTTATATTATTTTGATAGTATACCTTCTGCCAAGAGAAAGAATCCTTTCTTATTTTTGCTTAGCATGTTAATAGCAAATTCAGTCATGTTGGTCAAGGATGGTTCACCACTTCCATCATTCATTCGATCAGCGGCATAACGCATGTGGCTGGGCTCAAACAAACCTGTAAAAGCATACAAATAACATTTTAGGAAATTGGCTGCCAATAGGCAATGATATACATGGTGATATTGCGGGACGAAAATTGAATTTTAACGTAGGACGAAGTACTGGATCTGATAACGACTCAACACTTGAAATTTAGACCCAATACATTGGGCTTCATTGCTGCATAGTCTTGAAGCTTCTCGCTAGCATTCCAACAAATATCTCCAATGTTTTACAAAACGTAGATATAAACATTATATTCTACTGACCTTTGAGTCTGTGAATTATTAAATGCACACGAGAGAATAAAGAAAAGTTGTCTTACCAAGAACGTGATTGACTTTGTTGACATCAAGTGCTTTGAACTGTTTTTCATTCCAGACGTAGCTCCATTTGTCATTTGCTTTGGTTTTGCGCATCCATTCTTCAGCCAGATTCCGGCCGTCCTTTCTTCGTCCCTTCGTTGTGTTATACTCTGGATCCACAGTTGAGTTGGTCAAGAAATTTCGCCTTCCACCACCCATTGCAACTTCCAATCCATCACCATAGGGAAACTCGATAAGCTGCCGGGCTGTTGGGATAACAATCAGACACTACACGATCACAAACACATTTCGAGCATGAGCCATTGAAAGCTGCCGTCAAAAAGGGTCAGATTCAGCAAGTTAGGGCGTCCGTCCTAAAATGTTTATATTGTATTTACACTGCCGGAATAAGGAAGAGGGTTGCGCACTAAAGAGAATCATCATAAAGCTACCAGGGTGATTGGTTATCTTTTGGATAGGTAGATAACTAGAGCTGGTAGCTATCTATGCACTAAGTTGACGAAGAAAGCAACTCATAGTGCAAAGTATAAATTGGACGACTTGAAGGGAAAGCAAGCATACACGTGAAGACATACCGATATCAGAGCAGGATTTGTCTTGCAATTCAGCATCGTTTTCCCACCTTCTCGATGCCGAATGTGCGTAGCCAGTGGATGGAGTTGCGTGTGTAAGACGAGCAGTCGTGACTATACCCGTGGAAAGGCCTTTTAATTCAGCCAGCTCAACCATTGACAATACAGTGGCCTTGGAAGCCGTTTTGCAATTCGAATACACTACCTGATCGTCAACTGATATCACACCTGCGGAAACGGAGAGACATTTTGTCAATACTTACCACATGTTTCTATTGGCATTGGCAATACTATACTAGTTTCTACGAATATGAATATTGATACCAATTAGTTAGCATTGGCCAAGCCGTCAGTACCTGCTTTTGATTTCACGCCAGTCATGAATGCCGTTGCCGTTCCGGCCGAATCTGCAGTTTGTTGATCTGTATTGTAGGTCTTTGATAGAGCAGCGTAAGGAAACCTCTCCCAGCTCAAAAAGCCTTCTTCTCCTGTACAACAAAAAGCAAAACGCATTAGGGAAATAAATCAACATAAATTGTCCCCCTCCCCCTCAGCGATGGAAATTAACGCAGACATCAAGCATACCGCTTTTTCCACGAAGCTGTCCCTCCAATATTCTTGCAGCTGTTACGGTGCTGATACCCATACCATCTCCAAGGAATAAAATGACATTTTTTGCCTTGCCATTGATCTGTTTGAGCTTCAACGTGTCTTTAAGGAGCGATTCTCCACTCTTGAACCACACGTCATTCTTTTGCCTATTATAGATCTCAGACCCACTTGCGACTGCGAAAAAGATACGACCAAGGCATTAACAAGGCTTGGTTTACACGGTACCAGACAGGTTTCTGTACGCATAAGTATACCGTAACGGTCAAAAATTTGTACTGATAGGCCTGACATTTACAAGGTGGTTTTCACGAGCAGCCTTTCTTTGCTCGTTATATGCGTTATTCTCATTAGAGCCAATTTTTTGTGTGGCGATTCGAGAGAATTGCTGTCGGGATTGGGGGCGGCCTGGGATCACAATTGCAGGGTGGCTGGCAAACCAAAGGGGCCCGGTTTAGGGCGGTCCAAGTCTTCGAAAAGGGCCCGTAGTTTTAGTTTACGTTAAAAACCAGAAGGCCCGGGTGGCGATCGCCACTTTGCCACCCGGGCCAGACCGCCCATGGGGATTGCTGTAAATTACAGGCCTTGTTGAAAGTTAAGCTAATTTTTGCAATAAAGCAAATCTCTTGTACTCGATGGCAGATGATCTGGCCCATATTTGTATCTACTTGCTGCTAAAGCTAAGCACGGTGGCCCATAACTGTCAGGCACATTAAAAAAGAAGTGCGAACGCAACGAAATTTGACATATCGCTTTTTAATCATATTTGAAAGCTGTATTCCTTGAAAATGGCATTGCATTGCACAAACTGTGCCATTTTCAATGCCACAGTCACTTCGTATCTCTCCCCAGCTCGCAGGAGGGCTGTTCTTGTCAAGAGAGGCCAGAAATGCCGTGTTTTGTCATGTGATCAATTTGATAGGGCTAAAGCCTGGTACTCACTTCAGGTTTATCCCGATTACCCCGATTACGATTACCACGATTGAATTCCGAGACAGCAGGGGGCTTAAACTAAGACATGTACTCACTTGCAAAGTCGAGAACATGGCCGTTCGTAGAAATAAAAAATTACTTGCGATGATGACTACTGTTTACATTTTACGAAAACAAAGACAGAAAATAAAAAAAGAGAAAGCACTAAAACGACGACGGTTCTGGGTTATAGGGAAATATTCAGAAACAAGGCATCAAACAAATATCATGGGCATCGTGAACTAAGCTTGAATGATCGTGAATTTCATTGTAGATATCCGCGAATGTCAAAGAAACATTTTGATCATTTGTACCGTCTTTTAGAAGCAAAGATAACGAAAAAGGACACACATTTTCGTAAAGCTATTCCTGCTCGTGAAGGTTGATTATCACATTGAGATATCTTGCAACAGGCGGCTCTCAGCAAACCCTGAGAAAAACGAAGGCCGGTCATTCCCTTATGAATTGAAATTAAATCGTGATTTAAAATTATTTCTACCCTACAAATCCTACATATTTTGATTGCCAATTCCATTTTTTATTGGAATTGCCTAACCAAACTCGACCACGCGCTGCAGCGACGTGGCCATCTTGAATAAAAGTAAAGTGAGGAGAACTGGCGAAGCGAGGATCCATTTCCGGTTTGATTCGATGAGAACAAAATGCTGATGTCAGCAGGCACGCTTTCTGTCACAGATGCACAGACTCTACTGGAGGGAAACCATTGAGGTGAATTTCCATTCACCTCAATTTATCAAAAGCACAAACCAGTTGAGTCTGTACACAGGCTATGCGACACCCTGCGACAACAGGAAAAAATTCCAAGACATATTCACATATTCACAGAGTCAGAAACATGAAAGATTCTAATAAAAACTGGGCTCCTGTATCGAACATGCTTCTCTAAAAGCTCTCAGCTTGGCGCGCAATCGTGTTTAGAATTTTTGCGCCAAGCTGTTTCTAAGGCTGCGTTTACACGGGACCGGTTCCATCTGGAACCGTACCAAAATGAGTTCGATTAGGCCTCCCGTTTACACGGGAACTGTCGGAACCGTTCCAAATAGAACTGCTAGCCGTACCCAAATGGGATCGGTTAGAAAAAAGTTCCATTTGGAACCGTTTTACGGAACCGTTCCAAAATGCTCGTGTAAACGGGTGGAACGGTTCCAAAAGAGTACGGATAGGAAGTGAGGCATAAAATGTGAGCGTCATGTGGTCGTGAACAAAGGGAATCACAAAAATGGCGCCCTTTGAGCTTGTCAAGCACGCCTCCACAGCACCGCTCTGTGCAATAATTTCGAATAGTTCCAAATGGAACCGATCCCATGTAAACGCAGCCAAATTTGGAACGGTTCCAAATGGTTTCGAATGGAACCGTTCCAAATTTCTCATGTAAACGCAGCCTAAATCTACGCGACACCCTGCGACAAATGGAAGCCGCAAGACACTCTGCGACACTCTGCAGCACTCTGCGACTATATGGAAACAAGGCTAAAAGTCAAGTTTGTCATGAGTTTGTCTCGGGTAACAGAGCCAGCAATCTTGATACAAATGTGTGTAACTTGATACAAATGCGTGTACCTACTGATTTCTGCATTGGCCTGAAAATACTTCCGGTAATTTCAAAATTTTTGCATTGCCGCTGTGAGTGGGCTACGGTAACATCACGCATGGCGTAATTAAAATACCTTCCTAATATTCCCTCTCCAAGGGCACATATCGGAAGGCCGGTAAGACAAATATAAACGCACAACTATTGAACATATATTGAACATATATTGAACCAGGCAGCAAGGAACATACAAGATAAACAAAATAGCTCAGCTGACCAAGCAGCTAATCAAAGCTGTGTAATTAATGTTTAATGGTCAATTTTGGTAAAGGGCCATCTCGGCCTAGAGACCTTTAATATAAAAAAAATGATATATCGGCTTCCACATGATCAGACCCAAAGTCCAAACAGAAGAGCGAGTGAACAGCAAAACATTACAAGCGAGGCCCCAAATGAAAACCCACCACGCGGGCATGGGAATGAAATTTGCACTTTTGAAACCACGAAACATGTCACTGAACGAATTTTCAATTAAAAAACACAATACCTATCCTCTTGACATCCAAAGCTAAATTTCCCAAGGATAAAAACTGGATGTAAAAAATAAGGTTTTAATTTGACAACTGGCTGACATTTTTTCTTGCCACAAACGTGACAATTTTATCACCATATAAATCGAAATAATGACCAAGAGACAAAAGCCCAGCTTCACTCAGTCATAGGGAAACTTTGAAAGCAGGCCTGAGTTTTCAATGAAGCAAGGTTATTGAGAACCCACTATTACTCTGTTTCCTGTGGACCGAATACTCTCATGTGGTATGAGCTTCCTTTATCAATAGACGCAACTCAAATCAAAATCAATGCACAAAACACGAGGAGACACAATGCAACAACATCAAATGTGGAAACATTTCGACGGCAACCGGAATTCGCACAAACTTTGCACTCAGATATCTGAGTAAGATTGTGTTTACAAAGAATGATACGAGAGCTGCTGAGCTGCATTGCTTATATCGTTCAAAATCGAACTCACCATTGAGAGGTATAGCCAGGCAACAGGCGAAGTTGATAGCAAGTATTACGGCCAATGTTGTGGAAGAGATGAAGGAAGCCATTGCGTGTGGACTGATGATTGTAAACTACATATAACTGGATATTGGTCTTCCTTCTCCTGCACCAACTATGTATGCTGTGCTGTGTGCTGCAAGCAAATAGAAGAGAGGAAAATATGACCTGGTCTATTCACAAACCAATTGAACAATAGAAAGGTATTTGTGTTGATGGTATCAATATCGAATTGAAATTTTAGGAAATCCTCCGGAAGTTTAAACATCACGGAATGAAAAAAGAAGCAAGAGAAGGCGATGGAAAAACAATAAATTTGGTAGAGAACACACTTTAATAATGCTTCTTATAATTTATAAGACTCTCAAGATTATCAAAATTTTCCTCAAAATCAAAAATGTGGCTTGCCTCGCCTTGCATTATCGACAAGACACGTGGCAAGTACTCCCGCTCCAAATACGAAAGAGTTGAAACAATGAAAATCTATACTCTTTCTCTCACCTTCGTCAAATTCCAATCGCTTTCTGGACTAGATGATAATTTTAGACAACTCACTCGCTGCTCAGCAAGAGATCCTCTCACCTATTGCTCAAAGACTGCAACTTGTGCATCCTTGACGACAATTGCACTGCACCTCACAGTTCAAGAGGCCGCTCCGCTTGCTGTGCTGAAAAACAAAAACATTCTCAAAAGTTGAAAGTGTTGTTATTTATGGACGATGAAGCAGTCAAAATAATCGACTTTGTTCAAGATTGCAACTGGGAAGAGGTAGATAAGATGGGATTATCATTGAATTAAAGATTAATTAAAATGTTTCCCTGTGCAGTACTCAAAAAGAGCCAATTAATTGAGGTATTATGAAAAAATGTCGTGCATCATACTTCTCCCTCAGCTCAGCCGTGATACAATCTTTTTTCTTCTGTTCTGTTGCTAAAACCATACACGTTAAAACAGACTCATACACAAGAGTGACAGATTTACTGACATCACAACATTTTTGGATCGAGGAGTACGGAGGAATAGATGAAGTGCGTGGAAGGTGTTCGAGTCAATGCAGAAAGTACGCTTCACATTAAAATTTCTGAAATTAAGGATGACAATACGAACTACTTGGAATTCCATGAAAATGACAACTATATATTTGTTTGCCACCCCAGGCCATGTTATCGAAAAACCTCAACATACAAAAATATGAATTCTAAAGAAAGTATGAAATCCCTGGGGTAATATATATATTCTACAAACAATTGAAATGCATAATTAACATCTAAGAAATAGTCAATTGAATACTAATTACAAGAAATCTAAAATCAGGGGGGCTCGAAGCAAGTAAGACCAATAACGATAACTGAGCTGGAACATCCCCCGGAATAAATGATGCTTCGGTCATAAAAAGCTATATCGTAGTTTTACGAGGGGCTGAAATTTTGAAAAATCTTGAAAATATCAAGTTAAAATCGGAATGGAGTAAAATGATACTCAATGGAGTGGAATCTTGACATCATAAATAAAAGAGATGTGATGAATGATATAGGGCGGTCTGTAAAAGGCGGAATGGCAAATAAAGGAACAGGAGACTTCATCTATTTTGGCATGGGGAATGGTTATATCAAGATTCCACTGCATTCTGAAATAGCGAATTGACTGCGTAATACGGCGTTCAGTGAAAAATAGACACAAAGTACAATAAATAACAAGTCAAAAATATCAAATGATCGGTACAACAGATAGTAACAGCTCACACAACAACATCGAGTGTAGTTGAATTGAAAATCAAATATACTCGCTTTGTTGTTATGGTTGTTGCAGTGCTGCACAATCATTGTGCGCATTATTCATGTGAATACTGACGTAGGAACGAGGGATTCTGGAGTGCCAGTACCAGGTCGCATGTCTTGATTCTCCAAGAAATGCAAAGGTTTCTCCACCAAGT